>CM052703.1:4023392-4104112 GCA_028551405.1 Uromys caudimaculatus
CAAAGAGGTGGAGCAGAAGAGTGGCCACAGTGGTGGCAGCATAGAGGAAGTGAACTGATACTAGAACCCTTGAAGTGGAACTGTGTAACTTTTGGGCTCTTGAGCTCTTCAAGTCAAGTCTCTGTCATTGGTCCCAAGTTCCCAAGCAATTAGCCTTGAATTTCTCAGAATGTTAAAATGACAGCAGAGAATGGGAAGCCAGGCACATAGAGGTGGGTGGGGCAAGTGCAGGCAACAATAAAAGGGACACCACGGTAGGGAAAAGCCCCTGTCCAGTGTGTTAAGAGACCCTCTGTTTTGGGTGGGCTGAGTCCTTAGGAAATGGTCCTTGCCCCCTCCCCAGCTCAGAGTGCTGGAGGGAAGGCCCAGCTGTGAGTTCAAGACTCCTGTCGACTATACGGAGTAACTGTATGGTGGATGTGTCGTCCCAAGAGGAAGAGTGGATGGTGGGTCAGTTCCGATCTCTTCTGGGGCATGTGGGTGGCATCTCAGAATCCAAAGTTTAGATTTACAAAAGCAGAGGAGGAACAGATGGGCGATGCCGACCTGGTGCCTCGAGAGCTAACAGGAGAGGGCGAAGCTATGTGTAGAGTCAGGGTAGGAAACATTCCGGTTCTGTGATTCTGTGTGTTTACAGCTTTGGGAAAGGGGGAGAGGGCTAAGACACTCAGCTACAGAGCTCTGGGCTGTGGTCCCTGGAACATATTGTAATGAGAGGAAATGTACTTATTTGTTCTCGGGGTTGTGACCCCTGTGAGGTACAGTAGAAGTGCCCTCTGGCCACAACTCCGACATCAGTAGCTCTGGGAGTCCCCTACTGCTTAGGTCTGTGGTTTTATTTACTTCATGCAGATATCATAGGGAATTAGTAAACACCAAATGCCCCATTTACACACATGAAGTCATCATTACAGTACAGGTAGTTTTCTGAACTGAAGATTTTTAGTGGTGAGCTGGAAGACACTGCACTCACCCCAGTTTCTTGGTCAGCAACCTTCACCTCTTAGTCACACATGAGGGAAGGTGGAGGTTACATCACCATGAAGGCCACAGGCCTGCACTGAATTGGTCTTTCTTTTCTCATGACCACAGACCGTGACAGAACAGAACTCACAGGATGCTGGGAGCCCTTCCTCCGACTTCCCTGCTTCTCCCCCCCCCCCTTCTGTACCCTTCCTCTCTATGTGAATAAAACATCTATCTGTCTGTCTATCCGTCTGTTTTAGAATACTTTAGACATGCTGGCTAAGAGGTTTCTTTACTAAGTGTCACACACTTCTACCTCAAAGCCAGGCCTCAGCTTCTTCAAATGTAACATTGTAAGCTGTTCCTAACAGTCTAATATAAAGAATGCTGCTATATCAACCATCCAGACCCAAGAAATGATCATTTTATGTCATATTAACTACAGAGTCTTGAATAAGGAATAGCATGTATGAGTTGTGGATCAGTGTGCACAGAGGTCAGAGGGTAACCTGGACTGTCTGTCCCAGCCTTCCACCTTGTTAGAGATGGGCTCTCTTTGTCCTTTGTCCCTTCCTGTGCTACACTGTCTGACCCTCCAGATCCTGGGGACTCTCAGGTCTGCGGCCAATCTCACTGTGGGAGCACTGTGAAGTCTCACTGTGGGAGCACTGTGAAGTCTCACTGTGGGAGCACTGTGAACTCTCACTGTGGGAGCACTATGAGTTCACATGTGTGCTCCTGTGCCTGCATTTCTGTGGGTTCTGAGCTCAGGACCTCATGCTTCGGCAGCAAGTGTCTTACTCACTGAACCACATTCTCAGCCTAATGAAAACCCTATTTTTTTAAAAAAAATTCATTCATTCATTCCAGTCTTGGTTCAAATGCCACCTCCTCCAAAAAGCTTTTGCATCTCATCCAGTGCATAACCAGACCTGGTACCTTCCTGTCTCGCTCAATTGAACTGGCAAAGACATTTTGTGGGTTTTATTTTTTCCCTTATGTGGGAAAAACCCCTAAATTACCACTCATTTATTCATTATTTCCGTTTAGTATATGAACTATCACCTCAAATCCAACACTCATATGCTGAGGGCGTGGTCCTAGTCGTGCAGTCAGTTGCTGACAGGTGATTGGACCATGAAAGTTCTGACCTAATCAGTGTATCACCCCTTACCCCCATAGACTCCTGACGCAGCATTCTGAGAGGTGGGGGAAGGGAGGAGGTGGGGCCTCCTTGAAGGAAGTAGGTCCATGAAACCTGGAAACACACATCTATTTTGTTCCTGACTCCTTCCTGTGTCTCTGCTTTCCAGGCGCAACAAGGACAGTGGCTGTCCCAGCATACCCTTCAGCGCTGATGTTTGCTTCACTGAAGGCCCAGAAACAATGAAGCAAGCCTTATGAACTGTCACCTCTGAACCCATGAGTCAAAGAAATCTTCCCCCCCTTGTAAGTTGTTTCCTCAGGTATTTGTCACAGCTGTGGAAAACTAGCACCTCATTCAGCAGTTTGACTGGAGTGTGTGCTGGGGGCTATGTTCAACACAGCAGCCTCGAGGGCCTGGAGAGAGGGCTCAGTGGTTTAAAAGTGCCTGAGTTTGGTTCCTAGCACCATGTCAGGGGGCTCACAACAGCCTGGAGATCAAAACCCCTGGTTCTGGCCTCTGGTGGCACCTCTATGGACATGAACACACACACACACACACACACACACATATATATATATATATATATATATATATATATATATATATTATATTCACATAAGATAACATAAACAAAATAATAAAATGTCTTTTTAAAAATGTGAGGGGTCAGCCTGTTTGAAAGGACCGTAGAGGAGGACTGGGCTGAGGAGAGGGTGAGGTTGGATGGAGGAACAGGGACTGGGATAGGGGTGGGGGCTTTTAATCTTTTAAATTGTGTATGTGTATAGATGCTTTGCTTGCATGTCTGTCTGTGCACCATGTGCATGCCTGGTGCCTGCAGAAGCCAGAAGAGGGCATCGGATGCCCTGGAGTTGGAGTTACAGATGGTTGTGAGCTGCCATGTGGGTGCTGGGAGTTGAACCTGGCACTCTGAAGGAACAGCCAGTGCTCTTAATGGTTGAGCCATCTGTCTGGCCCCAAGAGGGGTAACTTCTGAGCAGCTGTGAAAGAATAAATAGAGATTAGTTAAGAATAACAACAGGGCCGGGCAGTGGTGGCGCACGCCTTTAATCCCAGCTGTGAAAGAATAAATAGAGATTAGTTAAGAATAACAACAGGGCTGGGCAGTGGTGGCGCACGCCTTTAATCCCAGCACTTGGGAGGCAGAGGCAGGCAGATTTCTGAGTTTGAGGCCAGCCTGTCTACAGAGTGAGTTCCAGGACAGCCAGGGCTATACAGAGAAACCCTGTCTCAAAAAAAACAAAAACAAAAACAAAAACAAAAGAATAACGACAGGGACAAGCCATGACTGTGAACCCCAGCATGGGGCAGAGCTGCTGTCAGAGGCCTGCAGTAACGTGACGGCCCCTGCCCACCTCTGACCATGGACAAGTTACTTAAGACCTACACTGAAACAGAGAGGAGTGATGTGTACCTCCTGAGTTGTTGTGTACATAACGAATATGGTTTGTAAAGCGACACCTTTCACTGGACACCCCTTCCTGGGTCCCTCAGTTAGAGAAGCCTCTTTGTTTTAGGGGAAAAAACCCAAACTCCTGGCAGTGTAGCACGTGGGAGGCAGAGGCAGGAGGATCAGGAGTTGAGGCCATCCTTGGCTCTATAGTAAGCACAAGGCCAGCCAGGTTACACGAGACTCTGTCTCAAACGCAAGACAACAGGACATCTTTGTTGCTAATAATTAGTTTATGACTTACAACAGCACCCCCTTACTTGTGATTTCATTTTTCTCTGGTCAATTGTGATCTGAAAATATTGGATGGAAAATTCCAGAAATATGTAATTTATAGGTTCAAAGGTCATGCCGTTATGAATAGCATGATGAATTCCTATGATCAGACTCTGTCCCACTCAGCACCTGTGTGGTCTTCTCTCTTCAGCATGCTCATGGAGTATATGCTACTCTCCATAGCTGGCTTTTCAGTGGTGTTTGATAGAAGATTCAGCGCTGTTCTTGGTTCAGGTGTCTGACAGAAACTCAGTGTCTTTTCCTTTGTGAAAGTTGTAACATCGCCAAGGGCAGAGGTTCAATTGCAGCCAGGAGACCAGGAGGGTAGTTTTGCCATTTCAGTTTTGTTCTGCAACAGGGTTGTGGATTACAGGTTTAGATTAACTTGAACTGCATTTCTGATATTTTGTGTGTCTGGAGAGGGTTCAGGGAAGCTATAACCAGTTTAGAGACAAGGAGGGGTCAAGGAACTTGGCAAGACACGGATGAGCCTTGCTGACCTAGAAGGGGTACCACACTTTCTTGAAAGGCAGAAACAGAAGATATCAGAGGATTTTCTGGGGACAGCACTGTCCAGTTAATGTCACAGGAAAGTCTGAGGTGAAGCCAAGAGGGGAGCAGGATTTGGAATCAGGGAACCTGGGTTCTGCTTGGTTTGTGTCCTAGCTTGGTAAGACTGAGCAAGTCCTCACTTCTTTGTGTGCTCGTTTGTAGAGTAGAGACTTTTTTTTTTTTTCCCCGAGACAGGGTTTCTCTGTGTAGCCCTGACTGTCCTGGAATTCACTCTGTAGACCAGGCTGGCCTCGAACTCAGAAATCTGCCTTCCTCTGCCTCCCGAGTGCTGGGATTAAAGGTGTGCGCCGCCACCACCCAGCTGAGTAGAGACTTTTTAATTCTAGGGATATCAGCCAGGGCCAGGCCTTCTTCAGTGAGAGGGTTAGCTCATACACCCTGCTGAGTGGGGCCTGGACCTGCTCACTCAACTTCAGCAGGCAGGGCAGAAGTCTAGCCAAAAGTGACCAGAGACCACAGACTTGAGGCTTCTTTCCCAATACTGAGCATTTCAAAGGAAACCCAGGGCTCCACTGAGAGTGGTCTGGGTCCACCACAGAACAGAGGGTATGTTCCACGCTGGGCCATTTGCAAGAGGAAGAAAGGAAGGCGAGAATGAAGTCAGAGAACACCAAGGCAGAAACACATCTGCTTGTCTCTGTTTGAGGGCTACTGTGCAGGAGGTCAATGGAAGACCTCTTCCTGCCCTGATTCCGGGACATCACCATTCTTGCTGCGCTCTCGCTCTCTCTCTCTCTCTCTCTCTCTCTCTCTCTCTCTCTCTGTGTGTGTGTGTGTACTTGCAAGTTTGTTCATGTGCATGTGGCATGTAAAGGTCTCTGACCTACACACATAGACTTGGAAGGAGATATTCCTAGGGTTCTTCCCGTGTGACTTTGCCCCACCTCCCCACAAACAGTGACCTGCTACCTCAGGGTGAGGCAAACTGAAAGGCTGGGGCAGCCCTGAGCAAGGCTCCTGGCTGGGGAGGAGGGCTGTGTTCCGGTGAGGTGCTGTTCTAACTAGGAAAAGCGCGTGGGCAGAAGAGCTCCAGAGACCAGAGCTGACTCTGCTGCTCCAAGGAAGCGTGAAGAGGTCTCTCAGAAAACAACAGATCTTCCCTAAGTGTTTATTCCAGGAAGTCGGGAGATTTGTCAAGAAACCAAGCATCCAGCGCATAGCATGGTTTAAAAAGTGAAAACCCGAGAGTTTAAAAGAAAACGTGGATCCTTGGGGAGGATTTAGGAGTTTGGAAGGACTGGAGAGATGATCAAAAGAAAAGGATGAAATGCGTTCCTAGGTAGAGAAACAGACTCATCTACCTCAGGACAGGTGCCATCTGTTCAGGAAGACCAGGCTTGTTGAAGAGGCTCCAGACACTATACTCCTCCCCAGGAGAGCCTACGCTACAGACGCCCATAAAACCTGGGATCAGGGATCAGGTTACGAGTAGGTGTCTTCCTGAGCTCTAAAGTGTGTGTGATCCACAGGTGCCAGACAAGGTGGACTGAGAGCTGGCGCCCAGCAGCGAGGGCTGGGCTTCAAAGCTCAAGTAGTGCATCCAGGAGGGCCCAGGATATGGGCGCACTGGCTCAAGTGGTCAAGCAGGAGGCGCTCTAGGCCCGTCTCCACCTCCCCGCTGGCCCTCAGTCTCCTCCTCCCGGCATTGGGTTCGCAGTCCCGACACTGGAGAAAACATATCTTAGTGGAGACCTACGGGAGCTCTCTGGTCCTGAAGTCTCCCCCAGGCTTTGAGGACGTCCCAGGCTCTTTCTTTGGGCACATCGCCACCGCCCTCGGGCTGACTTGGAGGAAGTGATCTGCGTTCGGGGCGGAGAGCCCAGTGCGGGGTGCAGAGGACCGGAGCGCTCGACTGTCCAGATCTGCTGCGGAGATCTCTGGCGGGGTCGAGGGCGGCTCGCCCGGGTGGAGTCTCGATTGGAGGGCGAGGGGCGCGGCGGCCACTCCGGGAGGTCGGGCGGCGAGCGTGACCTCACTGGGAGGGGCCAGCGCGCAGCCGGGGCTCGGAGCCCAGCGCGGAGCCCAGCGCGGAGAGCTCAGCGCCGAGCCGATAGCAGCGCCGAGAGCGCACGCCGTGCCAGGGATGGAGCGCTACAAAGGTGAGGGCGCAGGGCGCACCTACTTGCTCCGGGTCTCTGGGACTCAGGTGACCAGAACGAACTGTCTATGCCCAAGGGACCGCAGCCTTAGAGAGGGCGACCGAGGCGCCACGAACAGGGCGGTGGGCTTCTAGGCGTAGAATGAGGCCCGCGCTGTTTGATATTCCTGGGCCCCTAAGACAGAGATCAAAGTAAGATCAAAGTGAGACTTCTCACCTGTTGGAGAACCGAGGGTGTGTCCGGAGCCATCCGGTCACCCCTAGTTTTCCTCGGGGAAAAGATGTTTACAGTCGAGGGGAACCCAAGTAAGGTCTCAACAGTAAGGAGCTGCTGGGGGCAAAGGGGCGAGTTGTAGGGTCCTTTCGATGGATGCTACGTTGTTGAGGGGCTTTTTGCAGATTCCCGGAAAAGCCTTGTCCGGTGGCAAGAAAAACTAATGTGGTGGGGTGGCGGGCTATTCTGTTCTTGGCTAGGTCAGTCTTTCCATCACTTTGTAACCGTGCCTCGCCATGCCCTTTGCGGACCCTGCACCCCAAAGCTGCGTGGGGGTGTGGGTTAGGAGCCCAGTGGGCTGCCCAGCAGGTGGAGCGCCTGTGGGCGTCCTGGCAGCTGAGCGAGCTTGGATTTGGCTCTGGCCAGGGATCTTGGCCAAACAGTGGTGGGAGGGCCGGCCCGGATATGCCCGAAGGGTTTTGGAGCCCTGGGGCTGGAGTCCAGAAGCCTAGGATAGTAGGTCCTTTGAAAAGGGGGCTCAAGGTGCTGCCTCTGAAGCGGATATTTCGGTGCGCCCCTACATCCCTCCCTCTAAGACAAGCCTCTAGTACGGACTCTTTCCCGGGGTGTCGAGGCTAAACCTGCGAGGGAAAATTCTGCTTCTGTGTTTATTTTCCTATGGGAGAGTAATAAGGCAAACGCTCAGGTTGCCAAGGACTCTCGCTCTCCTACGGTTTCTTATTTATGGAACTCACATAAGGAACAAACGTCTTTTGGCTTTTGCGTTTTCTCCTCCTCAGGATCTTTAGTGACTAGTGACTCACCTGTAAATGCAGGGTCTAGGCACTGGAGTCAGCGGGGTGGGGGAGGGGCGCCAGGAGAATTCACTTAGCAAACGTAGGTTTCTTTCAGTGACCTCTCACGGGAGCCTCTCTCCCATGTCCAACCCGGAGATTTTATCTTAGTTCCTATGGATCTGGTCAGTTTTGTGAGAGAAAGGCTGAAGTTGCCCTCATGCAGTCTCAAACATTGGCGGCCACAGCCCCTCTTAGAAGAGTAATGTGCTGCTCCACCCTGGGCCTCCGCCCTTAGGGAGGGAACCTGGAGGGGGGGGGTGGTGGTGACTGGGGCCTTCGGCGTCTCCTCACTGGAAATCCCGACTTCCAAGGTCGCTTCAGCTCCTTGGATTGTGAAGCTGAAGCAGATGTTGGCCCCAAATTGAGGATCCAAATGGCAAGCTTCTTTGCCCAAGCAGTAAACTGATTCAAGTTAGAGAATAGGCAACAGGTGGACAGCTGTGCACCCAGGGTTGGTGAGCAGGATTTCTGTGTAAATAGTTTTTGAATTGGCCCTTGATAGAATAAAATCTGCTTAGTTTATCTTTCTCTCCTGGGAGCTGAAAATCTCATCCTCTACCGGGAGCAGTTAGGGACTTCCAGCAAAATGAAGGGAACTTGGTTTCAGGTCAGAGTGATTGTGTTTTGGAAATAGATGTATGCCTTAGAGATCAATGAGTGCATAGACTTGAGAATTACCTGGGTTGCAAAAAAGAATACACGTGGCCTTCTTCAGTTTCACTCTGGGGAAACCTGACTTCAAATCTCACTGATGTCATGCTGCTAATATCTGCTAATTTTCCTGGGAAGAATGTGGGAATCTTTGACCTCCAGGCGAGTTACATTCTCTGTTCTCAGGGGAGGCAGATGAGTCGCGCCTTGGGAACTCATAGTGAATGCAGACTCTTGTCTGTGCAAAATGAATGCTGAGCTGCATGACTGATAAACCAGGTTGTGCTTGCTTATCAGAGCCTGAGGCCTTTACATTTTTGTAAGGTTTGGAGGTGTAGCTCAGGGTTAGAGAACTTGCCTGGCATGTGCAAGACCCTGGGTTTGATCTTCAGTGCACACCCCTCCCCAATATTTTAAAGGTAAGATTGAGTATTGCAGAATAAGTAGATATAGTGGTTTGAATGATAAAGTTGAACAGAAAAACAAGATTTATCTGGGCTCTTGTAAAGTTAATCAAAGAAAATTCTTATGGCATCTGACATAGTTTTAAATCTAAATTCTTTCTTTCTTTCTTTCTTTCTTTCTTTCTTTCTTTCTTTCTTTCTTTCTTTCTTTCTTTCTTTTTCGAGACAGGGTTTCTCTGTGTAGCCCTAACTGTCCTGGAACTCACTCTGTAGACCAGGCTAGCCTCGAACTCAGAAATCCACCTGCCTCTGCCTCCCAAGTGCTGGGTTTAAAGGCGTGCGACACCACTGCCCGGCTCTAAATACTTTCATATTCTCAATTTTAAGTTCTCTTCCCTACACATGTAGAGTTGCTCTTTCTTGTCTTCAGAATCCAAAGTGTTGTCTCTGATTTGGAAGACTTAGAAAGCTGCCATGGTGGGACACAAATCCTTTCCATGTCCCTGGCCTCTCTGCTGTCCACTGTCCATCCTTCCCACGGTTGGGCGGATTTTTAGGCTCTGGGCTAATTGTCTTGAGCCAGCTGAAAGATGGCTGAACCGTATAATATTAAAAACCACTGGACTTTCCTCCCAGGCCTCTCCAGCCCCCTTTGCTAGATCACCATGACTTTCTCGATCAAAACTACAGGGGCGTGGGAGTACATGAAGGTCCCTTCCTAGAGGAATGGTGCTTTTCTGAAAATTGTTATAAAGTATTGGTAAAGTTGCTATGCCTTGCATGTGAATCTCTTTGGCATGGTGTAAGCAGTAAGACCCCGACAAGTATCCAGAATTCTGTGCCAAGTCCTACAGGGTACCTTGAAAAGATTTCCATCCTTGAGTGTTTATATATTTATGACTCTCCTAAGAGCATCCTGTATCTCTGTGCATGAGCCCATTGGCTGACCTCATCCCATGCAGTCAAGGATTCTGGTTCCTATTGCTCTCCCAGCTGGTGAGTGGGTCCGGGGCCAAGTGACTGACCTACTATCTCTGGATTACGCTTGGAATATCATGCCGAAGCTTCCTGAAGTTGCATCACACTTGGATCCTAACTGGCCTGGCTGAAATATATCGACTTTATTTTAGATGGGTGTAATGGGTTGTGGGGAAATCCTTCTCCTGTAGCCTTTGGTTTTCCGGTCTGACCACTGCTTCCTTGGGCGGCTTTATGGTGCCGGAGGCCGAGGGGAGAGTGGTGAGATATTGTCCAGAAAACAACGTGGTCACAGAAGGAATCTTGTTGGGGAATCTTAAGAGCTGTGGTCAGGGAAGGTCTAAAAAGAAAAGACAATTGCGGGAAATAAGCAGATGTCTGACTTAATGATGTCCCTTCAGGAATTGTCTTTCTCCGTGCCTAAGAGTTTAGCCCTTCCCCTGTTGGTGTCTGACACTGAAGCGGCAGACTTAACCTCAGCTGTATGTGGAACCATTATATGTGTGTGGCCCAGGAAGACAGGGATGCTCAGACCTACCAGACATTCGCATTTAAACGTATACAATACAGGTCAGGCACTGCAGTTTTCAAGGTCTTCGGGTAACTCTAATGTGATCCAAGTTTGAGAAGCATATTTGCTTTAAAAGATGAAACATCAAAATAGAAAACTAGAGGTGTAGGCCGGGTCTGGGGAGATAGCTTAGTTGGTAAGTGGTTGCTACACAAGCGTGAGAACCTACGTTCAAGACCCTAGCTAGCACCCATGTAAAAAGCCAGATATGACAGTGTGTGCTGGCTAGGCAGTGTAGTTGAGTTGGCAGGTCCAAATCCGCATGAGACAAATTTCTAATTTCTAAAAATGTAAGGTAGAGAGCAATGGAAGAAGATTATCTGACAGCCTTTGGCCCACATGCATGTGCGTGCAAACATGAAAAGTCCATTTCCTGTTAGGGAGAACCGCTTTTAGGGGTACCAAGGTCTGACGATGCTCGTCCTTAAAGTGATGTAGGGTGCGATGTCTTCCCAACCTCACCTCTAGATGACACTGTGTGTAGTTGCTGTTCTGCAGTGTTTAGGGAACAGTGGCGAAGAAGTCAGTACACAGTTAATGTCCCTGCAGCCTTACAGTACACATCATCAACAACACAGTATTCCCTCACGCCACCCCCTATGTTGTGAATCTGCAGTTGGCTAACTATGAGGCCACAGAACCTATGGCTATGGAAGGCCCACCAGAATTCAACACCCATCCTCAACCTGGAATCCACAACAGAGAAACGCTGTGCCTGTGCTCTCTTGTTATCCCATTGCATCTTGTGATATCTGCAGACCTCTGATGCGATTCACCTTCAGCTCTTGTAGGATGCATGAGAACGCTGTTTTAAAACAATGTCGAAGTCTCCAAGTCTTTGTAGCCCCAAAGCTCTGAGTGTGCTCATTGTACTTGATCCTAGCTGGGCACTACTGTCTTTGAAGCTCTTTGTGTGGGAGCCTGGCAGCGAAGTGGTTTAAAGCAGAGAAAACATGGGAGAGGTCATGTTGGCGCTGAAGAGCAAGAGCCAGGACTTCTGCTTTGGGCCCTTCCTCTCTCCTGAAGGGGTAAAAGCTCTGGGAACTGGGCTGTTGCCAGCACAATTAAAGGGCCAGGCCGGGCCAGGGAGCTTCAAAGCTGAGAAAGCTGAGTTCTCCTCCAAACCCCTTTAATGACAGGAAATTCTCCTCGAAAGGAAATGCTCCCCTGTCCTTCAGGGGAGGGAGACTCCTTCCAAGTTAGGGAGAAGGGCACTGTGGCTGCCACCAGAGGGGAAGGCATGTGGAACCCAGAAACCTAGAAACCCAGTAACCTACATGCCATGCCTCCGTGGGCTAGTCACTGAACTTACAGGCCTCAGTTTCCCCACCTAGAAAACAGCTGTCATGTGTCCCTTCTGTGGCCTCTCAATCACTCATCTTGGCTCACTTCTTTGTAGTCACTGAGGACTCTTCAGCAGGAGAATGTGTTTGGGAAGAGACTAGGGTGGGAGGGGAGAATGGGGCTGCCAACAAAGGTCAGTTTAGGATTGTGATTCTTATAAATAAAACCGATTTCCTGTGGAGAGATGGGGAGTCACAGACTTAGCGGGAAAGAGAATGCTATCAAGTATGGAAGTCCTTCTTTGAAGGACTTGAATGTCACTATGTCTCCAAAGATTGTTAAGGCCAGTGCCAGGGTCTGAAATAGATGAATCAGACCCGTTTGAGAGCCAGGGCAACTGAGGCCAAAGAAGGCAAGCAACCGTTCATAGGGTCAGCAACAGGATATGGAAGGCTGAGTTTTTAAAAGGAGAATTCCTGCTGAAGAATTTATCCAGAAAAAAAAAAAAAAAAAACCACTTCCTGGAAGTAATGTCCTGATCTTGTCAGTATCTTTATGCCAGGAAGGGGTTAGCTACTGAGTTAAATTCCCTCCATCTTTAGGACCCAGCCCAATGTCTGCCTTCCTATAAGCCATGATAGCTTCCCCGGTCCCTTACTACTTTAGGTAGGACTTCATCAATACATAGCATGCAGTAGACATACAACAAATGTCCTGAATTAATGTTACTCGGTCTTATATCTAGATTTATTATCCGTGCTAGGCTATACTCTGTCAACCTAGGGACTTTGTGTCTGCCTTCGGAGTGACCAGCCATTAGCCCCTGACCAGCCATTAGCCCCTTACCAGGTACAGAGTAAGAACAAGCGAACTGACTCATGAATGTTCTGAACAGAGCACATACTCCCTCGTGCCCTGCTTCTCGAGAGCAGTCCTGATTCACACAAGGAAATGAGGTGAAATCTTTGAGCTCAGTTCTGAAAGTGAGGAAGGAAGAGCCCCCGGCTGCCCCTGGCTGCAGCGTCTTGAGCGCTTTCTCTGTCTGTTCCAGCACAGGGCTGTTGCTGTCTGGTGGTGCAGAGAAGAATCCTGCAGGTCTCTGCTTGTGAGTATGAGCCTGTCTGTGCCCTCTGCAGCAGCTCACCTGGCCTCCAGGATCCCCTGGGTTCAGACCTGGCTCAGTCTATGCCATGGATGGAGGGGTTAGGGGGATACCATGGAGCCAGGCTCCAGCCTGGGCACACAGGGGCTGGAGCTTCTAATGTACCTTTTGCTACTAACAGCTGTGCGACCTTGGGCAAGTCAATTAATCTCTCTGGGCCTTGTTTCTGTATGAGTAAGCTATTGATCACTACTAACCCACTCCCAGGCACCCTGGTGGAATAACCCAGGAGCCATTGGTAAATACTTTGCTGACGGTGATGTCAAGTTCGGTCAGGGGAACAGATACCACCATGCATGTGACGAGGTTCTGCCCTTGAGGTATATATGTGTGTGAGTCTTCAATTTAGGCTCCAGCTGTGTGCACCCTTTGGAAAGTTTTAGAGTTAGGAGTACTCAGGTAATGTGCTTACTTCCCAAGGCATCATGTGCATTGTCTATGCCAACTGGAAAGACAGACAGGACTCGCTGGCTCAGCCTTGACCCTGGTCCTTCTGATTCTCTCTGATAACTGTAAGTTTTTGTAGGAGCTTTGAGCCCTTTGTTGATGTTCTATCCATGGGTTCTCATTTTCTCTCCACTTAATCTACAAATTAACTAAGCGCAAACTCCACCAAGTGGAAGATATGGAGAATAATGTGCAGACATGTGGAAGGAGCCGGTCTCACCCTGCATGCATTGCTCTGGACTAGGGTGCACAGAGTGACACTGGGCACCTGATGTCAGAGGTTTCTCTGGCACCTAAGTCAGGGCGAGGCAACAAAAGCTGTCTTCCCCTCATCTCCTTAAGGCCTCTGAGGTATTCTAGGACAGCTGTGGGTCCGGTGGAGAGACCTGTGCTTCCACTGAATGTCAGTCCCAGCAGACTGCAACAAAGCCTTCTGCTCTGGATTAAACCAAGGGAATCGAGCCAGTGGCTGTTAGCTGGAGAGAGTAGGCAGCTGTGCCATAGAAGGAATCCCATGGGGCAATGGGGCAAGCTACCGGAAGTGGCTTTCCCAATTCAAGCAACCAGCCATTCTGGTTGGCCTCAGATTTCTTGGTCTTGCCACCTGGAAGGAACTAAGGAAATCCCTTAGTCCTGGGAAAACTGAGGTGGGCTCACCCTCTTCTCAGACCTTAGCTCTGGTGGCTTTTCTGAATCACTGCAGCAAAGGTGAGCCAGTATTTAGTAAGAAAGTGAAAGTGTGAGACTATAAGTGGTTGTAACTGTCCTCTGATAGTTTGCAGGATGCTGAGAAAGGAAGCTTTGGAGCCTACACTGTTC
Organism: Uromys caudimaculatus; assembly: GCA_028551405.1. Taxonomy (NCBI): domain Eukaryota; kingdom Metazoa; phylum Chordata; class Mammalia; order Rodentia; family Muridae; genus Uromys; species Uromys caudimaculatus. The sequence continues at coordinate 4,037,311 of CM052703.1, forward strand.
AGTTTGTTCACACAGCCTTCTAGAAAAGGCCAGTCTACCAATGAAGAAAGTGAATTAGTTCTGTAGTTACCAGTGCTGCTCTGGGGATGGGGTGGCCCATGATAGGACATGATGCAATAGGCGTTACAGAATAGTAGGAATGGCCAACCTCCTTATTGTGATTGGACAGCTCAGTGTACTATCCAGGTTATAGGGCAGGTTTGTTTTCCTCTGTGTATAAATTATACCTTGGTAAAATTGCCTTTTAGAAATACTTTGCAGGCCCTAGAGTGCCCTCACTTGTAGCCCACTGCCCGTCTTGACAGTGTGTCTCTCTAGGATGTTTTCTGTTACTTTGTTACAAACCAATTTGCTACTTTTGTAAACAGCATCACACTGCCTGCCCCTTGCAGACCGTGGCCATGCCATGTGAAATGGAGGCTACGCTGAACACTTGGGGCCCTTACAGGACTTCAGTCAAAACTGGGTCTTGGTTTGCTGCTGAGCTAGAGCAGAATTGTGGTTTGAAGCAAAAAGACTCAACATTGACTGCATCCTAAGAAGTGGAGACTTCTAGAAAACACCTGATGATGTAAATTTTCCTCTCATTAGGAAATCAGTAATTCTCCTAAATGCCAAACAGCAGGTGAGCCCAAGAGGACCCTGGGTAAGGAAGCCCTGGTCATCCACTCTGCATGCTCGGCTACTAGCCACATGTGGCTTCACCATGGTGACTGTGGCAATATTTCTGTAAATCTTGGCACTGGGAAGTCTATTGAACTGAAATGGCCTGTCCAGACTGCACCATGGTCCAGTCTTGGTTGACTTTCTGGCATTGGCAATTCTGCTGGCAAAGTATTAGGCCAGGATTTATTTGAAGGGGGGGGGGAGCCATGGTATGACAGAATATCAGGGCAGAAGCCTTGTGATGCAGACCACAGCTCAGTTCTAGGTGATGTAAAGGATGTCACCAGGCAGGGCGGAGCCTTGGGATGCAGGGCTAAATTATTAGTCTTCACCATACATATTTGGTTGTTTCCTTTTCTAAATCAAGCATGTTGAATTGGTCTGGTTTTGTTTTTTTGTTTTTTTGTTTTTTTTTTTTTTTGTTTTTTTGTTTTTTGGGTGGGGGGTGAATTTCATTGATTCTATGTCCTAGCTGGCTGGGGCCAATTTTTGCACCTTCATTAAGTATAATGTGTTGGACATCCATGAGACATCTATCCAGAGGACCATGTGGACAAGACCATGTTCAGCTGTGAATTACACTGGAGAATTTTACACAGGCATCTCCTCCTCCTCCTCCTCCTCCTCCTCCTCCTCCTCCTCCTCCTCCTCCTCCTCCTCCTCCTTCTTCTTCTTCTTCTTTTTTTGGTTTTTCAAGGCAGGGTTTCTCTGTGTAGTGTAGCCCTGGCTGTCCTGGAACTCACTCTGTAGACCAGGCTGGCCTTGAACTCGGAAATCCGCTTGCCTCTGCCTCCCAAGTGCTGGGATTAAAGGTGTGTGCCACCACTGCCCGGCTAGGCATCTCTTCTTAAACACTGGTGTGTTCAAACCACCAGACACACCCAAAGGCAGTTCTGGTCCTCCCCCTGGCCATTCTAGCAGACTTAGCTGGGAGAGTCCTTCTTCTTTTCCTTCTTGAATTTGTTGTCTGGGTTGGGGTTGCAGTGACAGAGCAAACATTTTGGACCTATTCCTGATGAGACTTCCCATGGAACAGAGTCAGGTCTGGCTGTGGCTTGTTCCCCTGAGAAAGATCAAGTTTGGGGATCTCCTGGTAATTCTCCTGAATGCCAAACAGCAGGTGAGCCCAAGAGGACCCTGGGTAAGGAAGCCCTGGTCATCCACCCTGCATGCTCGGCTACTAGCCACATGTGGCTTCACCATGGTGACTGTGGCAATATTTCTGTAAATCTTGGCACTGAGAAGGCTATTGAACTGGAGTCCACATCTGGTGTGTATAAAACCTGGAGGGCTACTGTGTATAAAGAGGTGCCTGGGAGCATACGGGTAAGGGGACTCCATCCAGGAAGTGCTTCACCTGCCTGCAGGTTAGGGCTACACTCTCAGGGTTATCTGCTCAGAGTGACGTCCTTTGGGTTTGGGGAACCGTTTGCCATCCTTCCTGTTAGACTAGCAAGCTGGCCTCTCGCCATTTCCTCCCATCTTTCACCCCTTTTGGTGCCCCCCCCCCCCCAGTCCTTACACAGCAGGATTTATTCATGTTAACTGTATTCAAGTTCCAGATGGGGGCAGAGAAAGAGATTGGGTTGAATGAGCTTATTGTTTGAAGCTTTCACTGGCTCCTTTTATTTAATACCCACAGTCCTAGAACATATTGGGCTGATTTACTGAATTTCAAATGTGGTCTTTTGGAAGGGACTCTGCTAGGGCTCTTGGCATCCCTGGCTGCAGGGCCAGGAAATGTTGGGTGGCAACCTTGCCTGGGGCATCTCAACTTCATCTTTATAGTCTTGGTTCTCCCTGTGGCAAATATTCTCAGTCAGAATCCCAGACTCTATGCACTGGAAACAATTACTTCCCTGCGGTCCTTTGGTCCTTTGCATTGTGAAGAGTTTTGTGGCATTCCCAACTGGTGTGTTCTTGAGAGAGAGAGAGAGAGAGAGAGAGAGAGAGAGAGAGAGAGAGAGAGAGGACACGTAGCTTATAGGGCCTTCTGCTTAGCTGTTGTGCGTTAGTTTTTACTGTCAATATGACACAATCTAGAGTCACCTGGGTAGAGGTAACCTCCATTGGGTTGTTGAGATCGAATTGGCCTGTGGCCATGTCTGTGTCTTTGTTAATGATTGACAGGCAAGGGCCTAGCCAGTGGTGGGTGGCACCATCCCTAGGCCTATGAGCCTGGGCTGTGTAAGAAACACAGCTGAGAACTGGCAAGTGAGGGAGACAGCATCTAGTGCTTCTCCGTGGTTCCTGCCCTGACATCCCTCAGTGGTGAACAGTGTGTGCAATGTGGGTTTAGGGTGCTCCAGGGGGTCTGTTAGGGGAATATAAGCCTAAACTGTCTTTGGCAGCTCCTCCTCTCTCTTCTCAACTTACATTTTCTTACTGTCTCCTCTGTACTGTCCCCTCCTCTTTTCTCTCTTTTCTTCAAATGCTTTTATTTAATAAATAATAATATAATAATAAATAAAAAAATAAATGAAGAGCTTTCCTAATTATTTTTGGGAGAGAGACAGACACAGAGAGAAACAGAGACATATGAGGAGATGGGGCACACGCATGCCACGGTACATCTATGGAGATCAGAGGACAGCTTTGTGGATTTGGGTGTTTCCTTCCACCCGTGTGTGTGTCCTGCTCGGGGATAGAACTTGTGCAGTCAGGCTTGCCTGCTGGGTACCATAACCTTCCCCACCTGCTCTCTTTTATACCAGCTTTATTCAGAGATGGAACTTGAGTTCAGAAAGTGCATTTCCCTCTGAGCAACTGAAACCGAAAGGACCCAGAGAAGAGACAGCTCTCTACCTCCTGTCCCGAAATCTCTGGCAGCTACAGTCTCTCCTTCGGAGTAGCCATGGCTAGAGTTTCAGGCTTCTACAGAGAAAACTGGCAGCTATAGGCAGAGGGACTAGGGCTTAGTCTCAGCATTTCCCTCTTGGGAAATGGAGGGCCAAAGAAAAGAACACCAGCCTTTCTACTCTGGGAATAGTCTACTTACTAAGTGAACGAAACTCCATCTAGCATACCATAGGTTAGTGCATCAGTGCATCGTGACTAAAGTGTCCTGTCCCATCCCCTGCCTGCCCCTGCCCCGCCCTCCTCCTGCCCCTCCCTCCTCCTCCCCACTTTAGTAGCAATGGCCGTAGGACAGGGTAGGATTGCAGTCTCAGCCTGAGCACAGCTCCCCTACCACCATCCCCCAGTGAGTGTCAGAGGGCGGAGTGGGCACACAGCGGGGGAGGGGGAGCATGAGAATGCTGCATTGTTTGGATAAAAGTTCCAAACATGAAGACTCAACAGAGACTAAAATAATTTTTCCCATTGACCTCCTGACTTCCCAGCAGGCAAGCATCCATCTCTGTCACATGATGCTGGTTTGGTGTGTATAACTGTAAACACCACCAGGATCAGATCTCTGAGAGTTATGGGATCCAGGTGTCCCTTGGCTGCTTCTCTCAAGAGAGGGGAGGGCGCTCTGTTCTCAGAGGGAGAATCTAAGCTGCTTGCCTTGAAGTGGAGTCTTCCAGAAGCATTTCCTGTCTCTGCTCGGCCCATACTTACTTGCTGGTTTCACTGACACATGAACGACTTCTAATTCTAGGTTCTGCTCATGTGGGGCTTGCTTCTCTGATGCCAGGTGAGCTTGTGGAATGCCTGTGCTCAAAGTGTGCAGGAAGGCAGGGGAGGAGAGCAGAAGCCCACTTTCTCCGCTGGAGCCCATGGGTTGGTCCAGCTAACTGGAGCAAGGGTGCGGGTCAATCCTGTTCACCCTGATTCAGACTTTGGTATTATATAACAGTGGGCCTTTTGACCTAAAGAGGAAGCCCTAAGAATGTAGGTAGCCTTGGAGAAAGTTGATGACTTTCTTGTCCTCAGAGTGAAATGATGTAGGGATTGTGTTGGCTTTGGTGGGATGGAGAGATGTGGGAAGTCTGACGTGGGGAGATCTAGCTGCCTGCTCCTCTCTTTGCAGACCTAAATATTTATAGATACCAGGTGTGAATGAGTGAGTGCGTGGGCACACATGTTGGAAGAGGAGAGATGTCTGTTGCCACCTCCCCATTTTCTTAGCCATATCTAGCGCTCTAAAGTCAGAAGCTTGTTGGCCAGAAGAAGATGACTTTCCTGGAGGGGTGGGGGGAGGCTGAAGTGACTTGCAGGAGAGAGGGAGAGAATGCTGGGTGGCCTGGCGCTGATGTCTTCCTCCTTGTCTGCTGGGTGATGTCTACAGAAGCATTTCTTCCCGGGTTGGAAAAAAAGCAAAGGCGGTTACATAGTTAAGAGCAGAATATTCCTTACAGGTGACTTTTAAAAAATTGTCATTATAGAGTGTGACAATGGTTAAGATTGAGGAAGAACCAGCTGGCTAGCAGGGGTCCTGGTGAGCTCAGAGTAAGATTCCAGTGTGTCACTAGTGACTTTATTCTGTACATTTCTAATAGAAGTACTCTTACTCAAGGCAGTCTAGACTGTTCTGTGAATGTCTCTTACCCCCATGGACATTCTTACCCCCAAGGGATCCACAGGAACTCTGGTCTTTCCCATATTTTACTCAGAGACACAAACACATTATTATATTATATATTATCTTAATTATTATAACTAAGACAAACCCAGATTTTTTTTCAGGTACCTAACCACATTTTCTTCCTGGGATGTAGAGAGTGCCTGCAGTACTTTTCCAAAGGAAAGAAGGGAGATGCATTGGTCTCTGTACTGCACTAAAGATACACTGGGCCTCTTTGATACATGGAGCACTTTCTGTATGACCAGCTTCTGCAGTCATTCCTGAGGCCACTCTGGGCTGTAGGCATACTAGACCCTGTGTAGCCATCTGTGGTGGACTTCTGCAAGCACTCGACTTGGCTGCATTGTCCTTCCCTCAGGACTGTCTGGCAAGTTTATTTAACAAAGTTCACTCAGTCTGGATGCTTTGACCACTACTCCTCCAATCAAGCATGTGTGCGACCACATGGCTCTTAGCCCTCAGGGTACCTTGAACCGTTCTCAATGGCCATGGCCATTGTGCTAATGCTATACTGAATGGACAGTTTGTATATAACTCCTTGAGTGTTAGAAGTCTCATTCTTTGTGTCCCTGTGTCTTAGTCAGGGTTTCTATTCCTGCACAAACACATTGACCAAGAAGCAAGTTGGGGAGGAAAGGGTTTATTGAGCTTACACTTCCACATTGCTGTTCATCACCAAAGGAAGTCAGGACTGGAACTGAAGCAGGTCAGGGATCAGGAGCTGATGCAGAGGCCATGGAGGGATGTAACTTACTGGCTTGCTTCTCCTGGCTTGCTCAGCCTGCTTTCTTATAGAATCCAAGACTACCAGCCCAGGGATGGCACCACCCACAAGTGGCCCTCCCCCCTTGATCACTAATTGAGAAAATGCCTTACCGCTGGATCTCATGGAGGCATTTTCTCACCTGAAGCTCCTTTCTCTGTGATAACTCCAGCTTGTGTCAAGTTGACACAAAACCAGCCAGTACACCTTAGCACCTTAGTGCATGTGCACCACGTATTTTTGAGTGCTTAGAACATAGAGTTCAGATGATAGAGAAACTTCTGTTGCCCTAGGTTTTCTTCAAGTTGAGTTTCATCAAAGTTAGAATTTCTGTTCACCTGTGGGTACCCTGAGATGGTTAATAGACAGTTGGCAGAAAGGGAGGGGTATAGTTATAACATTGAAGACAGCAGTTCTCAACTGTGGGGCCTGACCCCTTTGGGGGTTGAATGACTCTTTCATAGTGGTCACATATCAGATACCCTGTATATCAGATATTAGGATTATGATTCATAGCAGTAGCAAAAGTATATTTATGAAGTAGCAACAAGAAGAATTTTATGAATGGGGGTCACTACAACATGAGGAAGTATATTACAGGGTCACAGGATTAGGTAGGTTGAGAACCACTGACCTAAACTTTCAAGGGATTGGCAGTTAAGATTTACAAGGAGTTCCTGCAAGACAAAGCATATGAATAAGAATGTATAGGTGAAGTGGCCACCAGGAACTTAACAAAGTATCTAAGGATACTTTGTATCTAAAGAGATGCTGTGATTCCTGTGGACATTGTTGACAACCCAGCTGATACACTGCCATGAGGTTAGCAGTTATATAAGGACTGGTCAATGCCAAGTATTCATAGGGGATGTCACCCCTCAGCCCATGGGCCTGACTGAAGGAGCACTGGACTGGACCATGTAGTAAGACAGGAGAACACTCAGGCGTGTCTTAGTTGCATTGAATACAATATACATTTATTATATGACATAGAAATTACAAACTCTCCCAGGGGCAGAGTCGAGAATGACCCAGCATTATCTGTTGTGGTCAGGGGTGGGAAACAGCCTCCCTGTGACTGGAGGGAGGGTCAGGAGAACTGGCAGGCACACAGGAAGAGTTCTGTAGTAGCAAAGCCAATGGGTCAGGTGTCTATGCAGCAACCTGGATGGCTTTTTAAGACTCAGTGCAGACTAAGAGCACAGACCTTTGACAGTAGCATTTCTAGCCATTAAAAAGTCATGAAGCAGCTGGGCAGTGGTGGCACACGCCTTTAATCCCAGCACTCGGGAGGCAGAGGCAGGCGGATTTCTGATTCGAGGCCAGCCTGGTCTACAGAGTGAGTTCCAGGACAGCCAGGGCTACACAGAGAAACCCTGTCTCGAAACACCAAAAAAAAAAAAAAAGTCATGAAGCAGTGCACAGTAAGCAGAACCCCTATCAAACGTGCCTATTTCAAAGGTCGTGGGGGTTGGGAAGAAGGGAATTATATATTATAGTCTACCCATGCTACCAGAAGCTGACTTATAATTCTAAATCAAAGCAGGATTAGGCAGAGGAGGATAACATAAGACACTGAAGTAGTGTGCTCTGAGAAGAGGGGAAGGGGATCTTCTGCCCTGTGCCTGCGCCATGAATTGCTGGTCTGTCCAAGGCCCTTTTCCCAGGAGGCTGTGACAAGAGACCATTCTTATACTAGGCCCCACAGTTCACATATAGCTGTCAGAGCTGTAGTGGGGGTCAGGGGTTGTCAGCATCCCACATCATCACAGAGGGAGGAGTGGGGGTGGCAGGGTGGCCATCCCACGTCATCACAGAGGGAAGACAGTCCTGACAACTTTCTCTTATGCCTGGCATGGTCAGGCTGGCCTTTGATACTTGTGTATCTTTCCGTTGCTAGCAGCCATCCTGAATGCCTTTTTCTCAGTCATCTTTGGGTCTACATTACTAAGTACAGGTCATGGCCGACAGCCAGCATCCAAATTCTGTCAGACTGAATAGAAAGCAGTAGATTCGGGTATTTCCAGTCCTTGACTGGGCATAAGATCACTAGACTGTAATCCATTCTGCACCCTTCCACCTGGGATATGTGAAACAGGCATATAAAATCAATATATTTAAATACTCCTATTCTGAGTCTGTCTGACCTGGACAAAGCTGACTACTGATTTTTTTTCCTTTAATGTTCCACAATCTCTGTTCCCACTTGAATTCAAAGTTGTTTTCCTGTATTTTTATTTGTAACACCCAGTGCTGTGCTCTCCCTGGACCAGAAGGCAGAGCCTGCATGTTGTTAAATGCAGGCAAAAGAAAAGCTTATCCTCTGAGGTATGGGATGGTTAGCGGACAGAAAAATCGGCCTTTATTTCAAGTCAGGGACTAAAGCTCAGTGTTTTCAGGTAATAGGAGGCGCTACCTCGAGGTCAAATTTCGTGGTCTGTTTTCCTCAGTTCTCTCTCTGAGCTAGGGGTAGTTACATATAGCTCACTCTTCTAGCACCCCTGCCTTTGACTCGGCACTGACTGAGAGCTCACTAATGTTCTAATCTCTGGGCCTGGATGCTACACTCAAAAACACATTTTCTGAATCCTCGAGCAACACGACAGTAAAGATCTTTGGCCTGTTTTTCCTAACTTTGTTTTTTGAAGTTCACATGTCCGCCTCCCGAGGCCATGGCAGGCCTTTCAGCGGTGTCATCCCAACCAATGGCCTTTACGTGGCTCCTTTCTTCCAGGTATTTCCAAGTGGTCATACAATAGGCACGTTGGCTTTGCTGCATTTGGGTCCTGTGGGGGCCAGGCATGATGTTGGTGGGTCATATACACCAGCCAGCAGTTCTACAGGAGAGGTTCAAATGGTGCTACAAGTGAAGTGAAAGAAAGCAACACCAGAGTACTTTGTTGGTGTTGGAATGGTGTCGAACATCAGGCATCATGGCCGGAGAATCTCTGAGGAGGTGACAGTTGAGTTGAGACTTGAGTTGGGAGGAGAAGCTTTATAGACAGAGAGGCCCAGGCAGAAGGAACATTCTGGAAGCTCAAGGCTGTCATGTGTTAGAATAGTGTGTGTTAGAGGGGGCAGAGAGAGCTTGGTTGGAGTTTGTGTCTCATTCTGAGAAACTTGGCAAAGTGAGATTTAGCTTTTGACCCTCCTACCTACCGCCTCCCCCAAATGGCTAGGCCACCACCAGATAGACTACTTTGAAACCAAAACACCCCACCAGGAAGGCAAGTACCCCAAAAAAATACACTTTCATACTTTCCAAAGAAGTCATTTTATCAAGGGAGGGTGGAAGAGAGCTAGGAAGAGACACAGTGGCTTCGAGGCCACTGTTTCTAAGGATCCTCCAAAGATGGTTCACATTCTTCCACAAAGGTGAAGACTGGCTACTTCTCCCCGCCCCCAATCTTCCCATTGTTTCTTCTTCTTTTTTTTTTTTTTTTTTTTTTTAAAGATTTATTTATTATTATATGTACACTGTAGCTGTCTTCAGACACACCAGAAGAGGGAGTCAGATCTTATTATGGATGGTTGTGAGCCACCATGTAGTTGCTGGGATTTGAACTCAGGACCTTCGGAAGAGCAGTCGATGCTCTTAACCGCTGAGCCATCTCTCCAGCCCCCATTGTTTCTTCTTAAGCATCGGGTGTTTCTCCTACTGCTCAGTGTCTGGGGTCTGTGTTTTGCTGTGGGGAAATACAATGATGTTCAAAACTGTGGGGTCTGAGGATGCACATCAGCGTGCTCCCTGTGAGTGCCGGCTTGCAGCGCTGGACAGTCACACTTTTGAGCCTTAGATTCTTTATCAGAAGAGGCTGATGCCATATTCCTATGGGAACTGTAAGAACTGAATGAGATTTCCTCCTCCTCCTCCTCTTCCTCCTCCTCCTCCTCTTCCTCTTCCTCTTCCTCTTTCTCCTCCCCTTCTTCCTCCTTTTCCTCCTCCTTCTCTTCTTCCTCCTCCTCTTCCTCTTCCTCCTCCTCTTCCTCTTCCTCCTCCTTTTCCTCCTTTTCCTCCTCCTCCTCTTCCTCTTCTTCCTCCTCTTTCTCCTCCCCTTCCTCCTCCTTTTCCTCCTCCTCCTTCTCTTCTTCCTCCTCCTCTTCCTCTTCCTCCTCCTCTTCTTCCTCCTCCTCCTCTTCTTCCTCCTCCTCCATTGTGGGTGGGGGGGGGTTGAGACAGGGTTTCTCTGTGTACCCTGGCTTTCCTAGAACTTACCCTGTAGACCAGGCTAGCTTTGTATTCAGAGATCCACCTGCCTCTGCCTCTCAAGTTTAGGATTAAAAGTATGTGCCACCACAACTGACTTGGACTGAATAGGATTTTGCTGACGGAGAATGTGGTTGCATGTTTAGCTCCTGGTTTGAGCCCCTGCTGGGAATGATTGGTGGGTGGTAGGAAAACCAGACTGAGGACTGAGTCTGCTCTGGACTGCTGGGTTTAGTTCTGGTCCCTACAGTCTCTGCTCTTTGAAACATCACCCTTGAGCTATGGGTTGGGAGAGGATGAAAGCTCATGAAGAGGTGGTTGTCAGTATGAAGACTGTGTATCTTGTTGATCCTTTATTGCCACCTGCCTTGGTTTTCCCTGTCCACAGCAATCACTGTTTAACACCCAGGGAAAGAAACTATGTATAAAAATGTTTCAAAAAGAGAAAACACTGAACATAAAAAATAAAGGGAACTGTTGTAGCCTTATAGGACAGAGTAAATGCTAAGAATAGTCCATATTGCCATGGTAGCCAAGGCCAGTCTGCTCCTGATACACCCTCAGTGCTGGAGTAGCTATGGGTGGGGCAAACTCTCCTAGTCATGGAGACCCAGAGGATAGTGGACTCTCTTTTGAGGCTGGCTGATGATAGCATGGTTGGAAGGAAAGGTGCAGGGAGAGGTCAGGTTGGTGAGCATCTCATCCCTGCAAACAGCAGAGTGTCCGTGCTAGCACGCCCGTCTGAAGCCTGCGCACCTTCACTTGGCACAGCACAGTGCTTGGCAGTCACAAGCACATGGAGTGAGTGGCCATGGAGTGAGCACGCTCCCTGGAACTTCAGACAGATCATCGCTTGAGGTCATTCTGTTATCAGGTGGGCGGGGCTTGACCATCCCCCAGCTCCTGCTTCCTTGGTGCAAGCATGGGTGGTCACTGGGCTTGGAGAACCATTGTGCCTCCTGGCTGCAGCTGCAGGGGCAGGCTCAGTACTAGCTACTCCTACATGGTTTACTGAGGACACAGTCACCTAGCTGCTCCCCACACTGCAGCAGTGTCTCTGCCACAGGAAGAACCCCAACTATTAGCCTTGACTCTAATCTTTCTGCTCCACAGTGATGCAGCCTTCTGCTATCAGGCAGAAGATCAAGATCTTGAGAAATGATTTTAAAGTGTTGGTGTGTCTTATTTCAAATGACATTCCATCAAGGTCCTTCATGCGCATCTCAGGGAGTTGTGTCAGAAGTCTTGTGACAGGCCTTCTTCCTATGGGATGAGCAGGGCCCGAGGCTTGCCTGGAGCTGCCTGGAAGGTGTGTTGCAGTACTGGAAGGTGTGCCCAAGCCTCACTGCACACACCTCACAGTGAGCGTGCTCAGTGACTCATCCTCACCCCTCACCCCCCCCCTCAGTTTCTGCCCATTATCTTGGTTAATCCCTGGAGACTCCTGAGAGTCGGTGGGAAGATCTTGAGGTATCCCATAATACTCCTTCCCATTTCACAAGGTCTCTGCACCATACAGGGTTGGCTAGGCAGAGTTCCCATTGGGAAAGCGTCCTGGAGCCTTTCGTTGGCATTCTTGGCATTGCATTGCTCAGGGCGAAGTCTCCTGGAATGCAGGGCTCCCTGTCTGAACTCGGCTGAGCTAAGAATGTTAATAAAAGGCTTCCCCAAACTTTTCTATCAGGTCTTTCATCTTATTCCAAGCCAGCAAAATCAGACCTGGGTGTGGGGTGGGGAGGGAAGGCAAGGGTCCAGCAGTTAACATTGCTGCCTTTACTGTGAGGACAAAGAGAATGGAGGCCAGAGACAGCCCAGTAGCAACCTGTCTCCAGCAGTCTGCTGCCTGGGCAAACCTGGTCAACCTTGGCATCACCATGCTCCTCAGAAGGCTTCAAACCTGGCCCGCAGCCAGGGACAGGCTTGCAGTTATTGGGGTATCAAGTCGGAGGCCACAGTGCAGGCCAGGCATCTTGGTGTTCCCTTTAGAATGAGGCGAGATGATCTTGGGTTGCTTGGCTGAAGCTGGCCTGAAGAGAGCCTGGCCCAGTGAGAGAGCACTCCTCAGAGGAAGCTCTGCAGTGCCTGGATTTCAGGTGTCCTGTCTGTCAACAAGCTCACCAAGCCTGTTCTGTGTCCCCTGACAGGGAGCGTGCTCCCAGTTATTTACCACACCTTCCTTCCTCCTAGAAGCCTGTCTGAGTAAATCTGGTTCTGGCTGCTAGACTCCACATGGAACCTCTGTCAGCACCTCACTACCTGCTGATAGGTGGGTTTCTATTCCCAGTGTGCCCTCTAATCCCCAAGGCTAGTTTTACCACTTTTAAAATGTGCATCAGCAGAGTGCTTGACACATAGTAGGCATTCACTTTGTCCTTAACCACTTCTAGAAGTTTCTGTGAAGTTTTCCATGTGTCTCTTCTAGCCAGACATAGAGCTTTTGTGGGGCCCTTCTGAGCATGGAGGCCCAGCCCTGCTGTGGGTGCCTGAAGGGAGGAAGATGGGAAGGCATAGTCCTTGGCTGTGTTTGGCATGGCTCACTGGTGGCAGTGGATTGGGTTGGGACAAGACGTAGGTATGAAAGTGGGGGCTGGTGTGTCCCTGTGACACCTTGTACAATACATGATTAGTGAGCGACTGTGGACTCTGTCTTAGCTGGGGAAGGTGAACATACCCCCCCATCCCCGTTTCACGGAAGCTGGAAGAAATGCTGTTCCCACTTAGAAAATAAACTTCACTAACAGCAATGCGCAGCTACACATCATTGGAGCCCAACAGCTGTCTCTCCTTTGTTGGCAAATGTCCTGGGTAATGAATGTCCCTCGTCCCAGCTCACAGCTGGCCTATATGGAGGAACAATGGTGCTTCTCAGAGAGCCCTCAGCAGACATTCCCAATGAAGTTGGTTCATCACTTGGAGCAGGGCTGAGACCACAGACATGGGGCCATTGACTGAGCAAGGAAGGTTCAAGCTTCCACAGAGCTGCAAGGCCTGGGGAGTGATGGTGGGTGATGAAGAAGCCCTAAATTCTTCTAGAACCTGCCACACAGGGTGAAGGTTAACCCTGGGGACATAGTTTCGAGGCCCTCTGCAGTCACTGACCCTGGGTCTTGGAGGGTTTGTTCTTCCAGGGCAGCCCATGCTGCCCTCAGCCTCCACTGCGGTTGAGTGAATGGGCACATTGGAACTGACCACACAGGCCTGGGCCCTGGCTCCCTCTGGTCTCCTGCCTTCTTCCTACAACCTGGCGGGAGGGGGAGGGGACTGAAGAAGACAGAGCTGGGGACTCCTAGCCTTGTAGCTGCCCATGGAGGAAAGTAGGTACCTCAGCCTAGAGTCCCAGCCCTCACTCCTCAGGGTCTGCTTCCTCTCCCTCTAGGAAGGAAGCTCCTCTCCTGTCCACTAGGGGAAAGAGGGGCCATCTGATTTGCAAGCTGGTTCGGTCCAGCAGGAAAATCCAGTTTTTATTCTTTTCTTTCTGTTATTTCTTTTCCTTTGTCTTCAGCTGGAGTTCCTTCTTAAAATAGTATAAACTATGTTTCAGAAAGCCGCGCCATCCTCTGAAGAATTCCATGTAGTAGCTTCCAGTTTGTGTTTTTGTGCAGACTTACCTTTGCACTGGGCTTTAAGCAAGTCCCATGCTTGATACAGATTACTTGTGATCAGCAGGCGCTTGCAGGCTGGAATGCAAAATCCCCTACTTTCTACCCCCAGTGATGACGTATCAAGGATACACTTAACCCTCCAGATATTTTCCTGTCTCTATAATGGTTGCTACTTCCAACCCCTCTATCCCTCCCCGCCCCCAACCCTCACTGTCTCCATCCCCCTGACCCTCCCCCTCCCTCAGTGTCCCCTCCCCTCCCCCGCCCCCTCAATGTTCCCTTCCCTACCCTTCCCCTGTCCCCCTCCCTTCTTGTCCCCTCCCCAGCCCTCCCCCTCAATGTTCCCTTCCCTACCCTTCCCCTGTCCCCCTCCCTTCTTGTCCCCTCCCCAGCCCTCCCCTCTCACTCCCCCACCCTCATCCTCTCCTCCTACTCCCATCCCCCCACCCCAATCCTCCCTCTGCCCCCTCCCCAACCTCCCCCCCATCTCCCCCACACCACTTCCCTCTTCCCTTCCTTTTTCCTTCCTGCCCTTTTCCTTCCACTTCTGTCCACTTTCTTTGGTATAAGAGTGTTAGAAAGTCAAAGAGTACAATAGAAATGAGGCCCCTAGGAGAACCCTGTTTATTCATGTCTCCTTGTCCCAGTCTTTGAACATCATCCACCTATGTCCAGTTTCCTCTAAGATGGAGTCACCACAGCTGTCTGAGTCCCAGCTGAGACTGTATCCCAGCTTCTCTCCCACAGAGCCGCTGCGCTCCTTACATTGTTTCATTGCTTGATGATATTGTTAACATTTCTTTTGGTGCCTGCTTAGAATTTGTACAGGATTGGCCAAATCGTTCTCATAGGAGGTTGGAAGAGAGCTGTCTTTTTGTGGGGAGAGAGCTGTCTTACCATGTTGTCCAAGCTAGTCTTCAACTCAAGGATCAAGCAGTCTTCTTGCCTCAGCCTTCCAAGTAGTGTGGACTACACGTGTTTTGCCACATCTGGCCTGGCTGTGTCTCTGTTTAGTCCCGTTAGCTACTGCCAGCTTCCTCAAGCCTTCATTAGCAGAGTACCAGACTCTGTCTCACACACACACACACACACACACACACACACACACACACACACACGCACACACAGAAGGTCTATGCAGTGCCTGTGCAGGTTGGACTTGGGCTGCTGTCATTCTGAGTGATAGTGAACACTTCCTGTGTTTGGGTATATGTGTGCTTTCTCTGTTTTTACACATTAATTCGCTTCCTTTTTGGCCAGATAATCTTGTGGTTAGTGCAATTTTAAAAGTGATGATTTTTCTTAATCTCGACTAGTTCCTAAATAAATGAGACAGAGACTATAAGATTTATTTAGTCAAGCTTTATGGCACAGTAACTGAGCAGTATTAATCTAGTCTAATCCTCTAAACTAATCTGGTCACCTCCCAGCCAAAATCCCTGTGCTACTTGCATTTTAGAATTGATCTGGCTCTCTCTACTCCAGGTGTGTTCTCATGGTGTCTCCTTGACTCTTTCCTCGTGGCAAATTCTCTCCTCCTGCCTTTCTGCCCTTTCTGCCCGCCTTCACTGGCTGGGATCACAAGTCCAGCCCTATGCTCTTCTCTGCTCAGCCATTGGCTGATCAGCTTTTATTGACATGTCAGAGACTAAATGGGAGTAATGTTTACAAAGCGTGAGGCAGGAGATACTTAGTATAAGCATTGCAATGCCTGGTCCTGGTTGCAACTAGATATGGGGACAGAAAAATCAGCATTTGAATAATACAAGGATGATCTGCACCGTCTTGTATGCTGAATTGTTGTTCTTTCAGAATTATTTTTGTAAAAATGTTTTTGTAGAAACTAAAGAAAGCAACCGCTTTGGCTTTCCCACACACTCTGACTTTAGTTTTGCTTTTATATTTATTTTTGTAAAGTCAATTTTCCCCTAAATTTTAAAAAAATTAAACTTATTTCCTTCTCTGCCTTTGGGATGTAATTACACTTGGAAAGTTTCCCTCTAAAGTTTTATGTTTAAAAGGCTCCATGTTTTCCTTCTTTAAAGAATAGGTTTATTGATATCAGCCACATCTTATCGTTTAAAGAGCCCAGGGGCTGGAGAGGTCACTTGGGTGTTAAGACCACACACTGCTATTGGAAAGGACCTGAGTTCTGTTCCCAGCACTACGTGAGGCGGCTCACAGTTGCCTGTAACTCCAGTTTTAAAGGATCTGTCATCTTCTTCTGGGCGTTTTGAGCACCTACACTTACATGTACAAAGACCCACACAACACATACCATTTAAAAATAAACCTTACAACGCCATTACCCTGCCAAATCTAGAACCTTCTTATCACTTCAGGAAGAAACCCCTTTTAGTGATCACCTTGCCTCAACCGACCCTGCCCTCTAAACAACTAGATTTCCACGTTCTGAAGTTTGATATGAATAGGACCACACACTCAGGTGCATATACACATGCATACACCTGTGCGTGTGCACGCACGCACACACACAGACACACACACACACACACACAGAGTGAGAGAGTGGGTGAGAGAGCAAGAGAGAGACAGAGACAGAGACTCAATAAATGCAGCTGAAAAGGAAAGCCTAGCCACCAGGTCCTAGCAAGGGCTGTGATTTTAGCACGTGGTTTTCCATCTCCAACATGGCTCCAGGGATGGACCTGACTCAGGAGGCAAGGAAATGAAGAAAAGACAGACAGACACACAAGAGAGCTGAGATGGGATGGATCAGGCTTTCTGATGGAGAAACCACAGCATACAGGAAGCTCAGCATGTTTCCTATGAGCTGAACAGAAAGGTGAGGGTATTGCTTACAACTGAATGAAAAGACAGCTTTATTACATCCAGATTAGCAAGCAGGTGGGTTATTAAAAAAGATAAACCAGAAGATGGAGTTATTAAATACAGTTGACTAAGGAGGCAGGTTTAGTTAATCTTGGTATGAGCCGTCTCTGCAGGGGAGCTGTCTTGAGGTTGTAAATATCAGTGGAGCAGAAGGCCGTGGTGGACATTTTCCGCACACACTATCAGCATCCTCACGTGGCCATCAGAAGCCTTTGTCGTTTTCCCATGCATCCAGGGCTATGGTCCTTGGCATGTCAGTGCCCACGTCATAGCTCGGATTCCCTCAGGGCTAGTACTCAGGCTCCTCACTCCCACCTGTTTTCAACCTTCTCCAGATTCCATCCTGGCATCTACACAGGAGTCAACCAGAAAAGGTAGACAGAATACCGGGCACAATCTTCAGCCGCCGAGGCAGGGAACTGGGTCCATTTCCTGTGTCTATACCGAGCTAATGCTTATTTCAGAAACATTCTTAGTATTGAAGCAAAAAGGAGTTGTCAGTGTCTGTCTCATGAATAACGCAAAGAGTGCATCTCCAGGTCTGCTGTGAGCAGAGCGAGCCATTTGCACCCTTATTCTACAGACCTTCCCCTCAATGTGTGCTCTCTTTGCTGCTCTCCTCCTTGCCCGAGAGGCTCCCTGGCAGATTGGGGCCCAGCACATTGTTGGTAGCATGTGGGAAGTCTCAGAAAACCCGTGTTTCCATTTCGTGGAAAGTGCCATGAAGAGGTGTAGACAGAAAACATAGGCGAGCCGTGTACAGAGTCTGCTAGGCGCACAAAGGACTGCCTTTGACACTGAACCATCAACCTCATGGTCCCTCCTTAAGGCCTCTCTGACCATTGGCCTTCCTTCCTCACAAGCCCATGGCTCATTCCTGTCTTACTGAATTAAGACCGAGACACTGAGAGTAGCTCTGCATCCTGAACAGTCTTCATCTAGAACACCATAGCGCTTAGCTCGCATCCCTGCTGGGCAAACCGTTTTCCACAGAGGAAAAGCAGCCCAATCTACACCATGGCCGCTCTGCTAAGAACTTGGTTTTCTTAACCATATTGCTCACAGGTGCGGAAGTTACACTCCCTTGATTAAATATGCATGTGTAATAAAATCTGAGCAACACAATCCATCGAGGCCGGAAAGATGTGAGGGCAGGAGCCATAGGCTGGCTAGATGTCCCGTCATGGAGGGAAGGCAAGGAAGCAGGAGGGGGAGGCCAGCACATCATGTTGTATTTGCTGTCAGGAGGCAGAGTGAACAGGAAGTGGGGTAGGGCTTTTAAACCTCAAGGCCTCTGAGCAGTGACCCACTTCCTGCAGCTTAGACCCCATCCTAAAGGCTCTACAGTCTCCCAACAGCAGCACCAGGTGAGAACCAAGCGGTCAAACATACGAGCCAGTGGGAAATTCACATTCGAATCACAACAGAGGCATTTTCTGGTTGGAGAAATCTGAGAGTAGGAAGGGGCAGGGTAAGTATGAATTAGCAAACTTCATGGGAGAGATGTTTCATGTATATGATGTGGTATGACCTGGACTCAGATGATACCTCCTAGTGATATTTGTAAATACCATGTTGAGTGCCCTTTAATCTTGCACCGTGTTGGGTAGGCAGGCAAAGGATCAGCCAAGCCCAGTCCACCGGGACCATCTTCTAGCCCCCAGCTCTGTGGGTGGTTACTTGCAGGGAGGCCTGAAGCTCCAATGGTTTCTTGATCTCTAGCTGGTTCTGCCTGGGTGGTCCATTATTCCTTCCCTGCTTCTCTGGTCTTCTTGTGTCTTAAGTGCTCTCTATCCCTTGGATGCTGTGAATGCTCTCATGTGTGTTTTTAATTGAGTGTTGACAGTTCTGGATCTAACAAGTGTGATGGCTGCATTATCAGGGTCTTGATCTGCCTCGTCCTTTCAGCCCCTGGGATGGTGTAGGCAGAAAACCCTTCTTTGTGGTTTTGAGTTAGGTAACCACTGAGGTCTGATTCCAGGGGAGAGCAGGGATTGCAGAGGTTCGTTGCTTCTGAGGAACAGGACTGAATACAGTCTACCTTAGGTTTAAAAAAAATGTGTTTATAGGATCGAATGAAGATGTATGCTAGTGCGATGCTGCCTAGTACCACTTGCTTAGTAGCACCAGACTCCAGCCTCATCTCTCCCTTTCTGGTCTTCTAAGGCATTGCCTGTACACAGGGCTTCATAGGTCTTAGTATTATGCTTGACAGCCCTACCCTTCCTCCACCCGCGCTCAGCAGGGTTTATTTAGAGACCGAATCAGCCGTGAGCTCCATGTATTTAGGCTGATGCATGAAGCAGTGCTGACGAAGCACCGTATAGACATGGCCCTTCCCCTGGAGAGCTCAGATCCCCTCAATAGAGTCAATGTGCCATTTAGCCACCCTTGAATGGGTAGCTTTGAGGTGGGCAGGAGAAAACTATATACAACTGTCTATATCAAATTAGAAATTTTAAATACTTCCTAATAGTTACACAAGCAGAGAACTGAAATACAAAATCGTAAAATCACAGCCAGCTTCCTTCTGGTCTCACAGTAAGAGTTGGCAACCAACAGCCCATTGGCTAAGGATCTTCCACTAACAATGTTTTGTTTTAACAAATAAACATTTGTAATTGATTTGGTGATAGGGACACTAACTTTTAATTCCAATTTGGCAAAATGTTATGCCTTTTTTTTTTTTTTTTTTTAAGAGTTCTATTCTTTCTAGCATTGGGAAGGAGAGGCAGAAGGACTGGGGCTCAAGGAGAGTCCCAGCTATCTGATGAGTTCCAGGCCAGCCTAGGATACATAGTAAATATCAAGACTATTTCAAATAACAGTCATGCAAAACACTATACTGAAATATTCTTACATTTTTCATTTCTCTAATAAAAAGTCTGTAGATATTCATCTTACTCTGGTCCAGCCATGACTCCACAGTGCCCTGGGTGTTGCCTGTTTACCTGCTTTGGAATAGGGGCCACAGCCTTCTCTGTAAAGGACTGGAGAGGTGGCAACTACTTTAGGATTTGCGGCCATCTGGTCTGAATGCCAATGACTCAGCTCTGGCCTTTCAGTGTATAAGCAGCCATAGGTGCTACGAAAGCAAATGGGCGTAGTCATGTTCGAATAAAACTTTACTTAGAGACACCTTGCTCTGACTTCCATAGCATCTTTATATATACAATGTACACAGAGCATCATTCTCTTTATTCTCTTTATGTATACAATGTAACAATGTACACAGGCCATCATTTTCTTTATTCTTCCCACCATGCAACACTGTAAAAAACAATTTGTGTGGCTACAGGACTGAAGATGGAGTCTCTCTCCCACCTCTACCCCCAGCCAACGCCTTCCATGACCAGGTTAGCTCAGGCACTCTGCTGAATGCCTGGAGGAATGTGTAGGTAATGCCCGGACTAGTGACAAACTCGCGGCAGCCATCTTCCCTCAAGCCCAGCACTCAGGCCCCACCCCTGCCTCTCCCGCCCCACAGGCTCCATTAGCTCCATCTGTCTAGGAAAAAGTTTCTCCAGGACAACATCAGCCCTGGGCCCCTTCCAGCTCTTTCCAAGGATGGAGACACTGAAACAGCTGCATCCATTCCCCAACCCCACTCCCTTCTAGAATCATCCAACTCGGGTGAGTTCAGGACTCTGAGAGCTCCTGTGAAAAAGCCAAGCAGTTAAAGGCAGAATAAATCTAGCGAGAACTCTGCTGTTCATAAAGCAGTGGGAATGGTTTCCCCCAAACCAGATCTTCAGGCAGCTGCTGTTGTTTTAAGTCAGGGGCAGAGAGACTTGGAGATGCAGTAGGGCCTTTTCTCGTTCATTCAGCTGACTGTCCAGGAAGACCCTCCAGGGAAGAGTGTATATAGCACATTAGGGACACCGCTGCTCCACTGTCCTGCTGCCCCACTGCCCCGCTCCCTCTCCTCCCCTGGCCTTGCCCATTCTTTGCCAGAGGCTTGGCCAGCTGTGCTGTTTGTCTCCTGGAGAAAGTTTCCAGAAACAAGGTTCCCCTTTCTGCCTGAATGACCACGTTTCAAAAATATCCAAAGATAATGCACAGGCGTTTCCAATCTGCAGTTCGGCTGGGATGTTTGGGGTCCCGTTGCCTGGGAGATTTGTGGGTTGAGCAGGTTAAGGTCTATGAATAACACAGAGGCCTCCCAAGCCCAGACCACAGAAGCAACAGGGGAGGGAGGCTGGATCATTAAGGTAGGACCCTGTGTGAGATGGTTAATGGCTGGAGCTGTCCTGCTATTGGCTAGGCAGGGTATATAGTCTTGGGAACTTAGTGGTAGTCAACACGTGCTGTCACCGTGCACCAGGCTCAGGGGCAAGCTTATCCTGGTACTTGGAGTTGATGGGTAGAAGGCAATATTTAGCAGGTAACCATGACTTGTGAGGACTAGAGATGGCCAAGACAGAAACAAGGAAGTTGTCTGTTTATAAGTAGTGAGTACCCAGGGTAAGCACCAGAAAACTAAGAAAAGTGCTAGAATTAAATGTTTTTAAAAAGGATTTGGACGTGGGTTGATAGATAAAGTTCTTGCTACACAAATAGAACCTGAGTTCAGATCCTCAAGACCCAGGCAAAGCTGGGTGTAGGAGTGTGTCCTGTGACCCAGTGCTGGGGGCTCTCGTGCTGGCCAGTCCAGGATCAATGAAGAGACCCTGTCTCAAAAAAATGAGCAAAAATGAAATTAAGGTGGAACAAAATAAATCTGTTTTCCATACAAATTCTTCCACACACAGGTGAGCACAAATTATACACACACACACACACAACACACACATAAACACACACAAACACACATCACACACAAAAAACCACACATACACACAAACATAGACACACAAAACCACACACACAAAACCCACATACATAAACATATACACACAAACAAACAACACACACAGAAACACACACCACACACAAATAACCACACATACACACAAACATACACACACACAAAACCCCACACACAAACACACACACAACCCTCCACACACAAACATACACAAACACACAAAAACCCACACACAAACATACACACACACAAACACACATACAACACATATACAATACACACACAACATTTTAAAAAGGAGAAAAAGGATTTCCATTATTAGCCTGAATTTCTTGAAATATAAATTTTCCAAAATGATAATCATTTAGAATTCTTTAAGCAAAAAGATGTATTTCAAAACACTCATTCTATCTATTCAGTGAAATATCACATGGGTGGGTAGATAGATAGATAGATAGATAGAGCAGCATGTTTGTTGCCTCCAAAGGACATTGACAAGTTAAAGTAGCAGGTTCAGAGTGCTATGTATAGTGTGTGCTTATTTGTAGCAAGGGCTTTATCTGTATTTTTCTATGGTTATATATAGAATATTATGCATGAGAAATTCCTGGAAGTACATACAATCCATTAATAGTAGCTGCTAAGAAAGGAGTTAAGGGACTGGGGGGCTCTCAGCTGGAAGGGAAACTTTTCAATTGTCTATTTATTCTGCCGCCCCCCCACACACACGTGTAAAATGTGTATGTGTATTTCCACCATGTATACACCTTCCATTTTCCCAACAAAACTTTAAATTCATAAACAGACGAAAACACACAAAAGAAGTCACTGCAAAAGTATTTGGCATCTTTAAAGCTTCCGGAGCTGGCCACCCTGGGCCTCTCTGGACGCTGAGATACGGAGAATAAAGCAAAAGAAAATACTAGATTATTTTACTCATGGCAACCCTCACCCCTCCCACCCCACCCAGCCCTGTGCCAGTCCCTTGACTGAACCATAAATTCTGATACAAACAATGGCGTGTCAGCCCAGGGCTGGGCTTCTGTTGATAGAAGGAAAATCTGGGAGCCTACTGGAATGCAGCATGGTGCTCAAAGCTACTGGGTGAGAAGGGAGGACTCCCAGGACAACCTCAGGGCCTGCCACAGTGACTGTGTGGAGCCCAAGGTCATGAGCATCCTGGCCACCTGGAGATTCTTTATAAACACAATTTTCATTGCATCAACCCTCCAACCCAGAGAACTTGGATTTGAAACAACCTGGTGGAGAATCCTGCTGTTTCATTCAGGTGACAAAGTGAGGTCTCTACCCCATGGTCTCCACACGCTGTGACTTGCTTTGTGGCTTCTGTGGAGAGAGGCATTTGGTTGTATGTCCCCTGATAAAATATCATAGGGTTCATCCATACTGCCTACATCCACAGCCTACTTAGTTCACTAGGCTTATGAGCTATGAGGAGATTTACACACACTCACACACATATGTACACATACATGCGTGCACACACACATATACACACTCACACACATGTACACACTCTCACACACATGTACACACTCTCACACACATATGTGCACACTCATACATGCACGCACACACATACACACATCCTTACACACACATGTACACACTTACACAAGCACGTGCACACACACACATACACACTCATACACCTTCCCCTTGCTCTAGTACTGTTAACAAAATACAGTAAACAGAATTTTCCACGGCCGAAATTCTGACCTTGGTCCAGCACCTTTTCCCTGCTCGAGGCTGATGAGGGCCTGTGACCTCCTGGCCTACTGTTTCTTTGGAATCAACCTTTGCATCCACCCACACCAGATGCCTGCATCCTGAGACTCGCTGTTCCTGCTGAACTGTATTTGTTCTTTCTGAGTTGACTGCCAAGTCCTGTCTTTCTCAACCCCACTCACTTTCTCAGCACAAACCCATCTGACTCAACTCACTTCAGACCCAAGCATGTCTGCAACCAGCCTGAGAAAAGCTCACAGCCTTACTTAGCTGCTCAGGCCAGGGGCAGGTGGGGCAGGCAGGAGGACACAGGGAGCAGGTGAAATCCCAGCTTGTCCCGTGCCAGCCAGTGGCTAGGCATGTGGAGGAATCCTGCCCATGGCTGGTGCGGCAGGCACAGCAGATACCAACTTGTCCCGGGGAGGCATACCTAGCATTCCCGTAGTCTCCAATACATTTCTTAGCAACGGGAAATGTCCAGTTGAATTCCACGCCACCTTGCTGTCCCCTAAGTCCCCATGTCTGGAGAAGGCATTTGGAGGAATCAGGATTCTACCGGGCCTTCACATATGGACTTATGGAGCAGGGAAAAGAGGGCATTCCAGACGAAGGAAAATGATTAATGACAAGGAGAAAACTCCACTGGGGTTAATTCTGTCTCACTTGGGTGACTCCCCAGTGAACCTGTGTTATGCCCTAGTGGACCTGGGTGACCCCCACAGTGGACCTGGATGACCCCCTAGTGGACCTGGGTGATCCCACTGTGGACCTGGGTGACCCCCTAGTGGACCTGGGTGATGCCCCAGTGGACCTGGTTGATCTCACAGTGGACCTGGGTGATGCCCCAGAGGACTTGAGGGACCCCCACAGTGGACCTGGAGGACCCCACAGTGGACCTGGGCAATGCCCCAGTGGACCTGTGTAACCTCCTAGTGGACCTGAGTGACCCCCTAGTGGACCTAGGTGACCCCTAGTGGACCTGGGTAACCCCACAGTGGACCTGGGTGACCCCACAGTGGACCTGGGTAATACCCCAGTGGACCTGGGTAATGCCCCAGTGGACCTGCGTAATCCCCTAGTGGACCTGGGTGACCCCCTAGTGGACCTAGGTGACCCCCAGTGGACCTGGGTGACCCCACAGTAGACCTGGGTGATGTCCCAGTGGACCTGGAGGACCCCCACAGTGAACCTGGGCGACTCCCCAGTGGTCCTGGGTGATGCCCTAGTGGTAAGATATTCAAGGAGGCATTCAGTTTCTTTCCTACAATTTCCCTCCCAACTGTTGTTAAAATGAAAGCAAGCTTCAGGCTAAACACAGCTGTACCCAAATATTTGTTAGCAAACAGGGCCAAGAATAGTAACCTTACAGTTTATTCTTCAAACCTAAGGGAAGCCCATCTCTTTGTCATTTAGTGGTCTGTCCCACAGGTATTTCCCTTGAGGTAGGTGTCAGAAAGGGCTGGTGACACTGTTTAGATCCAAGTGGATCAAGCAAGAGGATCATCTAGGGTGAGCTGAACACAATATTTCTTAGTTATGGCCAATGCAGACATCTAGGATTAACTGAAATATTTGAAAGTTATTGTAGTACTTATATATGCTATATTTTAAATAAAGCCTCAGCAAAGAAATAGAGGGCAGGTAAGCCTGAATGGTAAGGGCTTGTACCCACTGAAGCTCACTGATGGGCTCACCTTGGTTCATTTTGCTATTCTGCTCTGTGTGGGTGGAAGTTCTCTAATAAGGTCTTTTGTGCATCAGAACTGAAGCTTTTCATACCCAGACAAGAAAACCATTGTCACGGGGACACCTATGGTCACTTTGTAGCATCTATTGTTTTTCATGAATGGTAGATTTTTCTCTCTGCCCTACGTGTTACAGTTTCAGCAGCACTGGTTATGGAGAGGCCCACTACGGGCAGGAGCTGGGCTCTTCTCCCCTAAGCTCTATGAGGCATAATTGACAAAGACAGTGCACACTTAGATGCTTGGTGTGATGACTTGATGCACGGGTATGTCATGAGTAGCATAGTCAAGCATGTCAGTAATCACCACCTCACATGACTGATCTGAGTGTGTGTGTGTGTGTGTGTGTGTGTGTGTGTAGGGAGAACAAGTGTGTCTAGGTGTACAGTGTATGATGACTGTTCCCTCCTTGATTCCCTAGAGAAGGAACTACAGAGTTGTGAGCCACCCAACATGGCTCCTAGGAACTGAACTCGGGTCTTCTGCAAGAGCAGTACCCACTCGTAACCAATAAGCCATCTCTCTCGGGCCCCACTTACCTATTTGATAACTGGAAGTTTGTCCCTTTGGCTGCAATCCCATCTCTCCCAAGCCCCAACTTTGTTAGACACTACTGAACTCTCCTGTGGGTTCAGCTGAAGATTCTCATGAGTGAAGTCCTTCAGTATTTGTCATCCAGCCACAGGCTTATGTCACCGACGTGTGTCTTCTGGGTCCTTCCATGTGGGTTCCTGGTTGATTGATCTCCCACTCTGTGTAAGTGTGACATTTATTCATGTATTTATCTGCTCTGTCTGCTTACCTGCTATGCCAAGCAGGAAGCTGTTGCACCAACTCACTCTGCTTTGTGGATTCTTGCTCCTAGTGATTCACGCTGCTGCCTCTGCTCCCTGTCTGTGCGTGGTGTATATTCATGTGCTGGTACTGTTAATTATTCCACAGGCCCCACTGCAGCCTGGCCTGCAAGGCTGGAAGGAGAAGCCAGGTTTCTGTTTGTATTCAGTCTGTGTGCATTCCCACAGCCGTCAGCTGCCTCTGTTGATGTTGCGACACACAGTTAGAAAGGGGTGGAGGGCGAGTGGCCTTTTCTCCCACTCCCTCTGCCCGCCTCTGCCTCCTGCAAAGGAGCCTGGGAAGTTTTCGGAATAACCTGAAATAAACTTGCAAGTTCAAGCAGAGCCTTCATTCCTCTCTCACGGCATTTAACTGTGATTTGCTGGGGGCTCTGTTCTGGCCTGGCCCCTGGCCTCTACTTATCTGCTGCAGCTTCAGGGGATGGGCTCCTGATTGGTCAGTTTGTGTTGCTTTGCAAACAACCCCTCTTCCATGTGGCTCTTGCCCACAACCACATCCTGTCCTGCTAGTGTTGGGGTGTTAGGCCATTCCGTGTGGAAGTTGGGAAGGGTGTGTCATGGAAGCCCCTGGATGCACCTCCCCCTGGCATTTTAGGGATGGGATCTTACCCCTGTGTTTGCTCTCTGCTGTAAATTCTCAAAGCACGTGAGGCTGGCCTGACTTGCACGTAAATCCCTGCATGTCCCTCTGTACACGGCTGATGAGTTCCGACCTGGCATAGACAGGGTGTTCCCAGAAGGCCCTTTGTCTTCCCATTTGTCAGGGAGGCTCCTGTTACACAGAGAGACAGAGAGATGGGACGCTGCCCAGAGCTCTGCTTTCCTTTTGGCTCAGCCAGTAAGTGATATGTGGGCTGTCACCTCCCACGCACTTGGGGCCTTATTCATGGGTGTGGTGTGGCCTGGTCATCTTGGTGGAGCAGCTTGGCCTTAACTAGTTGTTAATATGGGAAAGCATTGGGGGAGCCTCGGTCTGTCTAATGAGGGGAATTCCTCTTGCCACTTGGTATCAGGAAAAAGCCTGTCACTCCCGTGGAACTGGTAGACAGCCATTTTTCCCCTATCAGAGAAGAATAACTCCCTCCCCTCCTACTCTCCTGCTGTGATACACTTCAAAAGTAGAGCTCGGTTTAATTTTCTTTATCCTTTTCTTGGTTTTGGTTTTAGTTCTCTGTCCCATTTTAAACTCTCCTTTAGGAAGTATACACACTGGGTACCAACCAGTGGGCTGATCAGAGAGTGGGTGGAACGGACCTCCATGGGTCTTCCTTGCCCTTCAGCTGGGAGGGCTCTGCACAGTCCTCCCTTCTGGCGCCTGTCGTTGGTGTCCTCTTGAGAGTCTCCACCAGGGTTGCCTGGATACAGCCAGGCCTGCCTCAGTTGTCTATTGCACAAGCATTCAAGAATCTTCCCTAAGACATGTGGGACTTTGCTATGATGAGCAGACATGATCCTTAAAAATGCCTCCTGAGAGCACACTGTATCTTAATCCTGAAGAAATGATAACAAATTTATGATGAAAATCTAGATCAAGGGTGGTCAAGGATGGACTGCCTTTGGCTGAGTAGTAATAGGGCTTGAACAGGCTTGGGAAGGTGTGCTTGAGGACTGTGAGTCTTTGGGGCTCACAGCCGAGAACGGGGCCCAGCCCATCCGTGGCTACTGAAGACAGTAAAAAGCCCCACAGAACGAGGTATCATTTCTCGGATGGAGCTCTGCGTATTATTTGTTCCTATATGAGATCTCTATGCAGATTTTTACTTTAGATTCTCATCTTCCTAATGTGTCGAAGTTAACTTCTGATGTATTCTGGATCTACTAGATGGTCACCTTGTGAATGGGGTCCTAATGAAGGCCTCAGCTTTGCCACTGAATTGGTGCTGCACTGCAGGTTAAACTGCATGCTAGATTCCCTGGACAGACCATAAGGCTTGGGACTTTCTGGTCATATGCTGGCTTGAGATGGAAGAGGACAAGATATATCCCAGACACTTCTGTGCGTGTTGTTTGTCTAGCACCAAACTGAGCAGTGCTTTGGAAAACTTAGCTGCTCTCTCTGCCAGAATGATCATAATTTAATGAATGTGCATGCTGACAGGAGAGAGGCATTCCCTCCTATGGGAAACCCAAGTGTAGAAACCCTGATTCAGGCAGCTGGCCCTGTGAACGACGACTCGCGAAGACTTGTGGCCAGCGTTAGTGGCTCCCCAGACAGCCTGTGCCAGAGAGTTGTGAACTTGAATTTGTGGCCGAGTGGAACAAAGGGAAGCTTCAGATTGCTGGTCGGCTTCCATCCACTGTGTGTTACCACACACACCCCCGCGGGCTAACTCCAGACTCTACAGCTTGCTTGTTGATCTCTGCTCTTAGCCCTCGGGACTTCTCATGGCTGACTAGATTTTGCCTGGGGAGCGAAGGTTCTATCCATGTGCCTGGCTATCTCTGCTTGGCTCCTTGTTACTGGGGTCATGTTTTCATCGTGTATCTGTCTGAAATACATGTGCACCTCTCCCTCTCAGCTCTTTCTCTATCTCTTGGAATGTTCATTGGTCACCTTCATTCAGTCATCCATTCTTCCTTCTCCCATAATCCTTCACCACACTCTCTTGCTCTAGAGAATACCAGGTCATGTGACATATCAGGTAAGCTGCTTCCTTCTGGGTTTTGGATTCTTCAGTGGCGGGACTCAATTTACCCTTCCTGATTTTTGGCTTCTTCCAAAATGCATTTCAAAATACCGACTTCTGTTTATTCACTCACTCTTCATTCATTCATTCAACAAATTGGCGTTGGTGAATAGCCGTGTAGACTCAGCAACATGACTTGAGCTCACGACAGACACAAAGGATGGTTGATTCTAAGTTGTGTTTGGCTTTTCATCTTCCTTGTGAAACATGAAAGATGCTATCAGGTCCCGGCCCTTGGAATGTGATTTAACTTTGGAAACAAAGTCTTTGCAGATGTACTTAAGACTGTGCCATACTAGATGAGGGGCCCTTATCCAGTGACTAATATCTTTAGAAGAGACCAGTTTGGCCACAGAAGCATACAAGGAAAACAGCCCAGGACAACAGGCAGAGCTGAGTAGTGAGGCTAGAAGCCAAGGCATGCTAGGAATTATCAGGTACCATCAAGGGCAGGCAGGGAAGGACCCTCCCCTGAGTCTTCAGAGAGGACATGGTCCTGCTGACAAGCCTTTTTTGAACTTGCAACCTGCAGCACTGGAAGAGAGTAAGTTTCTGTGTGATAAGCTGCTCGCTCTACCCTACTGTGGAGGCCTCTGGGTGAAACCCTAGTTTACACCAAGAGTGATGACCAGGCCCCTCCCCCAGCCAACCAGCAGCAGGAGCTAAGGGACAAACGTGCTTGCTTGCTCCCCCCTCAGCTGTCACAGCTGTGCCTCTGCTGAGCCAGTAGTGAAGAAGCAGCCAGCCCTGGAGAATGTCCGCCTGGGAAAGGGACTGAGACAGTGATTGTAAGTGACAGCTTGGCTGTCTGCTCTGTGGCCTTTAGTTAGCCCACAGTGGCAGCTGCTTCTGAGGATGTCTTCATGATGTGTCAGCCATGCTGCCAGAGCCTGTGGGGACAGGACACTATCTGTGATGTCCTGGCACAGTCTGTTCTGTGTCACATCAGTACTGTGCTCTTGCACAAGGCCTATGCTTCTTTAGACACCTCAGTTTCCACATCTGTAATGTGGGTGTATTGCTGTCTTTCATGCCGGGTTGTTTTGACAGTGAAGGAAATACAGTGTGAGGATACTGCCTGGACATGGCAGGCTGTCCCATGACAGCCCTGTCCCACGACAGCCCTGTCCCTTCCATGGTATGAACAGAACAGGGTGAATTCTGGGAGACAGAATGGATGTTGAGCAAAGAGAGCAGTGAGCTTGGCCAGAGATCTGGGGTTTGATTTCAGCTCCACTTGTAACCTCTGTACCTTTAGGAAAAGCCCAGTTCTTGGGGTCTTTTATTCTAAGATTAGATAATGAATCTGTCTTCAGGTTGTCAAAGCTGGGCTGGAGAATTGGTGCAGTTCAAGTGTTTGCCATCCAAGCGTGAAGACCAGAGTCTGAGCCCCTAGAACCCACATAAAAACCCACAGACACACATGCAGGTGGTGGAGGGGGCACATGTTCGCTATCCCAGTGCTGGAGGGAAGCTTTCCTTGACACTCTGGCCAGCTAGTGCAGCACAATCTCTCTGACGGTGGGATTCAGGGAGAGACCGTGTCTCAAAAGACAAAGCACTGGCCGAAGAAAATACGTTTATGTGATCTCTGGCCTCCACCTGTACACACACGTGCACACACACACACACACACACACACACACACACGCACACCTACAGACCTTACTACCCAGAAGACTGAGACAAAATGTTTGCTTGAGTTTGAAACCAGCTTGGGCAACACAATGAAACCCCTTCCTTAGCAAATAAAAACACTTTATAGAGTATTGTATGTCATTGAGGGTTCAGTGAGTTCTTGTACAGTAGTGTCACATGGAGGCACATGTAGATATTACCCAGGCTACACTATCCATGGTATGGGAAGCCAGCAAGCTTAGGGACCTTAAAATAAAATCCGAGTTTCTTTCTTGTTTCGTTTTTTTGAGACATGGTCTCTATGTAGTCCAGGCTGGCCTCAGCCTCACAGCCTCACTGCCTCAGCCTCCTGAGTGGTGGTAGTACAATAGGCGTGCTTCATCAGGCCCGGCTCCTACTTGGAATTTCTCAATCAGCATGCCCCCAAAATTTGCTTTTCCCTGGCTCCCACAAAGCTACTGTGTCCCCAGCTCGCTGCTCTGGGTCCAGAGCTGACTTCGGCAAGATGACCTGAATGTGTGACGGTCTCAGTTCCTGTTGCCACCATGTGAGAGACGAGCCTGTCTGAGCAGGTCAGAGGCAGGTCCTCTGCATGGGGCTCTGAGTAGCTGTCCTGTGACACCTGTTAGTTTCCCTGGCCACACTTTCTTACTCTGTTTTCCATGAGAGCTGTTAACAGTTACAGCAAAAATGGAGGACTGCGCTTAGCCAGGATGTTTGGAATTACTGACTGATTTAAACACAATCAATTTGTTATAATCAGTTGGAAAAATAGACCCTTTCTAACCAGGTTAGACTAAGTCTGTCCTTCCAGGGGCTATTTGTATTTTCCTAAAGCCAGCCATGTGTTGATATTCTGTCCTTGTCTTGTAAGTCTGGGGGCGTCAGCATGTGTGTGTCAGTGCGTGTGTGTGTGCGTGCGTGTGTGTGTGTGTGCGTGCGTGCGTGTGTGTGTGTGTGTGTGTGTGTGTGTGTGTGTAGGCCAAGGTATTCTCGCACAGTCCTGGAGACAAGAAGTCCGAAGTCTGGGAGTCAGCAAGGCCAGGCTCTCTGCTGACTAGGGGTTATGTTTTTTCCTTACCTCTCTCAGCTTTTCCAAGGGGAAGAAGGTTGCTGTTTATTTCCTGCTGCTGCTTGGCTCCGACAGGTCACTCCACTCTTTGAGGTCAGTAGTGGCCCAGTCTCTGTGTCCTGAGCTTCCGCCCTTCTCTCTCCTGAGGAGCCTAGGCCTTGGGCTTAGGACCTTGCCAGTCATCTGCAAAGACTCAGTTCCAAATCGGTCCACATTCCCATTGCCAGCTGGAACTTGGACTCGCCATTGGAGCAGTGCAGCTGAGCTGACTATAGGAAATTGAGTACAAAGCAACAGTTGCAGAATAATGCTTCAGGTGCAGTGGTTTTCATGGCGTATCTCATTTAATCCTCGCCTAAGCCCTGTGAAGTAGATGTGGTCTCCCCACTTTCCATTTCATGGGAAAACTAAGGCTCAGGGGGTTGTAAAACCTTGTGCACACAGACTTCCCCAACAGCCTTGTCTACTGCACTCCGCTGGGTCGCCCTTTGCCATCAGAAAGAAAATTAAATGGGTCTGGGGTATGGCACTAGAGGACTTGAATTCAATTCCTGAAACCCACATTTAAGAGGGAGGGGGAGGGGAAGAGGGAGAGGGAGAGGGAGAGGGAGAGGGAGAGGGAAGAAGAGGAAGAAGAGGAAGAAGGAAGGGGAGGAGGAGGAGGAGGAAGAGGAGAAGGAGGAAGAGGAGGAGGAGGAGGAGGAGGAGCAGCAGCAGCAGCAGCAGCAGCAGCAGCAGCAGCAGCAGCAGCAGCAGCCGGGCATAGTAGTACACATTTTCAGTCCCATTGCCAGGGAGGTGGAGACAGAGGGATCCCTGGGGCTTGCTTGTCAGCCAGCCTAGCCCTTCTTGGCTTGTTCCAAGCAAAGTGAGAGACCCTGTTTTAAAAACACACAGTGGATATTGTCTATGGTCACGTTGCCCTGTTCCGCAACAAGAGAACTGACAGGCCATGTCAACATGAACTTCAGGAGGACTGCATACATTTTCCTGAGTGACTAGATCTGACTTTCTAATTCAAACTCAGTGGCCATCAACACTTATTGAAGGCAAGAGTGAGTGAGGAACTATTGTGTGTGAGAAGCATGAGGTCGTGGTGAGCTGAGATGACATCACACTCATTATAGAACAGGGCTTTGTAGGTTCCATCCCTCCCAGAGTTGGTTTAGAGTTGTCTCAGCCTCTCTGCCCCAATCTTATGTCATGTTGTCTTGAGTGACTGCTGTCCCTAAATGTACAGTTTAAGGTGTGGCTGAAGTTGTCCCTGGACTGGGAGCCTAGCAGGTGTTAAGTCTGAGTACTCTCTCTAGATTGTCTCACTGATATTTCCAGATCAAGATTGGGTAAGGTGCCACAGCGGCTTTACAGAGCTCCACACCTCCTTGGACAGGATCTAGGTATTTCTGGTCCACATTCACTTCCTGACTCCGGGTCCTATGATTTCACCAGAAGGTGAACCGCTGTAAGTGAGGGAGCTCATTGTACCAACGCTTGTGTTTTGCTTAGTGAAAGCAACAAGAACCACAAATAACCATACTCACAGTTGTGAGACCTTCTGAGCCTCTGTGTACCAGAGCCTGTTTGGGTCTGTGGGAATGCGAGCTATACTTGTTGGCGTTTGCTTGGGAAAGAGAAGTACTGTGTCTTAGACGAGTCTTGCTGTGAAGAGACATCCTAACCATGGTGACTATTGTGAAAGAAAGCATTTAATTGGGGCTGGCTTACAGTTTCAGAGGTTTAGTCCATTATCGTCATAGCAGGAAACATGGGGGCATGCTGGCAGACATGGTGCTACAGAAGTGGCTGAGAGTTCTCAGGCAGCAGGAAGAGAGAGAGATTCTGGGCTTGGAATGGGATTTTTGAACCCTCAAAGCCCACCCCCAGTGACACACTTCTTCCAATAAGGTCATATCTCCTAGTCCTTTCAAATAATGTCACTTCACTCTCTGGTGACCAAGTATTTAAATCTATGAGCCTATGAAGGCCACTCTTAACTTAAATTACCACAATTACTCAGGATCCTCAGGTTTCAGGAGAGTGCTCCTAGCCATGTGGATGTTTTTACCTTTGTCTAAGTACATTTCACTGTGAGCAGTGCATCACCTTATTTGTAAAAGCTGTTATCTTTGTCAAGATTCCCCAGAGGAACAGAACCAACCTATAGGATAACTATCTGGAGAGATCTCCGTGTAGCAAGATCCCACTGAGTCAAGGAAGGAACAGTAAGGTATCTGCTTATGTGGTTATAGAACCTGCGAAATACCAAAATCTGCAGCCAGCCAGTTGGAGACTCAAGTGGGACTTGATAAGTGGGTGGACGGTACAGTTCTGCTTGGAGTCCAAAGGCTTGAAAACCAGGAGAGCTGCTGCCCAAATGTCCAGGAAAAAAAAACAAACAAAAAAATTATCTTCAAGACCTATGAAGGGCCAAGTTTCCCCTTCAAGCCCAAAGACAGGCAAAGATGAATGCCTCAGCCAAGATAGGCAGGCAGGAGGAGTTGCTCTTAGTCTTTCATTCAATTCCGATTTTCAGCAGGAGGGAGGAGGGTCAGTTCCATCAGGGAGGAAAGTCCCCTTTACAAGTCCATTGATTTAAATATTAATCTCATCCAGAAATGGTCATACAACACACCCAGGGTAACAGTTGACCAAATGTCTGGGTTCCCCATTGCTCAGTCAAGTTGATATATACAATCAGCTATCATTCTTGGTGGCAAGTGTTCTTCACTCTTAGCTAGTGAGGCTGCCGTGTCTAGCATGTGAGTTTGCTGTTCTTGGTGCAGCTATACCCAGTTGAACAAGGTTGGAGACACCAGGACAGAAATATAAAAGAGGGCTTTAGCAGTGGGATGTTTTCTTTTGAGATTCCATTGGCTTCCCTTGCTTCTGGCCCTGACGAGTTGGTATAATTTTTTAATAGGCGAGAAACAAGATGGGTAAGATGGTAATTATTGTGTGGTGAAAGCTGCCTGGAGGCCTTTGATCTGCTTAACTAAGTAAGCCAAGATATCACTATAGCCGGAGAGAAGTTCTCCTTAAAACACTGTACCTAGCCAGTCTTCACCTTCTCATGACAGTTGCAACTTGCTGTATACACACTACCCCAAGAATGGCCAGACAAGGAGAAGGAAAGTGACTTCATTCCCAGATGCCTACAGGAGTCATTCGTGGTACAGTCTGTGGGGTTAGTTACTCAGCCTCCTCCTGCCCACTGTCCTTCCCAGCTGCTACATGGAGAAGCACAGTGGTGCTCACACATGGACCCAAAGAATACATTCGAATGGTGAATTATTTTATTATCAAACTTTTAAAAAGTCACTTAGTCTTTGTAATACCAAAAGTCATAGTAAGCCCATAGAAAAGTAGTTACATTTTTGCAAAAGCCGATGGGAAAGTAGTTACATTTTTGCAATTTGGCTGTCCATGCTTAGCAAAATAATCCCCGTGTATTTTTGTTGACCAATTCACCATGTATTTTAACAACCCAGTGCCGGATACCAGAAACCTTAATGGCAGAGGTCTCGACAACTGTGCAACATTCTGTCTTTCTCTGTTTGCCTTTGTTATTTTACTATTCTCAAAGGATTGGTTCCATCAGATGTAATTATGAGTTGGATTGAAATGGACAAGTAGACTTGTTCTTCATTTTTATGACAGATCTAAACAAATGGTAACCTTTAGATGTACCTGGACCTCTATGCACGATTTCAAATCATAGTGGCTCATTGTCTTTCCCATTTTACTCTTTGTACATGAAGACATGACAAGGGAGGATTGCTGAAGCTGTAGGGGAGGAGTCAGAGTAATTTGCATTCATGTCTGCTTTACTGGTTGTATGACTTTGGGAAAGTTACCTAGCCTGGTCTGTTTCTTCATCTAAGATATATATATATATATATATACACACACACACACACACACACACACACACACACATATACACACACATACATATATACTTCCAAACACACATAGTACACATATACAGACACATACATTCATGCATCCATACATACTATATAATAAATATACCTATAGGTGTATTGTAAACCTGAGCCATGTAAGATAAGCTTGATACTCTTTTGACTGATAACTATTGTAATTGCTTTGTTTGTTGTTTTAGTCCAGGCTAGACTTGAACTCCTTCTTACTGCCTCTCCTTCCTGGGAGAAGGTATGCCGCCACATCTGGCCTGACCTTGTTATCAATCAAAGCAGTTTTCTCTTGTGAGTTGATTCTCCTCTCTCTCTCTCTCTCTTGACTGTCTTCCGAGTATTCATGTTTAACTGTATCTTTATTGTTTCAGTAGGAAATTGTTCAACATAAATGTGTTGTGTGTTTGCTTATGATTTAATGTCACATTCAGAAGAGTGAAAGGCAAAAGTGTGCTCTTCTGTTCCTAGGTTTCGTGTTTTTTTTTTTTTTTTTCTGTGATTCAACTGTGAGATTGCTCAGTGGGTAAAGTACTTTGCTTTCAATGCCTAACAGACATGAGTGCCATGCCTGGAACCCTTGTAAAGGCGGAAAGAGACAACTGACTCCACAGTTGCCTTCTGATCTCTACACAGGCTCCTGGTACATGCATGCACACACAGACCCACAGGTGCATACACACACAGATTCACATACACACACATGTACACATGCACATATGCACAGGCACATAGATCCACAGGCACACACATACACATACACACACATGTACACATGCACATATGCACAGACACGCACACACATAGACACATGGACAGGCACACACACAGGCACATGGACAGGCACACAGACACACCAGCAATAATTTTTAAAAGTAAAATAAAGCTCAGCTTCAATTCTAAGTAAGCAACTCCTCAACAAAGTTGGGATTCAGAACCAGAATTGTCCTGGGGATGCCAGCTCCAAAATTTGATACGTGTACTGCAGAAATTTGCTTTGAGGTTTAAGTTAGAAATTTAAAAATCAAATAGAAAGTCACTATCAAAGAGGCTTAGCACTAAACCCTGTCCCCCATGGGAGGACACACTGTGGTTGGAAGGTCAGGGGAGCCAAGAATGAGCCTCAAACCTCTGTCTTCAGTTTCAAGCACCTTATTGGAAAGGCAAACACAAAGGCAGCACTACTGTATACCATTGTGTGATAGTAGGCAGAATCACTATTTACCGTATAACACTGTGTGATGTGCAGAGGTAGCATTACGATATACCACTGTGTGATGTGCAGACAGAATCACTACTTGTCTTTTGTTGTTGTTTTCCAAGACAGGGTTTCTCTGTGTAGCCCTGGCTGTCTTGGACCTTGTTCTGTATACCAGGCTGACCTTGAACTCAGAGATCTGCCTGCTTCTGCCTCACAAGAGCTGGGATTAAAGGCGTGGCAATTTGTGTTCCTTATGAGTTTGGAAAGCAGCTGCATCGGTTACTTCTTCATCCTGTGATCAAATATGTGACAGTGGCAATTTAAGAAAAGGCAAGGGCGCTATCTGGCTCATAGGTTAGCCGGTCCATCATGGAGGAGGTGGTATGGTGGTTAGGACAGTTCCCTCCTTGGTGGCAGGAGCGTGTGGCATGGCTTGTTCACATCTCGGCAGATCATGAATCAGAAAGTTGAGGCTGCACCCCAGAGCCATATCCCCTTCAGTGTCCACCCCTAGCTGCTGACTTGCGTTGGCCAGGTGGCAGTCCCAAGGTTCTACAACCTCCCCCAAAAGAGTGCTACCTGCTGAAGATGAGACACTCATACAGGAGCCGGTGGGGGGACATCATTTACAGAGGGGAACCCTCCGAGGGATTTGCATATTTGTCCTTGCTCGTTCATTGTCTAGCATGGCTCTGGTAGAGGGTAGGTGGTCCACACATCTTTGAATGGACCACGGCTATTCATCTGTCACCCGAGAAACGCTGCTGAACATGTTAGGAAATATGCTGAGCCAGAAAGGGCTCACGCTGAAGAGATGCTCCCCAGGTAAGAGCGTGCACGACTTCTGCACAGGGTCAAAGTTTGGCTCCCAGAACTCATGTAGGGCAGCTCACAACCTCGTGTGACTCTAGCTTCGGGGAATCTGATACCTGTGGCCTCATGCATGCAGACCCCACACACATAGACAGACTTGTAATTAAAGCTAAGATACATCTTAAGAAGGGGCTGCATTTGGGAGTTCAGACAGGGAATACTGGCTGCTGAAATGCTGATCACACTTTGGGACACTGGTACATCAAGGTCAAGGGGACAGTTTGGAGTAGGGCACCCCACAAGTGTCACATTAGGCTATGTGGTTACAGAGAGTGAGGTACCCACAGGTGTCACATTAGGCAGTGTGGTTACAGAACAGGAAAGGAGGCTGCTGTCCATATCAGGGTGTTCGGGGCTGGAGGACACAGAGTTGCAGGAAGAGGCCATGCAGAGAGAGGAGGAGCAAATGGTATGGACAGGGAGATTTGAATAA
Source organism: Uromys caudimaculatus (assembly GCA_028551405.1). Classification (NCBI taxonomy): domain Eukaryota; kingdom Metazoa; phylum Chordata; class Mammalia; order Rodentia; family Muridae; genus Uromys; species Uromys caudimaculatus. Next base: position 4,074,921 of record CM052703.1, read on the forward strand.
AGAGTCAAGTACAGCCATAGAGTGCTCCCCAGGGTGACCCGCTCTGAAGTTATATAGCAGCGGTTTCTATTGGTTGAAACATGAAACAAAAAACTACGAACTAGTTCAGAACTCTGGCACCTTTAAGCTGGTTGTTTGGCAGGGCCCCAGGGGTTTCATTGAGAATGACTTCAGGAAGAACACTGCCCTGTGCAGATGAACCAAGTGAAGCCTGCACCGAGTATCCCAGTAACCAAGTATCTTAGGGTTTGTATTCCTGCCGAAAACATCATGACCAAGAAGCAAGCTGGGGAGGAAAGGGTTTATTCAGCTTACACTTCCATATCCCTGCTCATCACCAAAGGAAGTCAGGACAGGACCTCACACAGGGCAGGACCTTGGAGGCAGGAGCTGATGCAGAGGCCATGGAGTGTGCTGCTTACTGGCTTGCTTCCCCTGGCAGGCTCAGATGGGTAGAATGAGGCTGGAAGGACCTGCTGATCCTGAGCTATGACCCTGGCAGAGCTGGGTAGTTTCCTTTGGATTCAGATGTGGACTTGATAATGCCTATCTCTCAGGATAGAGTGAGACTTCCTATGAAGACTGCCTGGCCCAGAGTCCAAGGCCAGAAATGTGCTGTGGTAGCTCACTTTGGAAGGAAATGCAATCTGGCTGACACAAACAAAGGAGATGCCTATTTACACATAGTGACAGAACAGAAAAACTCCTTTGAGGCATAGCTGAATCTCAGTGCCAAGACGATGCTGTCTGGACTCCCCAGGGTCTGCTTCCTTTTTAGGTAGGTTCTTCCTGAGATGACCACAGAGGCCTGAGGCTAACCATGAGTACAGAACTGTCTGCTTTCTAACAGCTCCCAAACAGACGCTCCTTGGCTTGGCTCTGATCACGTTTCCAACCCAAAGCCGGCCGTTGGCTGCTGGAATGGAGATACCCTCTTTGGTTAGATCCAAAGCTCTGTGCCTGCCTGTGGCATCAATGGTGAAGATTCTGGTTCTATGAAAACCACATGTGCTGACAGTGGGCATGGTAGTTGATTCTCTTGTCAGTATGGGGGGAATTCAAACCACCATGGGAAGACAATACTGGCTGTGGTGGTTTGTATAGGTATGGCCCCCATAGACTCATGTGTTTGAATGCTTGGCCATAGAGAGCAGCACAATTAGGAGGTGTGGCCTTGTTGTAGGAAGTGTGTCTCGCTATGTAGGTAGATCTTGTAGTGCCCAGTCTCTGCCCACTTGGTAAGATAGTCTCCTCCTGACTGCCTTCAGATAAAGATATAAAACTCTGGGCTCCTCCTCTATCACCATGTCTGCCTGCACGCTGCCATGCTTCCCGCCATGATGATAATGGACTGAACTTCTGAAAATGTAAGCCGCCCTCGATTAAATGTTTGCCGTTTAAGAGTTGCTTCGGTCATGGTATCTCTTCACAGCAATGAAACCCTAACTAAGACACTGGGTCTGAGGGGGCATTTTTGAATGGTTTGATGGAACTAGGAAGACCCACCCTGAATGTGGGCAGTGCCAACCCATGGACCAGGGGGCGTGGACTGAAAGAATGTAAGCTGAGCACCAACGTTCATCTCTCTCTGCTCCTTGGCTGTGGATGTAACGTGACCCACTGCCTCACATTCCTGTTGCCATGATGGATTGTTCTCTATATTGTGAGCCAAGAGAACCTCTGTAAGTTTCTTTTGTATGATACTTTGTCACAGTCACAAAACTAACTAACAGTGGGGGAGGGGCTTCCCGGAGGATGACTCATGACTGGTGTTTAGATTTCTCTGTGGTAGTGCTAGGGATTGAACCCAGAGCCATCTGCATACTTCCCTTCCTTTTCTCCCCCCCAGCCCCCACTTTTGCTTGTGGAACTAAGATCAAATCCAGAGCCTTGCTCCTTCTGGGAGAGCCTGGTGTCAACTCTGATTCTCCTTACCTGTTTCTGGGGTCAGTTAGGATTTAAAGATTTATTCATATTATTTTATGTGCATGAGTGTTTGACTCCATATGTGTGTGTACATGCCTAGTGTTCACAGAGCCACAAGAAGGTGCTAGATTCCTTGGAACTAGGGTTATAAACTCCAGTTGTGAGGTATCGTGTGGGCACTGGGAACCACACCCAGGTCCTCTGCAAAAGCAGCGAGAGCTCTAACCACTGTGCCACCCATCCCACCCACTTCCCACCCCCACTTTTAGTTTTAACCTGTTGAAACCTGTCCTGAGCCAATGGAAGCTTTGAAAATCTTTGTCTATCTTCAGTACTGCAAGTTTCTGGGAAGGGGGCTTTCTGGGAGGGCTTAACCCCAAATCTTCCCACGCTATCCTTACTGCCCCTGCCAGGACGGTTTGGTAGTCCTGCCATATTAAATGGGGGACATCACCAGTCACCTTTTGGAAGCTGTTCTATGTATATTTAAAGCAGTGTTGGTTGTGGGGTAGAAGATGAGATGGCTCAGTGGAGGACCAGGGTTCAGTTCCAAGCCCCTGTATCATGCAGCTCACAACTGTCCAAAGCTCAGCTCCAGGGACTCCTCCACACCTTTTCCCATGGATACACACACACACACACACACACACACACACACACACACACACACACACACACTAACTACAGTAAAGGAGTGTAGGGAGGTTTTGTTATATCATTGTACAGTTGGAATGAGGATTTTTATCTCACAACTGACCTGTGCCCTTTGACATAAGTGTCCGTGGGGCTATCTCCACTCCTCAGACCTGTCTTGGGATGGGCGTTTCTCACCAGTGCTACCTTACAAACATGGAGGTCAAAGCGCAGCAGGGGTACATCCTTCAAGACCAGGGACCCAGAAGTTGAGGAGCTGGCTTCAAGGCCACTCCTCCATGTGGGGAGCAGGAGAGGCAGTCCAGGATCCCCGGCTACTGCAGTTCGGGCCTGACAAAGCAGATGGGGACCCTGGAAGCCTGCTTCTCTGCCTGCTTCCTCAGCGCCTGAAGGAAGCACTTTTGCTCTGGGGTCATTTGGACACTGAATGGGGGAGCTCAGGGAGGAAGACAGAGACCACTGCCTCCTGTCTGTCTGACTCCACGGCAGGGCAGTTGGGGTTCTGGGTCTGACCTTGATTTGGCAGCATGTAACTCAGAGGCTTCATGTTACTTTGGCGGGATGCTGGGGAGGAGCACTAAGTTAGGAGCTGCGGGCCTCTTTTCTTTCCCTCTCTTTGGTGTATGCCCTTTTCTCTAACTCAAGTGAACGGGGACAAGCTGGACTTTACAGAGCAAACAGAAAATGTAGTGGCTACGGAGGTTTTCCTTTCTCTCCATGCACCCCCTGTGTTGAGGAACAGGAGAGGACAGAAGGAAGGAAGGACAGATTACCCATAACTCTTCCACGGAGAGATAACAACTTCTCTGATCATTTCCCAACTTTGATTCCACCGAGACCGAGGTGGGCTGTTTTGTGTTTTGTCCTGTGGAGGGATACTCAACCAAACCTGTGCTTCCCCTGCCACCCTCCCCACCCCACCCCACAAAAAACCCTCTGAAAGACGCTGCCTTTCAGGTGGAGTGCATCTCAGGAATGTCCTCACTGGGGAAGAAACAAAGGACTTTTAGTCCCAAAGCCTCTTTATCTGGCCTGGACCCTGGAGGTCACGGAGACCTGGAGTGTCCTGAGTTTGCTCTTGGGTGCCCTTGAGTGGCTAGAGAGTTCGAGGAGGGAGTGTGGAGCTCTGCTTGCTCTGGTTTCCTCTATACCCATTAGAAAATCCTCTCAGGATGCCATGTTAGGAGCAAGATGGCTTGTGTCTTTCCAAGCTGCCAGCCACCAGGGCAGGCCCCTGCCTGCTCATTCCAGGTGAGGACTGGAATTGTGGTCAGAGACTAGCAAGTCTTTGCATAGGCTACCGAAAGAACCCATCTAACCTCTTGTGTGTGTGTGTGTGTGTATGTGTGTGTGTGTCCGTCCGTCTGTCAGTCTGTCTGTCAATCTGTGTGTTTGTCGGCATGGTGTTCAACAGTTGTTTTCTGACTTTGCAGAAAGGCCTGTTTGTGCATGGTGGTGGAAGCCAACCCTGAACATATGTGATCCCTGCCCATATAGAGTTTCCAGGGTCTCTATTCATGGGGCAAATAAACAGTGTGAGTCACCAGATAGCCTGTGCTGGCTGGGTTGGGCAAACGGGCATGCTGCAAGGCATCATGGGAGCAAGCCCAAGTCCTTTCTGCCTCTGTGTGTTTGGTGTGGTGTCTTCAGTTGCTACCATGTAAGTCTCTGCGGGGCCCAGTCTTTGGGGTTGGGCGGTCCAGCTGGCTCCTTGGCTGGGGCTGGGACTCTGCTCCTAAGGGAGACCTACTCCACTGAGGTCAGCTGTGAGCAACTCCAGTTGGTTCTTCAGTACTGTGAGCCACAGCAAGCATCTGTCCCATGTCCTCCTCCCCCACGCTCTCTCAGTTAATCCGAGTGCGGAGGGTGAGCCATAAGGAAAGTGTTTTCAGTGATGAGACCCAGAAGATAGGTGAGAAAAAACAGAGCTTGCAAAAAAAAAAAAAAAAAACCGATGATCATGTGACCCTGCAAGGTCAGCCCAGCGGGGAACAGAGCACTCACTGCTAGGAAAACCCTCTCCCCTCAGCCTCTTCTTGGGGCCCTGAGATAAAGAATGACTTCTGGGATATTTATGCTGGAGAAAGCTATTTACATTTCTGGCCCAGTCCCCTAGGGTCTAAGTCCCTGAGGGGCCCTCTGGGAGTGCTCATCGGCAGGATTAATCCTCCACTTGCCCAGCAGGATAGAGAGCTGAGTTGGGCAGAACATAAATACAGAAATATCTTTATTCCTTGTCTAACTACATCCTTCTGTCCAAAAGGGAAAACAAAAATATTTCCAAGTGCATCTGAGTTCATGTAACAAGTGTGGATCTACAAAGTCCTGTGTGTAAATCAGAATTGAGTTGCAGTTTGAAGGGGCCGTGTATAAATATTTTTATGAAGTAAAAAGGCTGACCACAAAGCAGGTCATTTATCTTTCAGTGAACTCATTTGTTCCGGCATATGGCCCCACAGGAACCTTAGACTTACCTGGGAAGCTTTCAAAGTCCTCAAAGCCCCAAGCCACCACCTGAGCAATGAGAGCACATCTCTAGAGGTGGGCCCTGGCATTGGAGGGTTTCAAGTCCCTAGTGCACCTGCCCTCTGCCTTTGGTGTGAATGTCTCAGAGTGTCAAAATGCTAACTATGCTTGAGTCAGGGATGTCACTGAATGTCAACAGTGAGGTGTCTTCAAGACAACTCACTGGTGTGAAGGTATAGAAACCTCGTTGCCAGCAGACGAGCCTAAAGCTACCTGACATCCATGAAATGGAACACTACACAGCAAGGAAAAAGACCAGACTTCTCAGCTTCCCTTGACTGAAGAGCAGCCTTTTTTTTTTTTTTTTTTTTTTTGAGGAAATCTGCATTCTTTACTGAGTGTGCAGTTCTGCAAGGGATGGACATGGAACCAACCAGGTATCCACATCAACTCTGGGTACCACACAGCACAACCACATCTCCAGTGTGTCCTTGTAGACCATGGGTGTCCCTGTTAAGTTGAAGGAGTTGAGCTCTTAAGGTCAAGTAGTTGCTATGCTCTGGGCATCGTGAGAGGTTTACCTCTGAGACTCATTCTTGAGTGGTAGCTCTGTGCTGTATCTTGACTGTGCTAGTGGTCACTGCAGCTAAGTTTGTTTGCCAAGCATGATACAGTAAAATGGAGTTCGAGTTTTATCTCTATAAACTATCTCTGTTAAAAAAAAAAAAAAAATAACATCTCCTCACCAGCAATGAATGGATGTACCGAACACAATAAATCCACAGAATGGAATTATACTTTCTATAAAAAGAAAACAGTATTCAGGCCTGCCACAATCCGGGACCCTGAAGCTGTAATGCTATCTGGAAGAAGGCAGACAGGAGGTCACACGCTACCTGATCCTATTCACACACTCTATCCAGAACAGGCCAACACAGAGGTGGGAAGGGTTTAGCATTGGGCTGGGAGAAGGAGGGAGTGGGAAATGACTGCAGAGTGGGATTCTGCTGGGGGTGATACAGTAAACACCCTGGAATTAGATAGCAATAGTTATGCGACATTGTATACTTCATACCAGAGGTCTGTAAACTGAAACGGTCAAGATGGTAAACGGTGTGTGTGTGTGTGTGTGTGTGTGTGTGTGTGTGGGTGTGGGTGTGGGTGAATGCATGTATAAGTGTGTATGTATGTGTGTGGATGTGTGTATATGTGTGTGGATGTGTGTCTGTGTATGTGTGTGTGTGTGTATGTGTATGGTGTGTGTATATGTGTGTGTATGTTTGGTGTGTGTTTGTGTATGCGTTTGTGTCTGTGTGTCTGTGTGTATACTATATGGAAGAAAGAAAGGAGTCCCACTTCCTGTTAATGAGCATACACAAGGTAGGTTCATTCCTGGCACTTTTGAAGGAGCAGGTTATTTGGACTTTGGTTTCTTTTCTCAAGTGGGGTGAAGAGGCGTTTTTCCCGGGGGCCCTCCCTGCAAACCTGAGGGTTCTTTGCTCACAGTGAACCTGTGAGTTATTTGCAGCCTCACAGTCACCTCTGTGTGATACTGTTGCTGCTCATGGAATCCCTCCCAGCATTCCTGTCTCCCCTTGGTCCCCGGCAATTATATTCTCAAGGATGCTGCACCTGGTGGCTTGGTCTTGGGAATCTTCTGGGAGACAGGAAGAGAATGCGTGAATGTCTTTCTGGAACATAGTTTTTATAAAGAACAGGTCTGCTTGATCTGGAGTTTGAAAGGGAAATCAGACTGAATCATGGCTCTTCGGCTAAAGCAGCTGTATAAATAAAAGTGGGCCTGAGACTGTAGGGGACCCATGAAGCTCAGCCGCCATGGTGTGCTGGGGACATTTTCAGTTCGGAACCTAGTGACTGCCCAGGCTGAGGACAGCTGGGGGAGGGGAGGTTCTGAGGAGGAGGACGATGAATCGGGCAGTTACACAGTCTAGTTCTGCGTGGGCCTTGAAGTCCCAAACAAGAACCTTATTGATGACTTACCATGCCGAGCAGACAACCCTGAACTTTAACAGAGCCAAGATGGAAAGCCCACACAAGGGCCTATAGTTTCCAGAATGAACTAGGTTCTTATTTCCCCTTCATCCTCCAAAGGACAAGAAAGAAATCTAAATGAAAACGTGGGGGATGCTGGAGGCGAAGGGAAATGTGATGAGCAGGGTCCCCGAGCCTCAATGGACAGCCACATTCCTCCGAGGGCTGGCCTGCCCTCCTGAGCCCTGGGGGCTGAAGAATGTCACTGGGCTTGGTGCAGATTGGAGCCCTGCCTCTGTTGATTGGTATTCCCAAGAGTTTGTAGCCAAAGCCCTGAAAGATGTCTGGGGAGGAAGGCTGGCCGACTTATCTCCATACTGGAAGAGCACTCTTGGGCAGCTCTGCTCCCTGCCTTTAGTTTTGCCCCCGGGATTCTTGTTCTTCCTTCAAAGCCAGTTCCCCACTGAGCCCCATGCTCTGTGTGCCTGTGATACACAGTCACTCGCCCAGTAAGCTCTATGCTTGCTTCAATGACCAATTTGTAAATTCTTCTCCCTGATAACCCCTAGACCTTGCTCTCCCCGTCTCTGCTAACCCCCAGTCCTCTACATTCCTGGAACATTGGAGACACTCCTATATTAATCTGGTTTTGCCCTGGATGTTCAATAGATGACCCCTTGGGAGCTGAGGTCCCGTCTGAATCCCTTTGTCTCCTCAGGGTCAGGCACTCGTGTTGTACCCTTTGGCTTAGTTTGCATATGCTTGTGCGAGACATAAACAAAGACCGTTTTCCAGAAACCGGGCAGCTTTTGGGAAAGGCTGGAGAGGAGGAAGTAAGGAGTTTCCAGTGTCATTGGCTTTCCTCTCTGTGGGACTGAGGTGGCTGCAGAGGCCTGACCTCTTTGAGAGGTCTAGAAGTTCAGGAAAAACACAACCTAGACCCGAGTTCCCTCACAAAGCCTTTCAGTTTTCCTGTCCTGTGGAGCCGAGCACAAGGCTGGGAGGTCCCTTTGCTCAGCTTTATCCTTGGTTTCTGCTGGCTTCTCCTCTGAGCTCATGTAGTCTCAGCGGATGGAAGGTTGTGAATAGCAAACAGTGTTCAGAATGCAACAGGCCCCCAACCCCCACCCCTGTGAAGGCCTCTCATTCCAGGGATCTGTTTGATTTGGTCTTTTCACTGGGACCAGCACGCACCAACCCTGATTAAGTTCTTGCTAACTCCATAGCAAGCCAGGTTTGCTTGCGGACCAGCCAGCGTTCCAGGTTGGGTTAGGGGCATTCCTCGCTCACTCTGTCATGGGAGAGCTGTCGTTTCACTCCCCCCCTCTTCTGTTTAATACCACCCCGACATTTCCAGGGCTGTCCCACCCCTGCCCATCCACCTAAGTCCTGTGACAGTGTCACTGTGGATGAGAATACTGTGACTCTCAACTTTAGGATGGGGGATGGGGGGCAAGGTAGAGGCTCCAGCAGAGAGGCCCCATTGACACTGATGGTAGAGCCACGCCCAGCAACGAGGCTGCCAGATGGATGCTGGGTCCTTCCTGTACTCCCATCCTTGTGGTGATGGCTCTCCTCTCTGTCTAATCCTCTTGTGTGGACATTTGACTGCCTGGAAGCATCTCTCTGCACTGCCTTCTGCTGGTGTGCCCAATGTGCTCCCCCCCACACACACTTTTTCTGGTTACTTATAATCTATTGGTGTGGCTTCAGGTCAGTTGTGGCTGTAAAGAGACTTACGTTTCCAGCAACCTGGCTGTTTTCCCAACCATTCACGGGCTCCCAGAGGACATTGTTAAAGTGTGCCCTGGTTGACACAAAGCCGTACCATCCCAGCTACTACTCTAGAGGCTGAGTTAGGAGGAGTTCAAATCTGAGCCAGCCTAGACAACAGAGTGAGTTCAAAGCCAGCCTGGGCAATTCAGTGGGACCCTGTCTCAAAAAGTAAAAGGAGGCAGGGACAAAGTTGAGTTGGTAGAATGATTGCTTAGCATGTGTGAAGCTCTGGGTTCAATCCTTATATTGAAAAATTGATAATGATGATGGTGGTGGTGGTGGTGGTGGTGGTGGTGGTGGTGGTAATAAAGTAGCTCATGAAGACAGGAAGCTCAGGTGGACAGCAAGAACCGACAAAGGTTCCCAGTGGTTGGTAATCTTCTAGGGTCTAGGTTTAACAGTGATCCATCAATGAACTTTGTAAGATGGCTTCATTCAGATCAATTGAGAGAAGAATTATATGCTAGAAAAGCCAGAGAGACAGAGCTCTGCGGGACAGTGGCCCAGCATTCATGAGGCCCAGGTCCCAGGTGGGTATGTCTGAATGTATATATCTGTGCATGCATGCAAGACAAGACAAACTAGAAACAGAGAGTGGACCCTTTGGGAAAGCTTGTCACTCTAGTGTCTTCACGAGGGGGACAGGCCAGGTTTTCAGTGTCTTCCCTTTAGTTCTGACCTGGGAAAGGAATTGGTTTTTCTTATATTCTGGCCATGGAGTGCTTTTGTTGCATAGGAAGTGAGTGGATTTGTTTTCTTTTGTTCTTTCATTTAGTCAGTAAATACCAGACATTTTCTGGGTACTCTGGAAGGGTAAGCTAAATGCAGAGCCCTTTGTTGGGGTGTGCACACACACACTGCCCTTCGTTGGGGCGTTCGCACACACACACTGCCACAGGCAGCTCCAGGACGCCACAGTCAGCATTACAAGCAGGGAAGCTCTGCTTTGCAGACATCCATGAACAGTTTGTATTTTAGAGGGCTCTGTGTCCAAACTGGCACCAGCCTTGGAGCCCAGCATCTCAGTGGTGGGAGAACTCTTTTTTCCCCTTTTTTAATTGAAAACGTTTTTTTCACATAATATATTCTGATCATGGTTTCCCTTCATCTCTCCCTGGGTCCTCACACCTCCCCATACATCCAAATCTATGCCTTCCTCCTCTCTCTCTGTAGAAAAGAAACAAACAAAAAACAAAACCAGAATTAAAAACAAAAACAAATAAAAAACACAAGAGGAAACACACACGCGCACACACATCTCATACATGGATTCACGCACACATACATACGTGCACACACACACACACGTGTATTCACATGAACAAACCCCATAAAAACATCAAAACAGAAACCGTAACATACAAGCAAGAGACCGGTAAGATAGAATATGCCCAAGCAAAGCAGCAAGACCCCACCCCCAGCCCCCTCAAGTTAACAAAGCCACCGTTGACTTCATTTTGAGTTTGTTATGTACTGCTGAGTGTGGGGCCTGCCTCTAAGTGTGGTTAATACACCCAATGAGACTCCATTACAGAAAGCTGCTTTTTTTCCTTGGCAGGTGGTTGTCAGTTGGAGATAGTGTCTTGGTGAAGGATGGGGGCTTGTGTTTGCTTTTTCCTCTCGGCACTGGGACTCTCTGGCTTGGACCTGGACACGCCCAGGGATGCTGCCATAGTGCCTGTGGGTGCCTACGTATATCAGTCTTGTGTCTGGAAGACACTTTTTCCTGGAGTCATCCATCTGGGTCTTACAATCTTTCTGCCTCCTCTTCAGCATAGCTCCCTAAGCCCTAATGGGGGAGGTTTAAAGAAGGCACCCCATTTAGGACCCAAAACTCTCACTCTCTGCACACTATCCAGTTGTGGGGCTCTGTATGAGCTCCCATCTACTGCAGGCAGAAGCTTCTCTGACTGAGGCACTGATCAATGGGCATAGCAGAATGTCATTGGGAGTCATTTTATTACTATGCTCCTTTAGCAGAACAAGAGCACTTGGTTTGATGGAAGGATCTTTTTAAAAAGTATCTATCTAAATGACTCAAGAAGATGCAGTTGCAAGACCAGTGACCCTTGGACAGAAGGACGAGAGTGATAAGCATTGCCCTGGCCATAGCTCAGCAGGCAGCAAAGGCCTTTGGAGGGTGTTTTCTCCTTGTTAACTCTGTGAAGGCAGACATAGGAAATGGAGGCGACACCCTCAGAATATTGGGCCAGCCAGGCCACCGTCACTCCTCTAGCACATGGCTCCCTTTGAGGTTGTCTATCTTAAATTCAAGGGCACTTATTTCTCCCACCAAGACTCTGAAGCTGAGAACAACCTTGCCAAGCCAGTGTTTCTCCCAGGCCTAGCAGGAGCCCCTTCCTATTGGGTCCTCAGTGAGATGTTGCTGGGTCTGCAGGGTCAGGTCACTGATCTCGCTCTCCTGTGTTCACCTCTAGCCCTGGAGCAGCTGCTGACAGAGCTGGATGACTTCCTCAAGGTCCTAGACCAGGAGAACCTGAGCAGTGCAGCCGTGGTGAAGAAGAGTGGCCTGTCGGAGCTCCTGCGACTTTACACCAAGAGCAGCAGTAAGTGTGCGCCTGGGCCTTGGGTGGTCCAGCGTGAGCTTTCCTCTGGCAGCACCGTGTTACAGACCCTTTCATAACACACCTCTGGAGACCAACTACCTGAGAGCAAGTAGTTGGCAGGGCCAGCTCTTCCTGAGGACTCTCCCTGGTGTGTTCTCACACAGCTACCTCTGTGTGTATCTGTGTCCTCCATCTTAGACTAGGGATCACCCTGGTGACCTCAATTTTAGGCTTCGTATCCAAATAATAATTCTGAGACCCTGGAGACTAGCGTTTAGTTTAGGAAGGCACAGTTTAGCTCCAAACGGTGGTGCCCAGTAACCTGACCTGGCTGGGAACCCTCTAAACACTTCATATCAGCTGGCAAGTAGGATTTTAAGCAGAGTATGTTCAAAGCCCTCTCCCTACTGGTTAAAAGAGAAGAGACCGGAAGTTGTTATGAATATTGAGGGCTTCCTTATATACTGGCCAAGGAGAGTGTGCCTGTGTGAGCTGTATGGCCTTCAAGACAACCCTATGCAGCTGGTGCTGTTCCCACACAGGGAATTCAGACCATGGAGTTTAAATAACTTGACTAGCATTATGTAGCCTGAGGGGAGAAGAAGATATACCTTTAAGATGGTCGATCATGAAATCATGACTTCATAATGTTCCCACCATTTTTGTGGTAGAATTAACATACAATAAGGTACACAGACCATGAGTATGAAATCCAGAGACTTTGGATAATTGTAGACACCAGAGTAACTCCTAGCTGAAGCTAAACAAGATACTCCTGTCATCCAGAAAAGTCTATCTTCTGGGCTGGGAAGATGGCTTGGTCAGTACAGTTCTTGCAGTGCGAGCTTCTGAAGGCCTGCAATTGATCCCCGGCACCCACAAAGCCAGACACTGCAGCCCGCACCTGTATTTATTTATTCCCATGAGGAGGTGGAAATGTTCAGATGTCCTTTGGGTGCCAATCAAGAAAATTAGGCGGAGAAGCAATTGAGAAAGACATCCAATCTCAACCTCTGGCCTCCATGTGTACCTGCCCAGGTGAGCTGATACTCACGCAGAAACACAGGCACACATGTACACGTGCACATGTAAGTAAGAGAAGACTCCCACAAACACATGGACATTTGCAGCAAAAGGCTAAGAGCAATTAAGGACCAAGATTCCTAGTTGACCTTTGACCCCACATGCGTATGCGTATACAAAGCTATTTTTCTTAAATTCAGTCTCGTCCTGTTTTCTGTAATCTCCTTCCCATCTCCTCTCCAAGGCAGGCATTGCTCTTGTTTCTCTCACCTAAGACAGTTCCTGCTCTGGAATTGTGTGGAAATGCCATCATACATGTATACCGTGGCTTCCCTTGGTGTATACGGTGGCTTCCCTTGGTGTGAGACTCACGAAAGCTGTGGGTGCGTCTCTACCTTGTTCCTTTCATCGCCGGAGTATTTACTTGTTGCTGTCTGCTTAGGGTGTTCATGTGTTTCGGCTGCAAGGCTTGGCAGCCTCTGTGAATACGCTTGCATAATTCTTCTGGACAAATGGTTTCATTACTGGCAAATTCAGAATTGCTTTTATAAGACAACCCTTGTGAACTGCTGGCAGCCGAGTGTAGTTGATTTTTATGTCAGGTGTTTGGGGCTAGACATGCTGCGTGGGGACATCAGAGGGCACCAGATCCATCTGCCTCTTGGCAGGAACGGCCACCATCCCTGCCGGGAAGGGGAGTGTCTACCTGCTCCAGCTGTCACAGTCCGGACAGCTCCCTGAATCTAGCCTGAATCTTACGGGCTACTTTGGGGGTCTCCCTTCCCTTCTTTGCTGCCAGTAGAAAGTGTGTTTTCCCTGCAGAGCAGAGATGTGGTAAGCTGAAGTGTTTCTAGATTCCTGCAGGCCTTCCCTTGTGGAGGAACCATGCTGGCTAGCCACTCCCTATCCCCAAGGGCTTGCCTTCCCCCTCTCCCTGATCACTCACCCATGGTTCCCAGGCTCCTCCTCTGTAGCAGTGTCTGCCAGACTGCACATCAAAGAGATGCTGGTGGGAAGCAGAGGGGAGGCACACTACAAAGAGGGAAGGCTGGAGAAGAATGAATCACCTCAGAGAGGACTCATTGATGGAACCCTTCAAACAGCAGGATCCCAGACCTTTAAAGACAGAACATTGTAATGTCTTATGAAGGCAGCCTCTGTGAGGAAGCCTGCTGTCACCTGTCTAACCTGTGGCTCTTGGTGCCCGTGTACTGGCCATGCCTTCTATTTGGTATCCCTTTGGGCTTAGCATGCGGCACAGTTCCCTGTGGGGTAGCCTTTGCTCTCTCTCTGGCTTTTCCTGCGCTTCCTCTGCTACAGGTCGATGGTGGGGAGCTACGGGAATCTGGATCTTGGGGATCTGGGATACCTTCAGAGATCCCCAAGACCTCTGATGGATGTGTTCAGCTATATTGAGGCTTGTGACTACCTCTTGAAATTCTCAGGGGTGATACCCATGTATCATTTGCTACTACGTCTATCTGAGAACTTTGCCTCATGGTCCTCCCTGCACTGCTTAGACTACAAAGAATTGACATAGATGGTACTAGCTGCATCTAGGGCAGTGTGAATGTGCACAGTGACTCAGATTATGACATTTAGTCCTTATCTCGATATTTGTGAGAGAGTCAATGGTGCGGCGTTTACCAGTGAAGGAACCAGGGCTTGGCAAGTCACCCGACCAGAGGCCCCAAGTTGTGCGGGGTGGAGCCAGAGTAGGCAGACCTAACCATTGAATTCCCCTCCCTCTCCAGTTCTGTCCCACTGGATTAAACTTGCCATCCAAGATCGAATCCTAAGACCCCCCCACCCATCACACCATCCGTCTTCCTCTTGACCTCCCTGCCTCGCCACGTATCTCTGAGACTCAGCTCACTTTCCAGCCTTGAAGGGGAGACGGCTCCTTTGCTCCCTTGAAGATAGATTGTGGTCCTCACTTGTCGGGTGCAGTGTGAGAGGCTGTGTATGTGCATGTGTGTCCATGTGTGTATGCATGTATGTCTGCATGTGTGTGTACATGTATGTATATACACGTGTGTGTACATGTACCTGTGTTTTACACATGTGAACATGTGTGTGCACCTATGTGAGTGCTTTTGTAATTGTCAAGTGGAATCATCTATCTGGCTTTTCTGGGTTTTTACTTTTCAGCAGGTAGGCAGGCCCCTGTGGTTGTGACCGATAGCAGGACATGGATTGAATGTTCCTCTAACAGAGACTTGGCAGCCTGTTCTCCACGCCTTCACCAGCAAGAAGCGTGCCTCCTGCGTCCCCTGTTTAAGACTCCAGGGTGTTCCTGCCATTGCCCCTCTGACAGGAGGCACTTCACATGCCCTGCCCAGACGACTGTAGCCAAGATGTTCAACCTTTCCTCCTACCTGGCCTCAGTGCCACTCTCTGCAGATGGCAGGTCCCCTTGTCTCCTGTTGGTAGACTTTTCAGTTGTAGTGAATAATACAACCAATATTACAATGCAATACAATTGCAATCATAGAACAAAAACAACAAATAAAATCAAAGACTGAAGGTAATTTACAATGGACTTTGAGTAAATTTCTACTTATATGCTGGAACTGACCCACAAGACAGTGGAAGGATGGGATGATGTAAAATTGGCCTCAAAATCAAGGTCAACATGACTGTTTACAGTCTCTGCTAAGCCATTTCCTTCTGCAGAGTACTGGTGAAGCGCCTGAACTTGAGATGCTGTGGTTTGCTTTGCCATTTCCGTATCTCCGACCTTCGAATTGCTTGCCTCTGATCTTTATTAGCTATAGGCTAACTTACTTTTTCCGTATTCCCTACATTTGAGTTTTGTTGGATCAAAGCAAGCAGGCTTCCTTCCACCTTGATTGCTTTCCATCTGAGCAGATAGGATGATGGAGGCCCAGAAGTTAGCTGCTTTTCCCAGAAGTTGCTGCTCAGAGCAGAGCTTGGCAGAACCGTCTCTCACCTCTCCCTGGCTGTTCCCTAAGATGATCAACCCCTATCACATTAATCGAGATATCCAGGAATGGGGCAATGTTACTTACTGGTTCCAACATGGCCGGACTCTGAGATAGCACTGCTGAGGCTGATAGCCAAGGGCCCATTTAGCCTCCTGTGGACCCTCTGGGTTCTCACGCTTCTTTTCAGGCCAGAGTCAGCCGTCTATGGCTATGGAAGAGACTGGCTTTGAAAACTGGATCCTTTGGCAAAGGTTTGCATTGGCTCTGTTGGCTCAGGAACACTGTCTAGCCACAGGAATTTCCTGGCTATGTGTTGCTAAGAAAGGCATATTAAGGGCCACAGAGGGACCATTAAGGGACATCGAGAGAGGAGAAGCCACGGAGCGTTTCCCAGGTGGCTTCCAAGGATGGGTGTACAGAGACTAAGAGGCTCATGTAGCGGGAGGCTGCCTCCTCTCTGCCAGCAGGCACCAACCAGAACAGTGGCCTGACCTGTATACCAGTCGTTTAAAGGAGAGCATGGTTGTATTGCTCTAAGCTTCAGTCTTCAGGACCGAGCAAAAGGCTGGTGCTCCCTGCTTCCTGTGCCTAGCCTCCCTGTCCCGGAATGATTTGTTCGCTCAGCCACCCCTCCTCCCCCAGTCAAAGCTGACCCCCCATCTCCACCCTGGGCTTTGGGAGGCTTTACCAGGCCCTTGGTGTGGTTTGCTTTAATCTAGACACTTCTGATTTTAGTCCACTGTGATGATTCTTATCAGGATGAGAAAGGCAGATAGGAAATAGTTTACAGTGCCAAGGGGATCCAGAGACGTGTTTAGTTTATGGATGTGCTGTAACCCTTTGAGGGATGGATGTCCTTTCCTTTACACATTCTGGTCCTGAAGCCTTCCTCCTCTGGTCTACCCTCCTCCATCCGCCACCCCCAGGGTAGAAAAATCAGCAGCCAGCATCTTGCCATGTCTACACTGGAAGTCTGCCGCCTGCCCCTAGGATTAACTCTTTATTCAGCTTGAAATGCCAAGTGTTCCTTTTTCATAATTTCTTCATTTTATTTCACACATATGGGTGTTTTGCCTGTATGTGTATATATGTATATCACACGCACGCCTGACGTCCGCAGAGGCCAGGGGATCCCCTGGAACTGCAGTCGATGGCAGTTGAGACCTGCATGTGGGTCCTGAGGACGGAACCCTGGTCCTCTGTAGGCACTGCAAGTGGTCTGGATCACTGAGCCATCTTGCCAAACCCTGCCAAGTGGCCTCCCTTCCCCTGAGCACGTGAAAACACAGTTGGTGGATACTGTCACTTTCTGGAGGCACCAAGTCACATGAAGAAGCCGCATCTTTCCTGTCTTTCCTTCTGCAGGTTCTGATGAGGAATATATTTACATGAACAAGGTGTCAGTCAACAGGGAACAGAACTCAGCATCTCCAGACAAAGGTATGGGGCCCTGAGAACCGCTGGGCTGCCTGGCTCCAGACAAAGGAGTCAAAGCCTCACCCCTCCCCGACAGTTCTCAGACAGGCCCTGGGAGTTATTTTTGGAATTCACATTTTGGTGAATGGTATTTTTGGGTTTATATATTTTTGGATGTTTCAATGGGGCTACCACCTTCTTGCCTATTGGACAGGGAATCTGTCCCTAAAATCTCTTGACTTTTCCCAGCATCACTGCAGGAAGAGGGAAGTCGTAATTCAGACATTCTAGAAGAGCTGATCCCACAGTTCCAGTTCTGCCTCTTTGGGTGAAAAGTCTGCTTGGGAGGAAGGAGAAGGAATGGCGGTGTCAGCAACTGTACTGTTGAAAGATGAAGCTCGGGGTGCTCTCAGGCAGCATGGGTTCTCTCCTAGGAAGACTTGGGGCCTTACCCTCTGCCTAAAACTCATTCTTTTAAAACCTCTGGTGTTTGTCTGGCCCAGAATGTTAAGAACATTCAGCATCAGGGAGCCCCAAGAAAGTTTTCTCTAATTCCCAAACAGAAAGACTTAGAGAGGTGGGAAAAGATTCCCCCAAAGCCTCAGCCATGTCCTGAGAGAGGGTTGCCTTTGAGACATCAGCAAGCCTGTGCTGTCTTGCTGGGCTGGTTGAGCTGGAGAGGCTTGGAAATCGGTGGCCTATTCTTCTTTGGTATGGTGTCCTCTTCCCACTGCCGACTCAGGAGCTGAGACACTCATGGGGTGCCAGTGGCCACTCTGCCCAGGGTCACATGCCTTCTGGGTAAACAGTGGGCAGAAAGAACCACAATCACCAGGTCGGTGCTTTGTGTGGCTCAATATAGTGACTGTCAAGCAGCTGCCTCGCTCACTGAAGCTCTGTGGCTGGGCCATTTTTGAAAATGGGGGAAGCAGGGGAGGGCAGCAGAGCCTTCCAAAAACCCCATGCTGGTTACTTCTGAGGAATCTGCATAGGGCTGGCCACTGCTATGTCCTATTCCTGGAGGGAAAAACAACTTTGGCTGGAGGGTTGCCTGCCCGGGTAATTAACACCTGCTCAAATAGAATATACAGGAGAGAGACCGGACAAGTGAGCAGACATTCCTGGGTAATGAGAACCTGCCTCTCCTCACCGAAGCCTTCTCTTCTTGCTGCCCACAGTTCCCGAGGAGCAGGGTCCACTGACCAATGGGGAGCCCAGCCAGCACTCCTCAGCCCCTCAGAAGAGCCTTCCAGACCTCCCTCCACCCAAGATGGTGAGTATCAGGCCAGGACATTTGATCATGGCTATCTGCCTGTCTGCCTAGCCTCTGACCCATTCATCACAGACCATGTGCGGGACACAGGAGGAGGAAGTCAGAACACAGGAAACCTGACCAGGACACTCCAGGTGCTCAGAGTAATGGGCCTGGGGAGGCTTTCTCAAGTGCCTTTGTCAAGGGTCACCTTGTACCTAACACTGCAGGGCCATAAACAGTTCTGATCAGCAGTTCCTGAGTCTGTGACCTTCCAAACAGGTGTGGTAGCTCATGCTTCTGATCCCAACACTCAGGAGGCTGAGGCAGGAGAATCATCATGAGTTTAAGGCTAGCCTGAGCTACACAGTAAGTTCCAGGTCAACATGGCCTAACAGTGAGCCGTTACCTCAAATACACAGAATAGAAAAAGGAATTTGTACCACACTGCGCCTCACACTTGGAGCTCACCAGAGGGTCTTGTAAAGCTTAGAAATAGACTTCCTGTTCCCAACGTAGTTCCCAGGTGGCACCTCCCACCCAACAGCAGCATGTGCAGCCTCCTCAGATTGGCTTTTCACCCTGCCCTTCTGTCCCTGGGGTTGGTTCTGCCTCAGGGTCTTTGTACTTTCTGGGCTACTGGCTTGACCTGTCTCTCAGATGCTCTCAGAGTATCCTGACCTGGATGACAAGACCACTCTATGCCGGCCCTGCCTCTATTGAGCCGCTGTCCCTTGTTACTACTGACATAGCCGTCTCATTATTTATCTCTTCCATCAGATATAAGCTCCAAAGGACAAGAATAGAACCTTTCACCAGCCGCCTCAGGCCTAGTAGTATACCAAGTAGTTCATACAGAGCTCCCTTTGTAGACCAGGCTGGCCTCAAACTCAGAGATCCGCCTGCTGCCCAAGTGCTGGGGTTAAAGGCTTGGCCACCACGCCCAGTTGGTTCCTTGGTGTTTAAGTGACAGCGATGTTGGCATCTGTCTGACCAGATGGTCATGTTCAGTGGGTTACATTTATAAAAACACTGTCTCTGCCACACTAAGGCAATCAACCTTTGGTGAGATGAGTCACAGTGTTTATATTTAGGGTATATTAGGCTTCTGTTGCTGTGGTTGACACTGGGATCAAATGCAACTTGGGGAGGAAAGGGTTTATTTCAGCTCACTATCTTAAGGTCCATCACTGAGGAAAGTCAAGACAGCAACTTCAAGCAGGGACTGCCTAGAGGCAGGGACTGAAGCAGAAGCCATGAGAAGAGTTGCTTGCTGGCTTTTTCCCCCTGATTTGTTCAGCATTGCTTCCTACATCATCTAGGGCCACATGCCCAAGGGTGGCGCCTCCCACAATGCTCGAGCCCTCCCACATCAAGCACTAATCAAAAAATGCCCTACATACATGACTACAGGCCGGTCTTATGAAAACATTTTCTCAGTAATGGTTACCTCTTTTCAGATAACTCTTACTTGTGTCAGGTTGACAAAACATAAAAAAATTAAATTAAATTAAATTAAATTTAAAAAAAAAATCCAGCCGGAACAATGTGGCAGAAGCCCGTTGTCTTGGTCTAGAAGTGACAGTGTCAAGACTTGATCCCAGCTCTTTTTCCCCAAAAGGAGGTGTCCTAGAAAGACCCAAGGCCACATCTAGGAGGTTATATGAGACTCAAGAAGGGTCTTAACTCCAGAATGGCTCTGAACCAGCCCCCAAGGCTTCCTAAGGACAGCAGGGGTACACGACACCACCATCTGGGGCTCAGATACTACCATGTGGGGGTACAGACATAGTTCTTGAGTACCTCTGTCACCATCTCAGCGTGTTGAGCGGCCTGGTCCAATCGGTGTCCAGGAGGCAGATAGGCTTCTTGCTGGTTCTGTAGCGAAGTGGGAGACTATGCTCCTCCCAGCACCTCCCCCCTTCACTCTCACCCCAG
The DNA here is from genome assembly GCA_028551405.1 of Uromys caudimaculatus. NCBI lineage: Eukaryota > Metazoa > Chordata > Mammalia > Rodentia > Muridae > Uromys > Uromys caudimaculatus. The sequence continues at coordinate 4,094,879 of CM052703.1, forward strand.
TACTTTAGGGCTCTGGGAGAGACACCTTCCTGGAGCTCTCCTATCCAGCTGTCACTGGTTCTAGATGGAGGAGAGCAGCTGTGGTTCTCCAATAAGTTCTCCCAGGCATCGCTCACTATGATTTTGCTGATGTGAAATGCAACCTGCCAAGCCAGATACTCCTGGGTCAACTCAAGGAGGGATGGTGTTTTCAATAGGCAGAGCTCCCCTGACACTGAGTCTTAACTATTTTAGAAATCTGTGTTTCATAAACACAGTGTAGAGAGCCCAGAATCTGGGCTTTGGTCTTAGTTCTAAAGAATCCAGTCCAATGGACCCGGAAGCCTCTGGGATTCACGGCATTCCCGGTGTGAAAGCTGAAGGGTCCCATCGGAGCTGAAGTAAGGGAAGAGGACAAGGTAGACATGGTCCTCTCCTGCTCATCTTCCTGCTCTGTCGGTGATGGGGCGGCTCAGGCCATGCCCCAGAGAAAGTTGGTGCTCGAGATGGAGACATTGTCACCACCCAGGAATAGTTCAGTCTCAGGAGCCTTTCCGAGGCGTGGTAATTGTCCTGTGGACAGACTCCAGGTCTGGGGATCGTTCCAGCAGTACCAGCTGACATTACAGTGCAAGGCCCTCCCTCCTCCAGATGGACCTTCTTGGCTAGAGGGGTATGGCATGTCTAAGGCCTTCCAAGATTTTTCCTAGGCACCCACTACTGCCCTCCAGTGTTTCCAGATGTGGTGTGAGGAAGGGTGGTCTCTACTTCCCAGGCCCTCTCTTTCCTGCCCACACATGCATGCCAGTGCTTGGGCCCTCTGGCCTTCCTGCTCACTTTGCCCAAAGCAGTAAAAGTCTTAGTCCAGTGTTCCCAGAGGAGTTCCGGTGGATCAGGAAGAGGAAATGCAAGAGTCATTGCTGCCCAGGCCTCCTGGGAAGACCCTATGGCAGTTCTATCCAGCCTTCCTCTGACAGAGATTTCCTCTTCCCTCTCCTGACAGCATATGATCAGGTTGATATGGGGAAACCTTCACCCAAATGCTGGGCCCATAATGCCTGTGTCTGGACTAGGATGGTGGTCCCTGTCCTGGTCTTGGGATGCTTGTCAGCTCATCCCTGACTCATCTCTGGTGATTAGATCCTCACTACAGTCCCCATAGTCAGAACAGGTCCATCCAGCCATAGAGGGCAGCCAGGGGTCTGGAGCAAACTTGTGGGTGTGGACAGTGACTCACAGCTTAAGTCTTTCCAGGCTGCAGGCTGAACAGCCAGGTGCTGTGGTCAATGCAAGAGAAACAGATGTTCACTGGCCACTGTACCATCTTGGCAAGTGCCACCCCTACCCCACATGCCTCTTGAGGCCTGACCGTGACATTAGCACTGATCTCAATGGAGCTTCCTGGTGGGGAAGGAGCTGACATCTACGACATTTCCACAGTCAGTGAGGCCCCAGGATTTTCCACAGTGTGTTGTTCCCCAGGAAAGGTTGCATGACTGCCTCGGGTCATCTAGGACCATGGATCTTAGGTCTCATCACAGGAACTGGTACACAAGAGGCCTCAGCCCGTGGGTCCACCCACCAGCCACCTGCTCTGTTCCTTACCATTTGCTTACACAAGATACACCTACTTAGCATGCATGCCGTATGGACGATTTCTCTACACGGCAACCCTAGGGGTGAGTAGCTGAGATAAGAGACCCCAGGGGGCCACAGATTCCTATAATATTTGCTGGCTGGCCCTTTAGAGAACAAGCAGAAATGTGGATCCTGCAGCTCATGGTGGCTTCTTCCTTGTCTCCTCTGATGGCTGGTTATTTCAGCACTGAAATCAAACCTCTGTTCTGCTTCTCTCGCTCTGTTCTCTCTATTCTCCATCTCCATTCCTTGCTGTTCTCTCTCTCTCTCTCTCTCTCTCTCTCTCTCTCTCTCTCTCTCTCTCTCTCTCTCTCTCTTTCTCTCTCTGATAGCCCAGGCCACGTCTATTCTGCTGGTCATTCATATTCATCCTACTTCTTTCTCTCTCTGCCCTGGACATCTCCGGTTGCCTCTGGGTGTTCCTCTTTCTCATATCTACAATAAAAACCTTCCCCTTAACTATATCAGGAAGCAGTCATGTTGTCTGTTTCTACACATCCAACTCCTATAAAAACTCAGAGAAATTCAATCACAGCTCTGATGTAAGACTAAATATAATTTGTTGAGTGGAAAGAGTTAAATGAACTTTAACTGAAAAGCTCTCTTTCAGTTAATGGCTACTGTCTTAGGGTTACTATTGCTGTGAAGAGACACTATGACCAGAAAGCAAGTTGAGGAGGAAAGGACTTATTTGGCTTATACTTCCATATTACTGTTCACCATTGAAAGAAGTAAGGACAGAAACTTAAACAGGGCAGGAACCTGAAGGTGGGAGCTGAAGCAGAGGCCAAGGAGGGGTGCTGCTTATGGGCTTGCTCATCATGGCTTGCTCAGTCTACTTTCTTATAGAACTCAGACCCAACATCCAGGGATAGCGCCACTCAGAGTAGGCTGGGGCCTCCCCCATCAATCACGAATTCAGGAAATGCCATATAGCTGGGATCTTAAGGAGGCATCTTCTCAGCTGAGTTTCCCTCCTCTCAGATAACTCTAGTTTGTGTCAAGTTGATGCAAAACCATCCAGTACAATCACAGTCTTCACATCTGGATGCCGGTGCTTACCACAGTGGTCCTTATGATGCTGCTACTTAACAGAGTGGTCCTTCTTCCTTAGCCCTGAGACATTAGCATCTCTGTCCTTTGATGTCTGATGATAAGTCACTGTCTGGGATTATAGGGCATATGCGTGGGACTTTGATGTTTTTGCAGTTTATTGTTTAGGCTAGTAAAATCATTTACTGAACACTCCATGTTGCCTAGCACAGTTTAATCCTCCATGTTTCCAAGTGAAGGACATTTCCGCTTCTTTTTATACTACAGCCTAGACAAGTTGTCTTTGGGTTTATTGCTGTGAAGAAACACCATGACCACAGCAACTCTTATAAAGGAAAACATTTAATTGGGGCTGGCTTATAGTTTCAGAGGTTCAGTCTATTACTGTCATGGCTGGAAACATGGTGTGCAGGCAGACATGGTTCTGGGGTAGGAGCTGAGAGTTCTACCTCTTGATCTGTAGGCAACAGGAGACTGACACACTGGGAATAGTTTGAACTGAAAGCCTACCTCCACAGTGACATACTTCCTCCAATAAGGCCATACCCACTCCAGCAAGGCCACGCCTACTCCAGCAAAGCCACACCCCCTCCGACAAGACCACAGTTCTAATAGTACTACTTCCTATGGGTCAAACATGCAAACACATGAGTTTGTGGGGGTCATTCCTTATTCAAACCACCACACGAGCCAACCACCTAAGGTCACATGTCTTCTCAGGCTACACATCTGCCCTGCTGCTGGGGTGCTGGAGTGCTCCTGGCATGCTACTTAGGGGAGTCAGAACACAGTCTGTGATGGAGAGTCCCAGCCCATGTTCTTCTGAGTGAGAAACAGTGAGATCTGTGATGGTTGTCAAGGTTCTCAATCTCCTGTGTACTCAGACACCACTGGGAGCCACAGGGAGCTGAGAACAGTGGTCAGAAGGTCCTAGCTTTGAGGAATCTGGTTTGGTTCTGAGTGAGAGCCCAGAGAGTACACAGAGAAGGCCTTCTCTGGGAGATTTAGGCATGGCGCTTTACAACAAAGGCCTCCCCCCGAGGTGATACTTGATGAAGGAGAGCATCCTTGCTTGTCCAGACTGTTTTATTTTATGGCAGATGTGGACCATGCCACCAGACAGAAGAAATGGTAAGGTTGAAGCAGGTTCAAAACCCCAGGAAATCTCAGAATTGGGAACGGTAGGCAAGGAAGCAGCTCACTGCCAAGCTCTACCTGTCTGGGAGATGTAACCATGACACCCCATGAGAGGACCATAGCAACCGTCACATAGCATAAAACCCCGGAGTTCTCCTTCTTCCCACATGAAAGTTTAACCGTAGTTGCTCCCAGTGTGCTCCATCTGAAGCAGTTGGCTTTGTCTGTTTGTGCTACAGATTCCAGAGAGGAAACAGCCCACAGTTCCAAAGATTGAGTCTCCCGAGGGCTACTATGAAGAAGCTGAGCCATTTGACACATCCATCAATGGTATGTCCAAGGGGCTAGGCCCAGAGGGTCTAACTGTTATAGCCCACAGGCTGCTGCTGACTCACGATCTGGTGACAGGTTCACCTTGGGCTCTTAAGCAGAGGCAGGCAAAGTGATATGACACAGGAAATGACCTCACTGAGAACTGGCCATAGAGCATCCATCCTTTGGTCTTCGTGAAGTGTCCAGATGTTGCCTGCCTGTGAGGAAGGGCAGGGGATGCCCACAGGAGCAGCTTCCTGTATCCACAGTGTTCCAGCCCCTTGCATGGGCTGTGGCTACACTGAGCACAACGAAGTAGCACAGGAGAGGTGTGCTGGTTAAGGGGCCTGCAGTAATAGATGTGGAGGTCAGGCTGAGTCTGGGGGTGCATTCATGTTTTTTCTCTGGATTCAGTTACTAAGCTCCCACCAGCAGGATGAGAGCACTTGAATCCAGTGAGAGAGCACAGACCACAAATATATCAGATTATGTTTGGTGATAGCTATTAGGGCAGAAAACAGGACAGTGGCTCTGCTTACTGCAGGAAAGCAGGTATTCTGATGCCAACACTATGACCTCAGGATGTCGGAAGCTATGGGGAAGAGATCAGGCAGATAACTACAGGGACAGACTTCTGGACAGAGAGCTAAAGGTTCTTTAGTCAGAGAGGAGTCCACTGTGGCAGGGCCAGGTGAGTTCAGGGGAGACTGGAGCGTACGGAAGAGCTGCAGAGCACAGGGAGGACTTTGGTTTTTCCTTGAATGAGAGACTGTAAGCCTTTCTTTGCGGGTCAGCTCATGACTGGCCTAGCTTAGGTTTTGGATCTATTGCAACTGGGCTGTCCAAGCTGAGCTGGATGCTAGAATCCCAGTCTTCTTGGCCAGGGTCCTCAGCTTGCAGAAGCTGGCCTTTCGTCACTATCATGAGATACTAACTTCTGAAGTGAAAGGGTTCTTTAGGGCCACAGGTTTGGGACTTATAGTTCAAGACTGGGCAGGCACATTGTTCTAGGCTGAATTGGAACTGTAAGGGGCTGTGTGCAACTTCATCATCTCAAAGCCAACAAGCAAAAGTAGGATGTAGGGGTCCTATGATCCCCTATGAGGACAGTTCAGTACCAATGGCCTCTTACACCGCTTTGCTCTTTTATTTGAGCTTTCTTTTTAAGTAAGGAACCTGTTTATTTTTATCTGTATGAGTGTTTTGCCTGTACATGTTTGTGCCTAGTACCCAAGGAGGCCAGAAGAGGGCACCAGAACCCCTGGAATTAGAGTTACAGCTAGCTGTGACCAGCCTGTGGGTGATCAGAACTAAACCTGTGTCCTCTGTAAAATCAGAAAGTGTGGTTAACTGCCAAACCATCTCTCCAGCCCCCAAAACTCTCAATGGTCCAGAGTGTCCCCCAGTAACACCACACTGGGGACAAGTCATCGATAATTGTCCCCCAAGGGCATCAACATCAAGATTAGCATCTCCTCAACCTCTCCTTTGTGAGAGTGCTTTGTAGTCATACAGAACTTGGCAAATGTCAAAGGTGAGGGTGGGTGCCGATGGTGGGGACAAACTCAGCTGAGGCAGGTGAGGCCTTGCACACTTACTTCAACAACAGGACTCGAATGAGTTGGGACCTGGAGTTGTGGCTTGGGCTCTTCTCGTTCTTATTTACCTGTGGAACTCCAGTCCCATGGACTGTGTGGGAGGTGAGGGCTTGTTGGGGCCCAGGATATTATATGTGGTTGGCATTGTGGGCAAATGAGCTTCACTTCAGCCCATGGTGCCAGTGAGGTGCTGGCGAGTCACAGCGAGGCTGTGATTTCAGACCCAAGCCAACCAAGGGCGTGGTGATGCTGTCTGGGTGCATCCTGAAGGCAGAAATGGTGACTCACTAGTGAGCACCTCCATGTATCTCGTCTCCTGGGTGTGGCCCCTGCCAGCCAGGACCTGTCTCCTAAACACACAGGGGCAGACTCTTCAACTCCACACAAACAAGTGGTCAGAAACACCCAGCCCCTCCGTGTTTGCCTCTTGCCTGTGCAATCCTGCTGCTTACTGCCTGGCCCGGGGCTTCCCACTGTGTCAGTTCTGACTCACCAGGGGAAGTGGTCCAGAGAAGCAAGTGGAGGGAAGGCTGCCCATCTCTCCTGCCATCATGAGGTCTAGGGACAACTTGGGAAGTTGGACATCCTCGTGAGCTTTACCTGTGTGGCCAGCCAAATAGCCCTCATTTCCTGCCTGCTGTCCCCACACCTGCTTGAGCAGGGTGGCCTGGTCTTAGCAAGAGGAAGGGTCACTAAGTATAGGAGTTGCTCTAGTTGGGTGGCCAACAGGATCATGCTGGCTTTGTAGAGAAGGCCAGCTGCTGGGACTCAGTCTTGCTTCATCAGTAACGTCCCAGCACCATTCTGCTGAGCAGGATCCTCTCTAACTGAGCACGCTGCAAGCTTGTGCTTGAGACATTACGGTCCCTCTGTTTGCCCAAGATACGGGGGTCTTCATCCTCATGGGTCATGCTGGGGAAAGACCAGTTGCTGTAACATGTAACTTCCGGGCATTGGTTTCTACTCAGAGCAGCGAGGCATTTCTGATCCTGTGTAACTTGGGTACTTGGGCACCTCTAATCTTTGGCTCAGGCACCCTCCAGGGCCTAAGCATCCTCTCTGCAAAGAAGGAATAGGAAATGCCTGCCTGTTTCTTAAAGGCACTACCCAGACATGAGACTCGTCCTTCTGGCCATACCCCTCTGGTGAGGACTAGTGGTCACCCCTAGTGGTCATGTGAACAGATCTCACGAATGACAGCCTTGGACTCTCCTGAGAAGTCCACACCTCAGAGGAGACAGCAATTACTTCCGGAGCAGCGGTTCTCAACCTCCCTAATGCTGCGGCCCTCTAATATAGTTCACCATTGGTGGTGAACTCCCCACCCATAAATTTTCGTTGCTTCATAAATACAATTTTGCTACTGTTACAAATCATAATGTAAATATCTATGTTTTCTGATGGTCTTAGGTGACCCTGTGAAAGGGTCATTCAGCCCCCCAAAGGGGTCAGGACCCACAGATTGAGAACCACTGCTCTAGTGGTGGGCAGCCACATATCACAGCTGGGTCTTTATGTATGACAGTGTCTCTCTTCATCCTCTCTTTCCCTCCTCCCCTCCCCTCCCCTCCTTTTCTCTCCCTCTCCTCTCCCTCTCTCCCTCTTCCCTGTCCTTCCCCTCTCTCCCCCTCCTCTGTCTGAGCCTTTGAACATCAATCACGTAGGTCATTATGGAGTATATCTTCCCACTGGAGTCCCCAGATGGACACAGTTGCCTGAAGGAGTCCTTTATGCCACAATCACCTTGGGTACTGCTTGTCCTGAGTTGGAGTGCCAGTGGTTTCCTGCTTGTTACCTGCTCTGAGATGGGTGCATGCCCTGGGAGGCCACTGCCTTCTTCCTGTCCCCATGGCTGGTCCTGCATGTACATTGTCATACACTTTGCTGCCTGATGAATATTACTCTGCCTTCCGTAAGCCTTGCCCGTGGGACCTGAAAACATGGGTCAGGATCTGCTACCGTCCATTCCTCCTCTCTCCACGCCCCTACAAGCCAACAATCCATTCTAAGAAACTCAGCATAGGGGCTGCCATCCCTCCTGAGGATAAATACAACAGTTAATATATTTGCTCTAAAAATTCCCAAGCTACTCCTGGTACTAGGATTAGCTGTTATGTCTCAGCTAGCTTCGGCAACCTCACACCACGGAGCTCCTCAGGAAACAAAGCAGAGCCATCTCAGAGGTTCACACTGGGGACATGCAGGGCCATCTCAGAAGCACACAGTGGGTGCTGGGTACATGCAAGGCCATTTTAGAAGCACACACTGGGTGATAGGGACAGAGTCAGAGCATTCATACGTAGCTTTGCAGCCTCCTCAGCTCAGGTTCATTCTTGTTCTGTAAGGAAGGGCCACAGTGGCGCCGGCCACTCTCCTCATTTCATTTTTCCTTACAGGTGCTACAACACTGACAGCTCTGGAAACTTAGCCTAAGCACCTGCTTGGCCATCCAGCTAAAGAACAACTCCCCAGAGTTCTTTTCTGCTTCATGGTCTATCTACCTGCTTACTCACTGTTCTGCCCCCTTGCCCTCCTCTCTTAGACTGAGTTGTACCCTTGATTGTAGGTACAAGAATACTTCCAAGTAGAAGTAGATACAATCATATTGACTTAGCCAGCCCCCTGCTGCTGGCTACTAAATAACACTCCAATGGCTATATTGATTTGCATAATGCTCCTTCTTCCTATTGTTAAATTGTTATCTGTTTATTTTGGTGCTGGGATCTGGAAGCAAATGCCCTTACCCAGTGGGCCATCTTGCTGGCCATGTCTTCTTTTTTTTAAAAATTAGTTTCCTAGGATAACCTTCCAGGACTAGAATTACTGGATCAGAAAGTACACATGCTTTCTGGCTCTTTAAACAACAGGCTGGCCAGCCCCTTTCTGAGAGGCTTGTGTGAGTTTACTGTACCACAGCTATATCGGCCCTTAGGGTCCTCCTCTGGAAAGTGTCATTATTTTCTGTCTCTGTATATTTAATAGATATAGAGCAAATATGTGTTAGGAACGGTGTATCCATTTGTTCTGTATGTATTTGGTATCATACTACTCTTAGAAAAAATGGGTGTGAAAACGTTTGAGAATTACTACTAACAATATTGAAACAAAGTAAATACATTTTGTTTGGCACCATGGCTAAGATAATGACCACAGTATCTCCACTCCACTTTCCTGTATTCTAATTCAACTGCAACTCTGTTTAACTTATATGCAGGAACCCAGCTAAAAACATAAAACGAACACCCCACAAGTTTATCTCTTGAAATGAGACATGGGATAATAGGGGCTATTGCTCAGTCTGTCTCAGGGACAGACCAGGAACTACCACGCAGAGGGCTCAGAAAGCAGCAACTAGGCATGTTTTTCTGAGTAGAGGGAAGTGTCTAGCAATAGGGGAACATCGAGCTCCTTGTCCATTGGGAATTCAGGCAGAATATCAAGATCACTAGATCTAGATAGGGGATGCCATTGGAATCCAGAGTCACCTTTTCTATCCCATAATATGCTGTAAAGGATA
>CM052703.1:4104212-4131732 GCA_028551405.1 Uromys caudimaculatus
ATGCATGCACACATGGATGGATGCCTGGGTCAGTGCATGCATGCATGCACACATGGATGGATGCCTGGGTCAGTGCATGCATGCATGCACACATGGATGGATGCCTGGGTCAGTGCATGCATGCATGCACACATGGATGAATACATGGGACAGTGCATGCATACATGCACACATGGATGGATGCCTGGGTCAGTGGGTGCATGCATGCACGCATGGATGGATGCATGAGTAGAAAGCAGATTTTCTTAACATGATTTTTGTTGACCTTGAACACAGCAGTGAGGCTGGAGAAGAGAGCCACACTTTCAGGACAGTAGGGATATGAACCAGACTTGGAAGAAGATGATGTGTACACTAAATCATACACAATTTGTACTGTGCTGAGCTGAGTACTCATCTTTAAGATAGACTATAAAGCTACCTCTGGCTGGTAGTAAGAAAAGCTGTGAGATAGAGCCCAGGCGAGGAGCCTGGGGCTGTTCCGAGGTGAGGGACCATGGCCTGGGAAATGAGTGGATTCGTTAAGTGCTTTCACCAGGATCCAGACATTGTTTTGTTCTTGTTGTTTTTTCTTTTGAGACAGGGTCTTACTGTATAGACCAAGATGGCCTGGAACTCACAGAGATCCACCTGCCTCTGCTTCCCCAGTATACTACCATGCCCTAAACAAGGAAAATAGACACTTCCAGGAAAGCCACTTTTTGCTATGGTTTATGTGGCCCTTTTTCTTTTTACCCCCTGAAGAGACAAACCCCTCCTAGACCTAGGGCAGATGTAGACCCAGCCTGGAAGCTGGAACTTCCATTGGCTGAGAAGCCAGAGGCCCACAGGGCAAGGGTACAGCTCATCTGAAGGGCGATTGCATCTCACTGGGGTTATCGGTGGAGTCTATGAAGACAGTTTGTGGTCCGGGTCAGCATCTGAGAAGTTTCTTCAAGTGGGCTGGGGATGTAAAACCATTGAGCTGTTTCAAGGATGGGAGGGCCGGGGTGGCGGGTGGTGGCAGCCTGGGGTTTCCAGCCGTTCTGCCTGCTGCCTTCTTCATGTCGCTTATGCGCAGATACTCATGCCCGGCTGGGCCCTGACTGACTGGGTGGATCTTCCTTGCAGAGGATGGAGAGGCTGTGAGCAGCTCCTACGAGTCCTACGATGAGGAGGAGAACAGCAAAGGCAAGGCAGCACCCTACCAGTGGCCCTCGCCTGAGGCCAGCATTGAGCTGATGCGTGACGCCCGCATCTGTGCCTTCCTGTGGCGCAAGAAGTGGCTAGGCCAGTGGGCCAAGCAGCTCTGTGTGATCAGGGACACCAGGCTCTTGGTCAGTCCTCATCTTTTCTGTTGGGGCATGGGGGGGGGGGGGAGAGGGGGTTGCTCTCTGACAGGACATGGGGGCTTAGAACCTTTGATATTAGGAGAGTTTAACATTTCTCTAGCTTAAGATAATGTTCAAAATTTTGCATGTGTAGATGAATGTATTTTGTCTGGATTAGGAAGATATAGTAGTTTTTAATTAAACTCTCATAGCAGGAAAGTTTCTGTCCCCCACCCTCTCGAATCCTGCTTGCTTTTAGGCAGGGGCGGGGTGAGGCAGGGCCTTACCATGAAGCCCAGGCCTTGAACTTGTCTTGCCTGAGCATCTCCAGTGCTGACATCACAGACTTGCCAACACACAGTCTCTATGCATCTTTCTTTTTTTGAGAGCTACCTTCCCAGTGGCTTCCTCAGCTCAGCTCCAGCCCCAGTTCTGGCTGCTGCTTTGGTCTGAGCAAGCTGAGAACTATTGGAATCTGACCCAAGAATTACAAAACTTAGAGTCACCTATTCTAAGTCAAAACCTGCAGAGGAACCAGAGGCTGGACTCTGACAATAGCCCCACTTCCTGACATTTTTAAATTAAAATTCACAGTTTTAAACTAGGTGTGGTTGGTCAGTTGCTCCAGAGTGTGGGGCAAGATGATTTGAGTCTTAGGACTGTAGGCGGACTGGGTATCATAGCAGGACTTTATCTCAAAAACAACAAAAATCAACAGCTTTATGCCCTGACCTAAAGTCTCATGCATGAGGTCTTTATAAACATCTTTCCTCTGGTCACAATATGTTCACCTCAGTCCAGATGTTTTGGGTGATCTTGCCTTGCTGTTCATTTTATAACAAGAAACTGAAGGGCACCATGTCTTCTCTGGTAGAGGACAATGGTCTCTTCCTTGGAGTTCTGTTATCTGGTAAGATAGCCTAGCATAGCTTGGCTTTCCTGCCCAGTGGATCTTCTGCTGGGAAAGCTAAGGCACGCAGGGAGGTAGAGAAACATAATAAACGTGTGTCCTACTGTGGAGAAGTGAATTTTGTCTACAGAGTCCTATGTCACTTAGTCAGGTAACACCTTCTGAGAAACGTGTCCTTAGGTGATTTCATAGTTAGGGGCATAGTTTGTTCTTACACAAACTAAGCCAACTGTGTCATTAAGGGATATAATCTTAGGAAGCTATGGTATAAATCTGCAATCCATCATTGACCAGAACATCACTAAGTGGCACATGGGTGTATTTGAAGAGCCCCCTTTTCTGAGGCCAGAGCAATAGAGAACTATTTGAATGATGCAAGTCTTGGAACATCCCTGGCAAAGTCAAGAACAAATAGCTTGAAGGAGAGAGAGAGAGACAGAGAGAGAGAGAGACAGAGAGAGAGAGAGACAGAGAGAGACGGAGAGACGGAGAGAGGGAGAGAGGGAGAGAGGGAGAGAGGGAAAGAGGGAGAGACAGAGACAGAGGCACACAGACAGAAACAGACTGAGACTGATGGAGGTTAAAGCCCAGGCCTGCTTAGGGTATCCAGCCCTATGGCTTAGAGATAAGATCAGGCTCGTGCAGGAGAAGGGAGCATATCAGTGTCCAAGGGCCTCTCCTTTGCAGACTCTACCCCTGTACGAAGTAGCATCCTCCCTCTTGTAGTGCTATAAATCGTCCAAAGATCACAGTCCTCAGCTGGACGTGAACCTGCTGGGCAGCAGCGTCGTGCACAAGGAGAAACAAGTGCGGAAGAAAGAACACAAGCTCAAGATCATGCCAATGAATGCCGATGTGATCGTGCTGGGCCTGCAGAGCAAGGACCAAGCTGAGCAGTGGCTTCGGGTAAGCAGGCTGGGCCAGACTGTCAGGGGCCAAGGCACTTCCTCCGGTGCTTGAGGGAAGGGCTCCTGGAGCTCTGTCTCCCAGCCTCTTCTAAAGGGGAAGATGACGTGGTCGTGAGTAGAAAGGACCCTTCAGGTGCTCAGGGCTTCTAGCATTCTGGGTATTGGCAATCAGTGTCATGGACCAGACACCGCACTCTGCTGCTCATTCTGAATTCTTGGAAGCCAGGCCTGTGCTGTATGTAGCTGGAATCTCTTTGCTGTCTTCTGAAGAGGTATCACATTCTTCCATGATAAAGTCGATATTGGCTGCATCTGTGACACCCACATGGACTTTGGGCTCCGAGCAGATTTAACTCTGGGTGTAGCTGGGCAGTGTTGGTGAGCCAGTTTTATGAGATTGGAGATTAAGGCTCAGAGGACAGAGGCAGCTGTCACCTGGCAAATGAGTCGCAGCTGGATTTAGGACAGTCTTCAGGGTACTGGTCCCTGCCACTTGAGATGCATCTGAGCACCTCTGCTATTGTGTAGTATAGCTGTGACGAGAAAGCACCTGGGGAGGGGCTCCCTGCCTAATTAAAGATGTCCAGCATAGCAGGTCCAGAAAGTATATGGTCTGAAGCAAGAAAAGACTCAGTTCAGCAAGGACTCAAAGCCCTCTAGGGCCCCTGGTGACCCAGTGAGAGCCAGAGCCACCCTTTCCCTCCTTCCTGCCACCTGCTCAACCATCGTGCCTATGTTAGCCATTTGTGGCATTGTGTCTGCCACCTCGCCCCTTCTGGCTAAGCCTAGCCATCATCATGAGCCTGTCAGAAAAGAGCTTGAGGTGACCCATTAAAACATGACTGAAAATGGTACCTACCCGGGTACTGGCTGCCCCATGTGCTGAGTACCTGAGATTTAAAGCCGACAGGCTGTTTCTGTGAAGTCACTAAATGTTTTGAAAGTTTGGCCAAGCCAGTCTCCTAAGGGGACTGAGCAGTAAGTACTTCAGTCCTTTCTGAAGAATTTTCAGGTGGTTTATAGACTGTCATGTGGAACAGAAGGGGTCATTGTCCAGACAGATGTGCAGTTTGGAGGATCCCTGATCGATTATTTGACTCTGAAAAGTCAAGCCTGGCGTGCATGCATGCATACATGTATATACGCATGCATATGTATGTATTATGTGTGTGTACATTTGTGGATGGATGTATATATGATGTATGTATGCATGCAGAATATGTGTAATGCATGTATATGTATGTGTGTGTATGTATGATGTATGCATACATGCATATATATTATGTATGTGTACATATATGTATGTATATATATGATGTATATATATGTATTGTGTATGTATAGATACACACACTCAGACACACATATATGAAGGATCTTAAGTTGGTTTTTTAATGTATGCAAAGTTCTTAGCCCCAGGCCCAGTGCATGCCAAATACAGGACACTTAGGCAGTGCTGAGGCCCACAGAATGCAAGGGGCTGGTCTGGGTCTGCAGCATTCCTGGGACCCAGGGTTGAGTTACTAGTTGAGCTCTTTTCTCTTGCTGGGCTCTCCCTTTTGGTTCCTGACAGACCTGCCTGTCCTTATGCTACTAAGTTCATACAGGAGCTCACAGGAGTGCACACGTGTACACCTGCTAATGAGCATGTGCTTGTACAGAGATATGCACATGCTCACTGCTCTTATTTCCAGTTCTCATGACTGTTCTTCTGTCTGCTCAGACCTACCTATCCTTCCCTGGACCCTCATCCTCTCTCCCTGGCACCACAACTCTTGCTGGATGATTCAAAGACAAGAGCGCTATTCAGCAGACACCAGATCTGTGTCTAAGCGGCACGGAGAAACCCCTTTTCTCCCTGGTCAGATGAATGCAGAGGTAGCACTGGCTCTGAGAAGCTGTCCACTCCTGTAGCAGGGCAGGATTGGTCAGCTCTCTCCCCAGGCAGGACCTCCATGTGTCTAAGCTAATAAGGACAGAAATGAAAGTACCTGTCCTGAACTGGGTCCTCCACACTGAGTCCTCACAGCCATAGGTACAGTGACTGAGGATAGACTGAGCTCACATAGCTGGGCTTCTGATTCCAGGGCCTGCCTCCTTCCTTTCATGAAATGTTACATAGTCTTCATGGATCTGAGTCCCTAGCTGTGGGCAGGCTGGGAAGTGAGAAATACCTTGCTTCCCCTTCCTCGAAACCACTCTTCCTGTTGTTCTTTGTCTCCTCTTACTTCCACAGACTGTTATAGGTAGAGATTGTAAATGGAGGGTCCTTGAAATACACGCACACGTGCATACATACATACACACACACATACACACACACACACACACATACACACTCACATGCACAGGTGTGCAGCCACATCTGTCTGTCTTCCCTCACTCTTTTCCTCCTCTGGGAATCCTCCTGGTGGCCCAGGGCTCAGAAGGGAGTTGCATAACTGCTTAGTGAGGTCAGGGCCACCCCTGACCTGAGTGTCCTCAGGCTAGGCACCAAGTACCAGTAAAACAGGTCCTTTCTAGAAAAGGTGAGATGGCCTATGGCTGGTGGCAGGTGGACAGCAAGTATGGAGAGTTTGCATCAGATCAAGCCTGCTTCCAAATGATGTGGAGATTCCATAATGGGTTCACAGTCCTGGAAAGTCAGGCAAGCATTCAGCAAGTGTACACTCACCCCAGGACAGTATCCCTGCCCTCATGGTGGCAGAAAGGTGGCTCATGGAGCCCAGGGATGGCTATTCTGTCATCTGTGGGCCTTGCTGTAGAGGCCCCTGCACACCCCCAGATTAGGGGACTCCAGCAGGGAAGCATAGAAATGAGCAACTGCATCCTCAGAACACTTGCAGGCTGTTACTAGGGTACAGGCATTTCTGTTCCCAGAGGTTCTGTCTCCCCTGCTGTGAGGCTGGGCAGCCAGGTCATGCAAGGACCTGGCCTCGACTCACAGTGCTTCTTTGGTCCAGGTCATCCAGGAGGTGAGTGGCCTGCCTTCTGAAGGAGCCTCGGAGGGAAACCAGTACACACCAGATGCCCAGCGCCTGAACTGTCAGAAAGTAAGGCTCCCACTGCCCAGAGGGAGGGTCCAATCCTGTATCCTCTTGGTAAAAATCGAAAGTGTAAAATTGAAAACCTTGTTCTTATACTGCAGCCCAATTAATAAGAAACACACAACACTTGGGTAGGCAGGAAGTAAGCTTGGTAGGAAAATGGATGGAAGGGTCACAGACCTAACTGTTGTCTTGCTTGGGGGGGGGGAATGTTATTGAAACAAAACTCACTTTGCCCTGTGTTCTTTGGTTTCAAAAGACATTTGCATACATTGTATCTCTTTTGCATACATTGTATCTCTTTTGCATACATTGTATCTCTTTTGCATACATTGTATTGCTCCTTGCCATCCTCCTGCTCCTCTGCTGCATGTCACATACAAATTACTTTATCTGTGTAAAACTGAGGGTTCCATGCAGTGTTTATCTTTATGAGTCTGACTTATTTTCTTCATGTGATCTTCCTGCAAATGACGTGATTTCCTTCTCTTTCACCTGAATAAAACTCCATTGTGTTTATACGCCACATTTTCTTCAGTTCTCTGTTGATGGAATGTAGGCTGATCTTGCGTCTTGGCTATTGTGAATTACTCTATATTCTTGCACTGGAGATTTATTTTGCAAGGCTGGCACTCTTCCCCCAGAGTCCCTAGCCTCCAGGTGTAGCAATTCTGATGCTGACCGATTCCCACTTTTCTAGCACAGAGCAATGGGGAGCTTTGATTTTAAGGA
The DNA here is from genome assembly GCA_028551405.1 of Uromys caudimaculatus. Lineage (NCBI taxonomy): Eukaryota > Metazoa > Chordata > Mammalia > Rodentia > Muridae > Uromys > Uromys caudimaculatus. Next base: position 4,111,120 of record CM052703.1, read on the forward strand.
TCAAGGAAGCAGTCACCCATGGGTCACCCTTCCTAATTCCCAAGTGTCAGCAGACAGGAAGCCCGGAGCCTGGGCATGTGCACAGCTATAACAGGGGCGTGGTGTCTCATCTAGTATCCCAGCACTGGCAAGGCAGAAAGCAAGAGGACTCATAGAATGCTTAAGCAAGGAGAAGGGGGAGGGGCGGGGGGAGGGGGAGAAGGGGGAGGGGGGAGGAGGCTAAAGGCCATGTGGCAACCCCCTCAGCCCAGCCACAGGTCTTGCCCATTGTTCAGCTACCAACAGGAATGAGATTGAGCTCCCGTCCCACTGGATGAGGACGAAGGTCCCTCCTGCAGGTGCAGTTTTCCCTCGCCCATGGGCCCACTGTCATATCAAGTCCAACAGCATTTTGGAGCACTTGCAAGCAGGCTGGTGGGGGAGGTACTCTGAGGATGGGGTCATGTGAATCTCAGGACGGACGGAGAGAGATGGTAGGTGCTCCAGAGAGCCCAAAAAGAAAGCTTGGCCAGTGACCTTGATTCTGGCTGGTAGAGGTTTGGTTGGGTATCTGAGGCATGCTCACAAGAGCCATCTATTTGCCTAGAAATTTTAGTTCTCCAGGTAACCATGTGCAGTAGGTGATCCCTGGCCATTTCTTTGTTGTCCACAGCCAGACATAGCTGAGAAGTATCTGTCAGCATCGGAGTATGGGATCACTGTTGATGGCCACCCTGAGATCCCAGAGACCAAAGACGGTAACCAGGCTATGGCCCGATACCTCATGATTGAGAGAGCAATACTATTCTAGGGTTTGAAACATGGCTGCCTGGCTCAACCCTAATTGTTTGGGAGGTAGCTGATTCTAACGTAACTTCCAATAGAATAAAAAGAGAGAGGGCCAAACCAAAGTTAAGTTTTACCACAGACTGGGGAAGAGAATATCCTTTGAGCTCCTCTTTCCCAGTCCTGTTTCAAATCTCTTTGAGGCCACATGGTTTATGAAGGCTCCCAGTGTTCACCTACACTGAGATGCTTCCCAGTGTTCACCTACACTGGGATGTCTTTGTATCCCCATGAGTGTATGACTTTGGGAATAGCTGACTTGGCCTGCCAGTCGTCATGTGGGGGAAGATGTATGTCTATGTACCATGTGCACCTGTACATGTGTGTGTACCTGTACATGTGTGTGCCCATGAGTGTAGGTGGGAGGGTGAGCCTGCATGTGGGGAGACTGTGTCCAACACTGACAGCTTTCTCTCTCATCTTGACAGTCAAGAAGAAATGCTCTGCTGGCCTCAAGCTGAGCAACCTAATGAACCTGGGCAGGAAGAAATCTACCTCGCTGGAGCCCCCGGAGAGATCCCTCGAGACATCCAGTAAGATCCACAGTGACCACCAGGACCCTGGGCTTCTTCCCTGTGTTGGAGTGGCCAGCCCTAGCAAAGGCAGAGGATTCTTTGGCTGGAGAGGGCACAGAACTGGGGTTTGGGTTTGTCCCTGCTGTGGTTTGTCCTTTATGCTTTACCAAGTTCTGTCCTGCAACAATGTTGGGTCCTTTGAGGAAGCGAGAGGTACGTGGTTGGTGTCAGTGTTCTTAAGTGTCGTGTTAGCTTGGCAGAAAGTGTTGGTACAGGTGGGCATAAGGCACAGTCCTGCACCTGAATACACATGGGACCAGCCTCATGGTTATTAGAATTTGGGCATGGAGAACCTTTCTTACCCTGTGATCAGAGGTGGCTTCATGGCCCTGACCTTGGAGGGTAGATGGGAACTGAGTAGATACACATGTGTTAGAGTTGGAGACAAACCTCTGAGACAGGGACAGGTGAGACCGGGTAGAGGGCGGTGGGAAGCCTGGGAAGCAGGTTCCGAGGGGGGGTGCAGGTGTGGGTAATTCTCACAGGTCATCTCTCCTCTCACTCATACTTGAAGGAACGGAAGTCAGGAGGGAGACAGGCCAGGCCTAGAAAATATTCTGGTATGAAACATCTTAATTCCAAGGCTGGAACTCCTGGCTGCAGGGCTCCCTGGGCCTGGAGGCTACCCCTGCTCACCTCTGGGCCTTTTTCTCCATCCCACTCCCGGGCTCTCCTGAGCCCCTGGTTCTCCTGTTGCTTGAGGAAGGCAGGGCAGAAGACAAGGCTTTCCTTTTGGGCCTTCTGCTTCCCAGGCTGGGGAGTGGCCCACATCTGCCTCTTACTGCAGCCTCGGAAAGTACAGTGTACAGCCTGGGAGAGTGGTCACGGTGTCCACGGGGATGTGACTGGATTGTTCATGGCATTATTTTATCTTCATGCATAGTCTCCTCCTAGGAGGCTGTGGCAGTGAGAACAGGCACTCAGGGACGTAGCTCTCACTTCACCTGATCTTAATTTCTCTTGTCTCTGGGGTTGTGATAGGCACAGTAGCATCTGTTTATAGAGTTTAGCTTCTGATCTCTTGACCCTCAACTTTGATGTCTTTTCAATGTGGAGGAGATGGATGTGAGCCCCACTATCCACCATGAGACCAGCTCTGTATGGGACTGTCTATTCTGATTTACTGCCTACTTACCTGGCTAGGGTTCAGAGATGCTGTCAATCACTTAGAATGGAGAAGACCTGTTTCATAGCCTGCGTATTCGAGGTTAGGCTTGGAGAGGAGACAACCCATTGTGCATGGGTGTGCAGAAAGCCTAGAGGCCAGGTTTTGCTCATCTCTGTTGCCTGGGGACAAGGCATGGTGTACGGCTGGAAAAGCTGACCACGTGCATGTCACCATCCATGAATGAGAAAGGATGCATCTTGGGTATACCCTGGTGCTGTAGCTTCTGGGTGCTACAGGGAAGTGGGCTCCCCAGTCAAAAAGCTAAAAGCTCCAGACCTAGGTCCTGGAGAGGCACATGTGTCCAGCAGAGGAGGTCGGACTGAAGCAGAGCTCTGCTGCAGTATGCCCTAGATGTTCTAACAGAAGGTAGACCGAGTCAGGGCTAGAGAAGGCATGGGCACACCTGCTCAGGAGGAAAGAGGGGGGTTGGGTCCTGTGGGTTACATCTGGACAAAGTATCAAGGAAGCAGGGAAAACTGAGGCAGCAGGCTTGACTTGAACGAGGAGATTTGATTTGAGACCAGAGGTAGGGGTTGCCTGCTGGAACCGAGAGGCCTGGAGGTGAGATTTGGTAGAGAACCCATATCCTATGCAAATACTCACCAGTCCCGGGCTAATGGAGGACAAAGCCCATTCTCCTCTGGCCATACTTTTGCCAAGAACCAGGATAGCTGTCCTGCTCTGCCCCAGAGCATCAGGAAGAAAATAATGTACTCTGAGATCAACAGATGTCATCTCTGCAATGACATATAACAGGTTCTGAAACGGGTGACACCCAAAGAGACCCAGTGGTAGTGCCATCCCTAGACCCTGTGGTCTTCTAGGTCCCCCTGCAGCCACATCCCTGTTGAAGAGTGAACCTTGCTAGAGGAACTGTCCTCTGTGAATGCGTCTCTTCTGTGGCCTCATCCTCCTCCTGTCTGCATGTCCTTCTGCAGGCTACCTGAATGTGCTGGTGAACAGTCAGTGGAAGTCACGCTGGTGCTTCGTTAGAGACAGCCACCTGCACTTCTACCAGGACCGGAACCGGAGCAAGGTGGCCCAGCAGCCCCTCAGCCTGGTGGGCTGCGAAGTGCTTCCAGATCCCAGCCCTGACCACCTGTATTCCTTCCGGATTCTCCACAATGGCGAGGAGCTGGCCAAGCTCGAGGTACATCGGCTGTGGGGCAGGCAGGAAGGACAGCCAAGGGCGGGCAGTCTCAGCTGTCAACTGAAGTGCTGAGGACCATGATCCCACTGAGAGAGGACCAGTGGCTTCATGTTTCGTTCACCTCCCGTGTGTGTGTGTGTGTGTGCGTGTGTATGTGTGTGTGTGTGTGTGTGTGTGTGTCCATTCTTGTTCAGACCTCAGATGGGTAGCTTTGTTACAGGGGTAGGACCACAGGCTTCTTTCTGTACAGGGCACTCCAGGAGTACTTTTAGCTCCCATGCCAGAGCAGAGTCTGAAACTCAAAGTAGTGCTATTTACTTTGCATGCTACCAGCCACAAGAACCCAGAGGCCCAGTTCACAGAAGTGAGGGCTGTTGGAATTTATCTGGGATCAGGACTTGCTCTGCGATACAATTACATTTCGGCCTCTCCCTGTTCCATGCACTGTTAAAGTTACAAAAACAAGAGATGACATAATGCAAGTTTGTGAGGAGCTACACAGGCGGGGCCGAGGTCCTACACACAAGTAAGCACTTGCCCATTAACTCCTGTCCACTGAGGTCTTTATCCACGGGTCTTCCAAGTCTGCTTCAATGCTGCCCCCTGGTGGCTGAAATGTCCACACCAACAATGGCCTCACAGAGACAGATTCACCTGTTCATTTGCCCATTAACCAACATGTACTCCTAGAATGAGAGAGAAAACTAGTGCCTGTCCTCACAGAACTTCTTTTCTACTTTGGTAGAATGGCAGCGTTTGGCTAATTATACAATTAGTTCTTTAGTTACAGCTTCAGGGAGGGAGTAGGGCACCGTGAAGGTGACCTAGACCACCAAGAAGTTGCTGCACTTGCCCAGTGTACAGGTGGTGGCTTAGAAGATGTCTTTGAAAAGCAGTATTGAGAAATCCAATTGGAAATCAATGGAGAAAAGAAATCTGTCTTATTTTTCTTGCGGCTGTGAATAAATGCCAGAATATAACTCGGAAGAGAAAATGACTTGGCCCGTGGTTTTAAGGGGTACAGTCCATCCGAGAGGGGAAGGCATGGCAACAGAGTTTCGAGGCAGCTGGTCACCTTGTATCCACAGTCAGGAAACAGATGAATGCCGGCCTCAGCGTGGGAGCTCTTTCTCACTCAGCTGCTCATTCAGCACAAGACCTGGTCTGTGGGACGGTGCTGCCCACATTCAGGGTGCTTTTCTCTCCTCATTTAAATCTATGTGGAAACATCCTCACGAACATGCCCAGAGGCTGGGAAGTGGTGGTGCACTTTATCCCAGCACTCAGGAGGCAGAGGCAGGAGGATCTCTATGAGTTCAAGGACAGCCTGGTCTACAAAGTGAGTTCCAGGACAGCCAGGGCTACACAAAGAAACCCTATCTTGAAAAAACAAACAAAAAACAAAACCCAAACATGCCCAGAGGCGTGTCTCCAAGGTACTTCCAAATCCAGCCAATTAGAAATTGAGGATGAGTGTTACATCAACCAAAAGTCGAGTTTGGTTTGCAGCTGTGTCTGTAGAAGGATGGTAGGGCTGAGCGACATGGGGCCAGAGGGGTAACTAGTTTTGCTCATGAAAATAAGCCTGTGGCTTTTATACAATTCTGTTTTCTTGTCATGAAGGCAAGACGTAATGCTGACATTTGAATAGAAATGTCCAGTGTCTGCAGTTGAGTGGGATGCACTGTCCCCCTAAAAGGAAACACCAGATTTGCAGGGACCCAGTTAGTAAATGAGGACTTCTTGCCCTTGTATTAGGTCTTCCAGATTCCTCAACATTATTGATGTCATAAAAATAAATCTGAACATGGAGATTTCTTAGGAAGTGTATCAGCAGTCTCCCATGCATGGGGTTAAGATGACAAAAGGGACAATTACTGTTCATGGAAGAGTCTACCTACAGTGTATACAGTTATTCAGGAACCAACAATTTTAGACCTCCTAATTGACAGCTCTTGATAATCTTTCATTGAGAATGAGACATTTTTTACCTTGAGAATGTAGCTATCAGCTTCTGAAAGAAACTCATGTCCACAGTCATGTGTGATGCTCTCCACCACTGTCTGGAGTGTCACTAAGATGTCACCATGGTGACAATGAGGCAGTGCCCCTGAGGCACCATGGTGTCACTGCCAGAAAATGCTATTTAGGTTTGCTTGGGGACACAATGTGCTGGTAAAACTGAGGGTGCCCTGCACAGGTCCCATGCTTCATGGTGGGGACCGGAGTGAGCTGTCCTGGCCTAGGGGGAGGGACTGGCCAGGACAGCACTTCTTCCTTATTCATGACTCTGCATGTCCTCCTTCTAGGCCAAATCATCAGAGGAGATGGGCCACTGGCTAGGCCTCTTGCTCTCAGAGTCGGGCTCCAAGACAGCCCCGGAAGAGCTCACCTACGACTATGTGGATGCCGAAAGGGTTTCCTGCATTGTGAGCGCAGCCAAAACCTCTCTCTTGTGAGTAAGGAGAGGCCTTCTGTGTCTTTTAATCCAGCCTTGCTTCTAGACCGGGTGGGTGGCCGGGCAGCATGCCTACCGGGAGCACAGGGTCAGTCGAGTCCTGCTTGGTCCTGCAGTAGAGAGGTGCAAAGCAGGGGCTGGGGAACTACATGGCCCATCCTCAGGGAGACCCAGAGAAGAGCTAGCCCCAGGGTCTATTACAATTAGATGCTCTCTAGCTCCCAAGCACAGAGTAGGTACCTTTCCTGACTTCTCCTTGCTCTTTCCCTGGACTCCTCACTGGGTCTCCAGTGCATTCTGGGATATGCAGGGTGAGGTAGGCAATTTCACTTTATAGATGAGCAGACAGGCTCGGGCAGGAGTGTCTTGGATAAGCAGGTGCTGCCAGTCAGAAGCCAGCTTGGCCCCCAAAACAGGGCCTGTTCCCTAATGTACAAAATGGGCGTGCATCTTGTCTGAGGTGCCCCAGGTGCACTGTGGGGGGGTGATATGTCCTGGGATCTTGTGGCTAGTACTATACTGAAAGGGAAGAATCCTTAGAAGATGACTGGAGGAGTCTGAGGAGGGACGTGGAGTAAGGAAGCTTGTTTTCTCTGAAGGGAAAATCTAGACCCGAGAGTTCTGAGCAAAGGAAAGGAGATGGCCCTGATCTCAGGTCTGTGTAGCCCAGGGCTTTGAGTCTGCATTCTTTGAGGCTGGTGGGATTCTAGGGGGATCTGGAAGCTTTCTTCACTCATGTCTGTCTTCCAGACTGATGCAGAGAAAGTTCTCAGAGCCCAACACATACATCGACGGCCTGCCCAGCCGGGACTGCCAGGAAGAACTGTATGATGATGTAGAAGTATCAGAGCTGACAGCGGTGGTAAGCACTTGGACGGGGGGGGGGGGGGGGTGAGGATGGGCTGACCAGTCCTTCTCCTGCCAAACCTCAATCACAGAGAGTTCCCAGTCACCTACAGGGCCATCTTTTGTCCATGGGGTTGTGAGTCACCTAACTGAAGACCTATCTAGAAAACAACACCTGGTTACTTGCTCTGATGGGTGCTGGCTGTGGAGACTAGATGGCAGGTTGCAGCCTGAGGTGGGAGCATTGGCACATGAGCCTTCAAAGTCTACGTTGGTAGCTGAGGTGGGCCGAGCATGCTGGTGGCAGGGTCCTGGTTCTGGAAGGAAGTAGTTGTTGCAGGTTGTTAGTGACCTTCCTCAATCCTGACTCCCATTGTGGAAAGACTTGTCACTTCCTTCTTTACACGGAATGCTGTGTCCTGAGTCTTCTGCTTCTGGACTCTGACATCCCATCCAGGACCTCACAGAGGGTTCCTCTGGAAGGGACGGAGCCACCCAGAAACTGCAGCATGAAAGGGGACAGGCATCCTGAGGCTGGGTCCCTTACAGCCAAGGGAATGAGGTAGTAAATACCCTTGACTTTTTCCTGTAGGGGGAGCCTGCCAAGGAAGCCACCCCTGCTGTCGATGCCACCCCTGCTGTCGATGCCACCCCTGCTGTCGATGATAACAGCGGGAGTGAGCTAGACCGAGTCTACTTGGATCTCACACCGGTCAAGTCCTTCCTGCACAGTACCAGCGAGGTCCAGTTGCAGGCCTCTCTCCCAGCAGTGCCACAGCAGGATGAGGTACAGCAGGATGATGTAGCCGAGACCCTCACAGTAGACCCAAAGCCAGGCACCACCCCAGAGGAGCCCCACACAGAGTCTCCAGGAGGCCCGGAGGCGCAGCAGGTACAAGCCATCCCATCAGTGGTACCCAGCCACCAAGCCAAACCCTGTAGTCATAGAATGGTATGTGACTTCTCTTGGCACAGAGGCAGCCAGAGGGCCAGGAGTCTTCGGAGCCCATCGAGCCCACCCTGAGAATCACCACGGTTAAGCTGCAGGCTGAGCAGCAGAGAATCTCCTTCCCAGCCAACTGCCCGGACACTATGGCTTCTGCCCCCATCAGTGCCAGCCCACCTGTGAAGGACAAGCTGAGGGTAACCAGTGCAGGTATATGGACCAGATCCAGGCTTGACGTGGCGAGTCAGCCTGTTCCCCTTCTTTCACACGAGAGGAGGGGTTCACAGAGGTGAGGGAGCCTGCCCTGAACCATCCCATCAACAAAAATGAGGGAGGGACATATTCCACCCCATCACTGTGGGGCTGGCATCCAGCATGGCTGTTCTGCCTCCACCTAGGTTCTAAATCTAGGGTGAGCACTTAGGTCCAGCCCTCACCCATTCCTGCTGATACAAGCCGTTCGTTCCCTCTCTGGTCTGCAGAGATCAAACTTGGGAAGAACCGGACAGAGGCTGAAGTGAAGCGGTACACGGAGGAGAAGGAGAGGCTGGAGAGGAGTAAGGAGGAGATCCGAGGGCACCTGGCTCAGCTCCGCAGAGAGAAGCGGGAGCTCAAGGAGACCCTGTTAAGATGCACAGGTGGGGGCTGGAAGCTTGTCTCAACACACATGGGCTTTGAGAGGGAAGAACCTGGATTTGTCATCTGCGTCTGGATCCTTTGACCTGAGTCCCCTCACCCTCGGAAAGGACCCTCTGCTTCTGATCCTGTCTGAGGCTATCTCGGCCCGGATCTGAGGGACAGGGTCAACAGCACCAGCAGGTAGTTGGATTGTTCCCAGGTTGACGCTGAGCCTCGGTTTGAGATCTGGGTCAGCTGACTGGTGTGCCAAGTCGTCCCTGTGCTAACCACACCTGCAGTGCACTACTTAATTTCCGGGCTGTTGTCTTAAATGCATAAAGTCAGAGACACTTGTAAAGAAGTCCGAGGCCTTCCCCTGATTTTCTAGTCTCAGATGGCTCATGGGAGGTTTCCTAGCAACTTACCTCCGAGACTGCTCAGAATTACTTGACCTGGATTTCATTTGATATTTAAATCAGAGTTGCACCAGCAAGCACAACGAGCCTAACAGGTTTGGGGACAAATAAGGATCCTGGGAAGCTTATGGCTTGACAACTGAAGGAAGGCCTTGGGGACAGAGTCTCTCCACTTTTTAGTTGTCAGGACAGAGTCCATTTGTCCAGCAGTAAACCCATTTAATATGCACAAGGCAGTGGATTTTTACTATATATTCAGTTAGCAGTTGCACTAAAAACTTTTCCATTCCTATGGCAAAATACCACGTCCAAGGCAACTTATAGAAGAAAACATGTAATGTGGGGCTCATAGTTCTGGACGAGTTGAGTCCATGACAGTCATGGTGGGGATTATGACAGCTGGCAGGTACTAGAGATAGCTGAGAACTCACATGTTGAGACAGAACCACATAGCAAAGAGAGCACTAACCAGGAATGGCACACCCTCTCTAGCAAGGCCACACCCCCTAATCCTTCCCAAATAGTTCCACCTACTGGAGACCAAGCATTCAAACATAGGACCTAATGGGCGTTGTTCTCATTCAGACTACCACATCATAATTCATTTCTTGAACCCCAGAGAAACCTGCCTCTACCCAGCATGGCTCCCTGCCCTCTGCAGTAAGTTTGATCCTCTCTACAGATAAGGGGGTCCTGGCCAAGCTGGAGCACACGCTGAAGAAAATAGACGAGGAATGCCGGATGGAAGAGAGCAGGCGTGTGGACCTCGAGCTCAGCATCATGGAGGTGAAGGACAACCTGAAGAAGGCAGAGGCTGGGCCGGTGACCCTGGGTACCACTGTGGATACCACCCACCTGGACAACATGAGCCCTCGTGTGAGTGCTGGGCTCTGGGGCTCCTCTGAGCTCTACACAGGGGCCTCCTGGCACAGGTTGGGAGAGGTGGGTTTTATATACATATTAACCTTTGACCCAGTCCTTGCTCTTCTCAGCCTCAGCCCAAAGCTGCCACCCCCAACCCCCCACCAGACTCCACGCCAGTCAACTCTGCATCTGTGCTCAAGAACAGGCCCCTTTCCGTCATGGTCACAGGCAAAGGCACTGTCCTGCAGAAAGCCAAGGTAAGCGGCCTCTCTTCAGCCACAGATGGAGCTTTGTGGCTTTTGGCCCTAGCTCTGAGTGAGAGGTGTGTTCTCAGCAGAACGCCACCATGGCTCAGTCTTTACCATTGATTAACCAGGAAAGGGCTTATATTTACCCAGTGTTCTTCCCAATGGGCCTGAGAGCATCCCCACCCATGACACGACCACCCTACCACTCAGGAGTAGATTCCAGGGATGGGCTGTGACTGAAATGTTTTCAACCCAAAAGGTTTCTACCCTCAAAACCAAAGAAGCCAGTGACAAAAGATTCAATAAAGTAAAAAACAGGGCCCGATCCCATAACATAGTTTCTCCCCGAGGGCAAAAGGAGAAGCCTCCTTAATCCGTAACTCATCACGTGTACAGTAAGAAACCCACGTGGAGTGGAGTGATGTGTTGGTTTGACAAACTCTGCTCTTTGTTCCTGTCCTGTGTAAACGCTGAAAAGTCAGACACTCCCACCCTCACCAATGGTGAACTACTAAATCCATTTAATTGCATAAGCCACTCCTGCCTCGCCCCTGCAGACATCACTAATCGATCACAGGGATAAGGCTAGCTCTGTTTGTAACTGCTTTGCAGCTCATAGTTTTTCTTACCTTTTTCTACATATATGAAGGTAGATGCAGAGGATAACTTTCTTTTGGGGGGTGGGGTGCTTTATGTCCATACTGTAGGAATGGGAGAAGAAAGGAGCCAGTTAGGAAACAAGAATTGCCTAAAGACTCTTATGTGATTGTGGACTTTGGTGACAATCCTGCTCCGGTCAAGTCTTCAATAAACAGCAACTCTGAGGAAAGGTGAGTCTGTTTACAAGAAAAAGCAAGGGATGAGGTGTGCACTGTGAACGGAGCTTCGGTTAAGAGAAGGTCCTGTCTCCTCTTCAAGCCAAAAGGAACACAGTGGCGGCATTGGTGGCGTCTTTGGAGACGAAATCTACTGGCTGTCAATGAGACAATGAACTTCCCTTTTCTTTTTAAAGATTTCATCCATCACTCAACTGTTTTATCAAGATTTTTAGGTAGCGAAAAAAATGGCCACATTGCTTTTGGTTATGAGAAAATCTAAATTTCTGACCCCTTATCTCTCATCCTGTACTTGGCAATGTTAAGGTTTAAATCATGCATCACCTCCACGTTTGTCCTCCACATTGGGTGGGCTCCATGTGGTCTTTGACGATCTTAAAGAACATTAGAAACCCGGAATCAGTAGCAGAGGGACATATTAGGAACCAAGTTAAGGCACTGACCCCCTAGGGTCACTAAGGACTTCCCCCCAGTCCAGACAAACTTTAAACAATGCTGGATTATATAGGGGGAAATTTCCGTGTTTACAGACTCTGTCCTGTGGCCAGGCCACTTTTAAAAAAAGAGTTAGTTAAGTTAATTACCTCTTCATTACCATTTTAAAGATGTTTTAAATTTCTGGTCCCCTTGCAAGACAAACAGCCATGAATCAGAGTAGCCTGTCTTGTCTGTCAGGTTGGCAGCCAGTGCTGTCTTTGTGTGCTGTCTCTCTGTGACAGCACCAACACAGGTTGATACATTTCATCTGTTAACTGCCCCATTTCTGAGCATTTAGAACCAGTTGTCTAACACTGTTTCTGAAGGCTAAATGTTTTTATACATATGTTATTGCCTTTCTAACCCCAGGGCATTTATTTCCTGTATCATAAACACTTGGTGACCTTTTATCAAGTGGTGAGTTAGACTTTTTTTTTTTTTTTTTTTAAATAAAATGTTCATTGTATTTTGGGTTTCCCTTGTATTTCATAGAATGGTATGGGGCAAAGGTCTTGGTTATTTACACAGTGCACCTCAACATATATACTGTAAAAACAGGCAAAGCCACAGAGGGAAGCCTGGCAAGAGACTGTCAGGCTCCTTCATCTGGTAACCTGAAAGAGAGATCAATTGTATACTATATTAACAAGGTTCCACACAGGCAGCATGTACAGAAGCCGATGTCACGCAGACAGTCGAAAACCAGATCTCTGGAGGTTAAACAGGCTCCTAAGCAGTTCTTGGGGAAAACAAGAACCTTACCCATTTGTAGAAACCCGCCTAGGCAAATGATTAAGGAAATCCAGAACATAAATGTTTTATTTTATGCTTAAAAATCATCAAGACCAAATACTGACTCCTTGAACATGGTGCTGACAGCCCAAAAGTAAAGTAGAATATAGCAGAATGACAAGGAAACCATAAGTACAGACACACGGACAAGAGTTTACAGGAAGGCACTGTGACTACAGTTGTGCAGGAGTTTGGTGCTCCACGATGAAGTCAGCACTGCTTCTGCTGTGACAATGTCGTTAAAAAATTGGTTCAGTGATTGGAATATAGCAATATGTAACGTTCACATCCCAGTGTAAATGTGAAGAAAAATGGGGGTGGGGGGTGGGATGAGGGGAGCATACTGCAAACCTGGAGTAGCATCTTAGCCAGCCAGACCGGTGCAGAGACAGAGTTTACAGCACTGGCCGAACCTAGATACACGTCATTATCAATGCTTCTCAGAGCTGTCCTATAGCTCCCAGAGATCTACAAATGGCTTCTTCCAAAAATTCAGCTTCAAACAGCACAAGCAATTGGGGGGGGGGGGGTGTGACTGGGGATGTGTTAGCGCTGAAGTTAAGAATCCTCGTTGCCAGGAGGTACAAACAGTCCTGATGGGCGAACGACCAGTCTGTCTTGAAACATTACTGACAGGGCACGAGACACACACTAAGACAGAGCAACACAGTAAGCTGTGAAAGCAAACCTCCTGGGTACTCCCTCACCCCGCATTTGCTGAGTTTGAGAAGTCAGCCCATCATTGTTACCCCTAAGAGGAGGGCAGCCAATGCACTGCCGCTCTCTCCTGAGTAAACTCTGAAAGCAAGCCCCTCTGGAGGCCCTTTGCTCAGACCAGTCACACACGGTTCACACAATATGCCCCCACACACACACACATAAACTGGTTAATTGATCAAATGACTGTCTGAGACCTTCCCAGGTCTCTCCCCCACACAGATCTGGTCACCAGAAAAAGTCACAAATGACACAGAATCCCTTTTCAAACTAAATCCCTAGGAGCTGTCTTTTGGAAAATGGAGAAGCCCACCTTTTGCACCAATCACCAGGTGGTGAGCTCTGACAGACATCTTCTTCAAAGCATTATCACCTTATCAACATCTGTCTAGCATCTGTGATGACCCTCAAGCAGGTCATCAGATCTCTCTGGCCTGCCTCTTATCCTCAGGAAAAGTGACAGGCAGCTTACCTCATCAAGGTACAAAGGGATACAGGAAATAAATACTGACACATTAGGAGTCCCCAGCATCACCATAGTGAGTGATGGCTGCTACTGTCCCAAACAGTGTCCCCTGTGGCAGAGGCTTGTGGGCAAAACGGCTCTTAGAGCTGGAAGCAGATGCTCCAGGGCCCCCAGGAGATTTACTTGGCTGAGGACAGGGCCTTTCAGATTCCAAGATGCTTGGGAGCTTGCTGGGATGGGGTTGGCTGGTGTCTTCCTGCAGGTTCTCGGTGGAAGCTACGTGCCATGGGGGCATCTCCTCTCAAGATGCCTGGGAAAGAAAATGAATTCTGAGGGTGTCTTCACCTCAGCCGGTAGCTACTTCATGTCTTTTCTACTCGACAACTCTATCCCCAAGTGAAAGGTGTCAGATCACAGGCTCCCATTCACCTGCCCCTACCTCCTCCTTGGTCACTGGAAGCCAGTGTATACCAATGGCTGAGTGCCATAACTCAAGTTCTTTCTGCCTGATCTAAGGAGGCCCCAGTCTGTTACTTGTGTCTCCTTAAAGCTACTTTCTTCCCAAAGCCCCAGTCTCAAGAAAGAATGGCCACTAGCTGCTACAATGTGTCTACCCACCTACATGTCTCTGGCCCCACATCCTATGACACCATCCCCCATGCTCTGGATCTCTCTGTGTTATGTTGCTAACCAAGGCTCACCACCTGGTTGTCATGGTTGGTCCTAATGCACTTGACTCTTAATGTAACATTCTAATAGCACGAATAGTAACAGTATTACAATAGTAACACTCTAATGCACCATACTGTTGCACTGCTCACTCTGTCTCCTCCCTAAAATGGAAGCTTCATAAGGGCAGATTATCTCTTATCCATCAGCCTGTATCTCCTACTCTAAACCAGACCAGACCAGACCAACCCAACCCAACCAACCAACCAACCAACCAAACACCTGAGATATGTAAGACTCTTCCAAGTGTTTCATAGGGGAATAAATAAATGATTGAATGACCCAACCTGCCTCCTGCTGAGTCTGTAGAATTTGGCAGGACTAAGGGGACCACCCCCACCCATTCTTGAACAGTAGAGATCCACTCACGGTTCTCACAGTGGGGGCCTTCCCAGCCACCCCAGCACTCGCATCGGTAACTGCTGTTCTTCAGGATACAGGTGCCTTCATTCATGCATGGGCTAGGCTTGCAGAGGTTGACTGGCCGCTTGGCTTCTGCAAAGGAGAATGTGCCCAGGCCTGGGTCAGATCCAAAGGCCCCTGTTCTAAGCAAGTTCAGCTCAATCTTATAGTCTGTGGGCTGGGTTAACACCTCAGTGTCTCCTGTGGCCCTGCAGCATCAGCTTAGCACATGACCCATAACATTGGAATCTTGACCCTTGAATGTATAATTACACCTGCAACTTTGTGGGATTGTAGAGTTTAGCACATAAACTCACACATGGCAAGTGAGGACTGGGGAGCAGTCTTCCTCATAGTAACCCGTGTGAAGGCTCAGGCAAAGGTCCTGTCTCAAGACAGCCCTAACAGACCTGTACTTATTCCCACTCACCTCTACAAATCCACTCAATGAGCATGTCCTGATGGTACTGCAGTTCCGTGTAAGCTGCCACATGGATCAGGGAGTCCCGTGGACCGGCAAGCCTCCGCACTGCCTCCCTGAGGACAGCTCCCACGCTCATAACCAAGACTGAGATGCCATTGTCTCTCAGCTTCTGGGCAGGGACAGCTGCATCTTCTGCCCCACTCCCCCCTGTGAGCATCACCACGGCCTTGGGGACACCGGGGCGGGCACCCCTCTGGACAGTCATCACCTTATCCTCAATGTGCAGCAAGGCTGTGCCAGCAGAGCCCACACCCCCTAGGTAGGGAGCCTGGCTCATGGCCCGCAACACAGCAGCCCGGGTGGGATGGGTGTCTAGCCCAAAGGCGGTCTGCACCTGGCTGCCATATACCACCAAGCCAACCTGTGTCACATCAGGATTCACATCAAACCGGAGGGTGCATTTCCTGACAAAGCTCTGCATTTGAGCAAAGTTCTCGCGTCCCACGGAGGCAGAGGCATCCAAGAGGAAGACCAGGTCCAGTGACTGCACCTGGCAGCCTGAAGGAGAAGCAGAACAGGTTCCTTGTCTAGATCTGGCTGGTGCAGCAGGGCTGTTCTGGGCTGGGCAGAGTCTAGGCCAGCCAGTGTGCTGACTGCCCATGTGGCATCCACTCTCCTCACAACCACAGTACCTTCCCTGGAATATAGACGTGGAGACAAATGGCCACCCTGATGGCATTCCCAGCCTCCTGCTGAGGATGGCTGCTAGGGGTGGCCATGCTGTAGTCTCCATCGAAGGGAATGTCATTTCTAAGTTTGAAACTGTATAAATTCTAACAGTGGGAGCTGCTTGACCTCTGCCTCCACACACACACCCCCAATCAATTTTTTATCCTTGCTGGCCTAGAAATGGCGACCGTGGGCCTCAGCAGCGAAGCCAGTTGGTGGCTCAGGTCACTCTCTTTTGATCTTTGTAAGAAGCGTCCAGCATGTGGAATTTTGGAGGCCCTGACAGTAGCAGGTGCAGTGTACTTCCACCTGTCTCCTTACATCATGCAGTGCCCGCCCACTGTGCATAGGTCTGCTATTATATCAAATAGGCTGATGCCCACCATCTGCAGAGTGGTGATTCATGACACATGGATAGGAAATGAACACAAATGTGGAACAGAGTCATCCACATTGTGGGAAAGCAGGGAAAGAAGGAACTAGAAGGACAGCAAGACAAGATGTGACTGGGAAGGTGCTCGGGGATTCCCTGGGGAGGAGGTGATGCTTCCACTAGCTCTGGAGGAGGAGAGAGCTGAAGCTGCCGGGCAGGCAGGGTGCCTCTAAGCAGGGAGGCATCCTCCTTGGGCCGTCTTCTGGTGTGTGGGAGCTGCAGAGACAGCAGCAGCCAGGCAGCAAGCTTTTAGAAGCTGGTGGAAGGGGCTCAGGATTCTCTCATACACACAGAGAGCCCCTGGGATGGTTTAAATATGGGGTCAAAGGGTCTGGTGGTCTGATAATGTTAGCTTTTAAAAACCACACCAGGCACAAGGAAAATAGAGAACCTGCCATACCTCCCCCCCTCTCCCCCAGGAGGCAGGCCCACTAACTGTCCTGTGAGGGCCATTTCTGGCTTTGGGAACAAGAAGATATCAGGTAAAAACTAAGGAAATCTGAGCAAAGGTAGACTGTACTAAGTAGTAATGTATCTATTTTGGCTTGTTAAATGCAACAATGACCTATTCTAATAGATGGATACAGGAACCCCCTGCAATAGGCTATATACATATACACACACACATATACATACATATACATACATACATATACACATACATATATATATATATATACATATATATATATATATATATATACACACATATATATATCTGCAACTATACAAACAAAACCAAAATCATTTGCCATAGGAGACTGGTCTATAGGACAGGATACAAGGGGCATGACAATCCTTAGCACCATTACAGAAGGGGGACTCTCACCTCTGGGGACAGTAGCACAGTTTGGGGATGCTAAGTCCCATGTGAGGTTTCTTCCGCTCAGCTCCCCAGGGATGCGCCAAAGTGCCCTCTTACCGACGTGTTCCAGCTCTGACATCTCCGGGTACTAGCCAGCCCCTGCCTGGCCCTGCTTATTCCCAGGACCACCATTTTCCCACTGACTACTGCTCACAAGATCAGCCTCATTGGTAAGGAAACAAGATGAGCAGAAAAGTGTCACAGCATGTGCCAGGTAGACAGAGTAGGTATCATCTTATAACATGTTCCCTTTGGTTGCATTTGAGTGTACAGTAACAAGTGTGTGTACATGCATACATGTGTGTGTTCCAAGAATATACTTCCCTTTAATGAGTTACCATCAAAGAGGCCAGAAAACTGCTGTTCTCAAGCAGGCTTTGTAAGACTCAGAACTCCTTAAGACTAATAACAATGACCAAGTGTAATTAGTAATGACACCTCTAATCAGGCCCACGCTTGGACACGCTGAGTGCAGGCGCATACTTGGACACACTGAGCATGCATAGGCTTGTCTTATCTGGTCCTCACAAGAAGTCCCCACAGAGTTCTACACTCAGGCCCTGACTCTAGTTCTCAGCACAGGCACTGGAGGAAAGAATGGTTGGTGGTGTGAAGAAGATAGACAGACGGACCTGTGCTGACAGGCCAGCCCTAGGTTAGGTTGCACAGTTTTACCTGGCCGTGGCTGGCTGCATAGCCTCCTCTGCAGCTCCGGGATTTGGCCGAGCAGGTCCTGAGGATCTGTGTGGACTATCACATGCTTCGGGCTACCTGTGATCCTCTCCAGCTCTGCCTGCACGATCTCACTACCCATGCCCAGGAGCAGCAGCTCCCGAGCCCTTGCGTGATCTGCTGGCCCAGCCACCTCATCCTGGGAGTGTGATTCAGTGAGCAGAACCACTACTCTGCGCGGCCTGTCCTGGCCCGTCCTGCTGGCACTCCCAAAGCCATGCTCTGCCACCTGTAGCAAGGCACTCCCAGTCAGAGTTGGGCCACCGCTGAAGGGAATGCTGTCCAGGCTCCTGACCAGGTCTGGCACATGCTGGTACTCCCCGACAGGCACTGCCACCATCAGATCCCTGCTGTAACTGGCTACCCCAACACGGGCTCGGGAGTCCTCGCTTAGCACAGCCTGCACGAAGCGCTTCACAAAGGCCTTGGCTCTCTGGAAGCCCTCCAGTGTGGTGCCTGCAGAACTGTCCAACAGGAAGAGGACATCGATCCTGCATTCCAGGCTCAGCTTCGGGGCTGTTGGAATCACAGTGATAGACGCTGTCACCTAGGGCTGCTGTGGTGTGCAGAGCAACCCCACTCAAGATGCCTGTATACTACTGCAAGCACAAGGACTCTCCCAGGAAGATGCTGGAGCAGAAGGACTCATGCCCCTGGGAGTAAGTGTCCAGTGCTCGCCAGACTCAGATGTAGAATGCTTCCTGCTGCCTCTGCTGAGGGACACAGTCCGAGTGCTTGTAATAAAGCAGAATGAGTTTATTCTCCAACTTTATTTCCCACTGCACTCAGGGCCCTTGAGTCCTGAGATATCTTTGTCAGCTTTTAAGATCATGGAAACATGGTCCTACATTTCTTTTAGAAGCTTCCCTGTTTCATTTTGTACGTGTACAGCTACAATCCCGGACTGATTTTGAGTAGTTTTTTTTTTTTAATTTTTTAAAATTTTTTGATACTTTATTTACATTTCCAATGTTTCCCCCTTTCTAGGTCTCCTCTTTGGAAACTCCCTATCCCTTCCTCCTCCCCCGCCTCTATGAGGGTATTCCACCTCCCACCCACCCGCCTACCTACTCCCATATTCCCACCTTGACATTCCCCTTTACTGGGGCCTCTAACACCCTCAGGCCCAAGGGCCTCTCCTCACCCTGATGGCCAAGAAGGCCTTGAGTAGTTTTGATGTATATGATTTACTTTTCCTATATGGATTGCCAATGAAGGCACCAGCACACATGACTAAGTCACTTAACAAGTGTGCTGGCCACTGTGCTAAGCACCTTACGTAATCTTATTTACAACTCCTCCACAAGCTAAGCTTGTAGAATCTTCACTGCATGGCTTTAAAATCAAAAGAAGTTAGGCCTCTTGCTCCTCTTTCCTAGAAGAGATGAACCAAGCCGCAGAGATGCTCAGACATTAGGCGGCAGCTATTTGACAGCTCTGCTGTGGTGCCACCATTTGGATTAATCACAGAGTGCCTGAGGCCACACCATATGACAGATCAGTGGGCTATGGGGAAAGAAGGGGGGTTGAAATTTTACTGGTTGCTTTCTACTCAGCAGGTAGCAGGGGACCACAAGAACCCAGGCCTTGCCTGCTCCCAGTGAGTCAGTCTTGGGAACCCCAGGGATACATACCACAGTTGACTTCCCCGCCGAATGCCAGTGGGCAGAGACAGTGGTACCTATCCACACCTTCTGGAATGCATGTGCCTCCATTTTGGCAGGGCTGGGAGTCACAGGGGCCTACCAGAGAGATACCCATTAAAATCCAAGATGACAGGCAGAGAGTGCAGAGTTCTGACTGAAGGTTGCCCCGACTTTCTGCTCATACCATCACAGTCAAGCTCTCTCAGCTAAGAAAGAACTTAATACCCAGAGGAAGGACTCAGTGCAGTTGGAAGAACTTGGTAAGGCCTGTGCCAACTGGGTAAAGGATGGGTCCATGTTGCTTTGGAGAAGGTCCAGAGGGGCCCAGGGTTACCATAAGACTAACTTGTGTTTTACCTGAGTTTACCAAGGATGATGAATCTCTGTAGCAACAAGGTGACTGCATGGCTATGGGCTGAAGGGCCCCTTTCTTTGTTCAAGAATGACCTAGGGTTGCCTAAGGCTCCTGCTTTGTGGCACAGAGAACCATGAGCTTACATGCAGCAGTTGGGCAGCCCAGGGATGAGCGTAGGCACCTCTGCCTCTGAGGGCCTCTTAATTCACCTTCCCAAGCTTCACTTTCCTCACACTTCCCCTACAATCAGTGGACACCAAAATAAACGAATCCATGGGGCATCCTGGTCTGAAGCAAACGCCCTGGAGAGATGCTCAGACATTGGCTTTTGAATGCACAGTGCATACTGTGGGCGATGCCTCCTCAAAGCTGGTGTGAAACACAGGAAAGCCAGCCTACACCAAAGCCAGGCCATTCTAAAGTGTCTGATCGATGGTACCCTGTAGCCACAAATTGCTTGAGTTCCCTGCTCCATATCAATTATTAAAATGAAGTTTAAACCCCCATGGCCTTCCTCCCAAAGTCACAGAGAACATAAAGGATCTTTGTGCACTAGTGCAAGCTTAAGGAACAGCTAACTGAGAGTGTCACCACTGGCACCAGCAAGTATTTCTTCTTCAAAACAATAGCATATTTCTATTTACTAGCCACATTGCTGGGATTAAAGGATAGACTGGTCAGTGGTAGATACTCTCAGCCTGAGCATCATGGGGAACTCTTGAGGCTCAGGAAGTACAGCCAGAGGAACCACAGAGGCCTTTGACTGAATAACTACCACAGGGACGAGACCTGTGTTAACCACAAAGCAAGGTCCCATTTTATCCTCATAGCCACCCTAGGAATAGAGACATAAGTCTCACTGAGGTCAGGTGACTGGTCAGGGCAGAGCAGGGACT
>CM052703.1:4131832-4286731 GCA_028551405.1 Uromys caudimaculatus
GGGGGGGGCAAATCCACAAAAAAGACAAACACCACACTGGGGTGTTTTTTGCTTGCAGGAAAGTGGGGGATGGTACTGGGGGGGGGCAGTGAGGGCACCCTGGGGACCCGGGTGAGTGGTTCTTAATGGTGTTGATTACTCTTCCTGCTTGGGACTCTATATTGATGAAGTACATTCGTGAGTAATGCCTAGAGGGTTCTCAGTAGGATCTCATGAATGAGGCCTTCTATGGTGGAGAGTGGGAGAGAGAGAGACTGTAGAGCTCAGGCAATGTGACTTCGCTTGACAGAGGTAGAAAACACTCAGGTGTCTCCCCAGGTTTAATATTAGACACAAGGCATCCGTGAAGGTGTTTCTCAGAGTGTTTCTCATCAAGGAAGAGCACATTGGCTAAGGGGGTAACTCCAAAGCCACCAGTCCGTCCGCAGCAAAGCGATGCTACCGAACAGATGAGGGGACAGCATAGCAGGAACACACTCCTTGGCCAAACGCCCATCCCTCTTGCCCTGGGACTCATCCCAACCCCACATTTGCTGAGGACTGTCAGGGTCCCTTCATAAACCAGCCTCAAAGAGAGTTGGTGGGTCTAAGAGGCAAAGCGTACCTGGACAGATGGTTCTGTAGCAGCTGGCAGGGTGTGTCTGGAGCACTCGCTTCCAGCTATAATGTAAGGAAATGCAGGGGTAGATGACTGAAGGTTGCAGAGGTCGCAGCGCTAAAGGCTCCTTTCCTGCTTGAGGCTAACCTGGCTCTTACTTGTAGATGAAGTAGGGGAAGTTTCAAATGAACCAGAGCCCATCCCCTTCCCATAAAAAAAAAAAAAAAAAAGATATTATTAACCAGGTGTCACATTAAAAGTTAGAAATAAAGCCAGGTGTGATGGTACACACTTTGGTCCCAGCACACAGGTGGCAGAGGTAGGCAGATTTGTGAGTTCAAGGCTAGCCTGGTCTATAGAACAAGTTCCAGGACAGCCAGGGCTACACGGAGAAACTCTGTGTAAACAAGTAACAAAAATGTTAGAAATGAATGGTATGCAAAATCCCCATCTGGGAACAGATTTATCATTGCGAAACTACTATCTCCCTCATTACAGTCAGGGAGGGGGATTCTGGGAATAGGCTCTGTGTCTGGACTCTGCTATGTGACCAGGCACATTAAAAGAGGATTTGAGATTTTCCCGAGTCCTCTCGGACACTAGCATTCTGCAGTAACACAAAAGTCACCATTCGTGGAACAGCCACGTGCCAGGTGTCTCCCTCCACATCACAGCCAAAGCAGCATAGGCTTGGGATCCAAACACTGGCCATCTGACCCCAAAGCCATACCATCACTGCCCCCCCCCCCCGAGTCCGAGAGCCCTGCTGTGGAAGAGTCCCTCAGCGCTGGATAGAAAGATCCATCCCCAGGCTCTTCTTCCATCTCCCATTTTTCTGTTACAAATTGTCCAGCTATGTCCAGCAACAGAACCCAAAGTGCTAATCTCTCTGCAGCTTTAGAGCACTCAGAATCATGGGGACTCTGCCCGAAGACCCTGTGGACCAACCTGTAGAAGGGACAGGGCACAGCTAGCACAGTGTCCGCCTGCCTTGATCCTCTCCAGCACAAGGCATTGCCAGTGAGCTCCCTCACGGTCTCCAGTGTCCTCCACTCACACGGGTGAGCTTCCACCCGGCAGTCTGTGTCAGAAGACAGTCAGACAGACAGACAGACAGACAGACAGACAGACAGACAGACACACACACACACACACACACACACACACACACACACACACTGTAAGACAAGGGATGCTCTTTGCCTCGACCCCCATTCCCCAGAGTGGCTGCCATGGGGTCCTACTCTACCCCTCGCTGTGAACTCTGTGGCTTCTCTCAGGGCAGAGCACTGATGTGAAGCAGTGTCTGGATTTCTTCTGTCCCAGGCTCCGCTCACAGTACACGCAGGCACTTTCTATCTGAGTGTCACTGTAGTTCTGGGGTGGACCCAGACAGGAATCCTAAGCCCAAAGCCTCCCTGAGGTCCTCCAGGCTGCTAAGGAGGGGTGTGAACGTGGTTCATCTCCTCAGCAGGGAAAAGAGCTCCACCAAGGCTAACCATAGACCCCAGGCCCCTTATCCAACAGACATAAGTTCAGAACTCCAGCCGGGAAACCCACAAAGCCAGCCAGAAGGAACAGAACAGAGCACCCAGGACAGGGGCTGCCTGTCTCTCTTACCCACCCTTCCTGGGAGGCTCTCACCTCAGGAGCCCTGTTCTGCCCATGCCCTAGTTTGTCAGGTTCAAGGCTGTTCCCCTGTAGGCTGGCCAGTCCTACCTGGATCAGCAGTGGTGCAGAGCGCGAAGCTGCTGAGGGTGCTGAGGAGGCCGTTGGTGGCATCCTCCACTTGCTCAGCCAACAGCACATGCTGCTCCTTTGGCTCACTGGCCAGTGTGAGCAGCTTGTCCCACCTGGGGGAAATTCCAAAGCTGGTAGCATGCCCTCTCTCCTCTTCCTGTCTACCTAGCTCCTGGGCCACAGCGCCATCCCACTGACCCAGCTGTCACTTCATATCAACCTAATCTGTCCGGGAAAGACTAAGTAAACTCAGGAAGTTCTCAAGGAAGCTCAGCTACAGTCTACCCTGGGCTAAAGGCCTTAGCCTCAATCCACAAGACAAAGTGTTAAGGATTCAACGGACTCTTCTAACTAAAAGTCACAGCTGATAAGAACAACTCTGTAACTTTGGGAGTTTGTTACACAGTTGCGCACACAAACGTATACACAAGTAACTTTCTAACATATTTTCTTTTGTCACCTAGTCCTTTCTATTTGTTTTTAAGTTAAATATTAATTGTTAAAAACAATCAGAAAGCAAAGGAGAGAAAGTTGTTTGAAATGAGAAAGAGAAAGCAAGCAAGGATAGCCAGTGACAGCAGATCTCTAAGATAGGAAAGAGTCGCAAGGCAGCCAAGGCCACTGGAAGGGAAATAGCCAGAATCCTTCAGTGTCCAGAGGGCAACACCACCAGTGCCCAGGATAAAGTGGTATGCAGATGACCTTAAGTCATGAAAACGAGATGACACTGAGAAATCTTTGTGTAATAAGACAAGGCAAATAAATGTTAATTTCATTTTTTGTTTAAGAGCCAGTGAGGGGCTCAGCAGGTCAGGGTGCTGTGCCAAGCCTGATGACCCCTGGGACCCACATGGTAGACAGGAAGAACAGACTCCTGTAAGTTGTCCTCTGACCTCCACAAGTGTACCTCGGCAAGCCTGTGTGCCCAGACCCTGATACAGAGAAATTGTTTAAAATTAAGGAAGATGAGGCAGCCTGTGATGTGAAGAGAAGACGCCATTGTTGAAACTCAGCCAGATAGAAAGAGAAGGTCGGGCTGGAGAGATGGCTCAGCGGTTAAGAGCACTGACTGCTCTTCCAGAGGTCCTGAGTTCACTTCCCAGCAACCACATGGTGGCTCACAACCATCTGTAATGGGCATTCGATGACCTCTTCTGGTGTGTCTGAAGACAGTTACCGTGTATACATTAAATAAATAAATAAACAAATAAATAAATCTATCTTTATAAGAAAAAAAAAAAAAAAGAAAGAGAAGGTCATCAAGCTCCAAACTTGACTAGTGTTTAACTCTGCATCTTATTCGACTCTGTGTAGGCTAAACTTTCACCCAGTACCCAGTTATCCCTTGGCACACAGAAGGGGGCTTCTGAGATGTGGCCTGCCGGTTCCCCCCTCCACTGTTCTGGCCCAGCAGCAGGCTTTCTTAAAAGCTGCCCAAGGAATTCGGGTGCTAACTAGAGTGGAGAAGTGTCACAAGGAGGCGCAGTCAGCAGGAAGTGAGCACTTTCAAACGTCTTCCTGGTCTTACTCTCCTTATTCTCTGCCAAGTTAGGAAATGGCACATTTCACTCTAGGGTTCAGGCCAAAATCTTCCACTCACTCCCAGTCCACATGTGACTCCACAGCCATTACCCTGCTCAATCTTCACCACACATCTCAGGTCCAGCCGTGCCCCAGCACACCCCAGCACACCCGTGTGCCCCAGTGCCCCGCCTCCACCAGCGTGCCTAGCATTCACCAGCAGCTTAGTGCTTTGAACATGACCGTCTCTGGTCTGAGTTGTTCTAAAGCCTCTTCCCTCGTACCTTAGCCAGCGTGACTTCCTGAAAATGTCATTTCTGTCGGACCCCTCCCTGCCCCTAGAGCTTTCTACTGTACTCACAGTAAATGCTAAAGCCTTCAGCAATATCCACAACAGAGTTTTAAAATAGAACCCGTGTGTGTGTGTGCATATGTGTATACATGTGGGTGGGTGGTGTATGTGTGTGTGTATGTGTGTGCGTGTGTGTGCCTACACACGTGATGTGTAAGTATGTGTATGTATGTGTGCTTACATGTGTGTGTATGTGTAGTGTGAGTATGTGGTATATATGTGTGTGTGTGTGTGTGTGTATGTGTGCCTACACACATGCAGTATAAATATGTGTACATATGTATGTGTCTACATGTGTGTGTGGTACATATGCATGTGGTGGTGTGTGTGTGTGTGTGTGTGTGTGTGTGTGTGTGTGTGTTCTGAGGACAGAGGAAGATGTTAGCTGTCTGACCCTATCCCTCCACCTTGCTCTCTCAGACAGCAGCTCACTGGGCTTGCTGAGCTGTTGCTAGGCTGATGGCTAGCAACTCCTACAGATTCTCCTGTCGCTGTCCCTATATGGCTGGGGTTACAGGTAGGTAGATAGAGCCACTATACTTTGTTTAAACACGGGTGCTGAGAATCTAAGCTCAGGTCCTCACATGCAGCCAGCAAGCACCCTCATCTAGGGAGCCATAGCCCTGGCACCCACGACAGAGCTGGCCTCCCGCCGCCCGCCCCATCTACCGTATTTCCCATGATTCAGCAGCTTACTTGCTTGGTCCATGCCTCCTGTCCACAGCAAGCTACCTACTGCCTCGGGGTCTTTGCTACAACCTGCCATGTTTGTTCTTAAACAACAACTCCTCGGAGCAGCCTCGGCAGCGTCCTTCTAAGAAAGCTGCCCTCCCTGTCCCGTCAGCCCTTACCCGCTCTGCCTTCTCCTTTGGTTTTATCTCCAACTGAAATCACATTTCCTACATATGCATCCATTCGTTTACTCTCTAGCCTTTCCCATGAGATGGGCGTCTGGAAGGTCTTTTCCAAGCTAGACTGGTGTCAGCCTGAGGAGGAGATATATTCTAACAGAGAGAAAATAAGAAGAAGATGAAAGGGGCTCCTAAACGGAATCTCAGTGGCCAGCCCAGAGTCATTTCACCCAAGCTTACAGCTAGAGACCCAAGGACGAGGAACCATATCTGTTGTTAAGGCTGAGAGCATTAGGGGCACGTGACCCTCTCGTCTACAAAGGCAGATTTGCTCAGCATGTGGTTGAGGGTGGCTGGAGGAGGGTGGTGGACCTCACATAGACTCCCCAGCCATTGTCAGCTGGGGTGTACATGTGCCTCAGGCTGATCAGAACTGGGCTGGCAGAAGCTGGAGACCCACCTCCCAGCATGGAGATGTAATGCTGTGGGTTGGAATGTTGTCCATGACCCCAGCTCCTTCTTTCCCAGAAAACCAGGCTGAGAGGACAGTCCAGAGAGCTTGAGAGATGTGTGGTAGACAGAGCAGAGCTGAGCAATACTGAATCCCACGACTCCTGCCCCTGAGGGGCGGGCAGCTTGCACATGGAGAAATGAGTTGATTCCATTGATTTATACTTTTGTCAAGTGAGTTTGAGTTAATTTCTGGTGCTTACAACCAAAGGTTCAGATAAAAGCAGAGGGTAGCAAGAAACCTCAATGCTTTTGAAGGTTGGGAGTGTGCTATGCTAGAGCCAGAACAGCAAAACAAGGGGGAGAGAGACACACAAAGACCAGCCAGTCCTCCCAGACCCCCAATCTTGCTGCAGTTAGGAAGGCTCTGGCAGGCTCTTCCAGTCATGTCAGCCATACTGCCTGAAGCTGACACAGAATGACTGAGGCATTTACTTACCTGGGAAAACGGACCCCTACGGCAAACACAATGATGCCCCTTTCTCTCAGCTGCTTAGCCGGTAGAGCCACAGGCCCCTGGGACTTGCCATCCGTGATGATGATAAGGATCTGGGGCACAGAGCCATTTCTGCCTCCGGGGAAGCCTCTGCTCAGACGTTTTAGGGCTAGGCCTGTCTCTGTGCGCCCACCTCTGAGGACAGGGGGAGAAACAAAGAAGTCACTGGGGTAAAGCAAGTGGGTTCCTGTTGGTAGGGAACAGCAGTGACTCCTAGCCAGGGCTCAAAGGTACCTTTCCACCATGCAAACCAAAAATAGGAGACTCACCAGGCCAACAGCTGGCCAGAAAGAGTCAGCTCATTACAACGGATTTGAAGTTAGTGAATTGTCAGCTTCCTGAGGCTAAACCTTCTAGCTGATGATGGTATATCCAACATGAGCAACTGTGAAGTGGATGGAATCACCCCAGTGGTTAACCACATGAAGAGCACCACTCATCACTCTGTGGTGCCGATGGATGCAGGAGACACGTGTACATGTACACACACACAAACACACACACTCACACTGAATATACATATGTGTGTGTGCACATGTGCATGTGAGTGCATGTATGATATTTGCCTTAACACCAAAGACTGCTAGGCCTCATGCAGACCCTCATAGGTCCCCCTGCTCAGGCACCTCTTCCAGATGCCCCTCCTCCCAGCAGCTATGTGGAAAACTAAGCTCATTTTACGGAAGGCCCGAGTCTGCCACGTCTTCTGCACTTAGTGGAGAGATGGAAAAAGATCACGCGCATTAGGCCTGGGGAGCCTTTTTGGACAAGGCCCGGAACACTCTTCACCTTCACTGCTTTCATGGGTGTGATCCGAGGATAAGATGGGTCCAGCTCCTGTAGGACTGAATGAGTGTGAGCGACACCAGGCGTGAGTGACATCAGGGTTAGCTATCGTCCAACAGGACACCGTAAGAAGATGAACTTGCGGGTGAATCTCAAGTTGGAGCAGATATAAAAAATCTCTCAATTATTTAAAGATGTTGAGTCTCAGAGCCCGGTGAGGTGGGTTCAGACTGATGGGTGTGTTACTGGGTTAAACAATCTACATTCTAAACCAGTTGTGCCTACTCCCACGCATAGCAATTCTGGCGGAAGTGAGCTACCGTAGGACAGACTTTGAAAGAAATAGAATGAGGAGCCCTCAGTAAGTGAGGGGAAGTTGATCTGAGCATTTGTAAAGGATAGGCAAAAATGCTAGGTCCAACCCAAGTGTTTTCCTCTGAGAGAATGAGAAATAATGAAACACAGCATGGCAGTTGTAATATTCAGCCTATCAGAAGATCAACATAAAAATAGTTTCACATGGAGGTGCTCACCAAGTCACATGAAGTAAAAATACTTTGTAATTCCAAATCTTTTTAAGGCCATGTTTAAATGCTGATGTGAGCTGGAAGCAGCTGAAGGCTTAGGGAGGCAGGAGAGAAGGCGCAGTGGTTAAGAGCCTGCACTATTCTTTCTGAGGACCCAAGTTCAGATCCCAGCACCCACGACAGGTGGCTCCCAAACACCTGTCACGTCAGCTCCCCAGGATTTGATGCCTACTTCTGACCTCTGAGGCCACTCGCACTTATGTGTGTGGTTATGAGAGACACACCAAGGCTTCAGTCACAGGAGATCTGGGTTATTGTGCTCTGATATTCAAGAACTAGCCACCACATGCGTTCTCTCTGACTTTACGTCCTCACTGGTACCATATCGGGAGTCTTGACTGATTGTCTAAAGTCCCTTATAAAGCAGTTGTCAGGGGGCTTCTGAAAGGCTAGTGCTTTCCTAATTAGTTCAGTGTGCAAAGCTTCTGAAGAAAGAACACCGGGAGGCCATCGCTGCCTCCCGTAGGCCAGCGTTCCTTAGCACACACAGAACATCTTCATTTGTGATGTCTTCACCGACCCCAAACCAGACCAACCAAGAGCTACTGCCTCCTCACTCTGTCCATGGCCTCATGGTCATGAGAAGATGCACAGGTGTTAAACACACCCCAAAGAAGAGCCGAACTTGTTTAGACAAAGGGGGTCCTTCATCCACCCCCCCCCAACCTCCTCAGCCTCTTCTAGAAAGTTTGGGTTTTTTAAAATTTAATTTAAATTCCACCTTTAGGAATTTTGAATTTTGTTCTTACATTTATTGATTGATTGATTGATTGGGAATAATAGCACATGCATGCCATGATTTGCATGTGGGAGACAGAGGACATCTAGCAAGCGTTGGCTTTCTCTTTCTACCACCTGAGCCCCAGGAACTGGGATCGGGTCATCAGGCATGGCAGCAAGTGTCTTTGTGTGCTGAGCCATCTCATTGGCCTTTGGCTTTTGGTGTTCTTAATGTTTCTGATATCATGTCATGAATCATAATATTCTCAATGAAGCTGAAAGAGGAGGCTCAACTAGTCAGTTTAGAGAGGTGAAAAGAGGAGGGGATGGTTGGCTGGGTGGGGTCCAGTCTACCATATACATGACATACATGATACACATGATGTACATGATATACATGACATATACGACACACATGACATACATGATGTATATGACACATGCGACATACATGACGTACATGATACACATGACATACATGATACACATGAAGTACATGATCTACATGACATATATGACATACATGACATACATGACACATGTGACATACATGACGTACATGATACACGACATACATGATACACATGAAGTACATGATCTACATGACATATATGACATACATGACGTACATGACACACGTGACATACATGACGTACATGACATACATGATAAACATAACATACATGACGTACATGATGTACATGACATATGTGACATGCATGACGTACATGATGTACACGACGTACATGACAAACATGACGTACATGATGTACATGACATTTGTGACATATATGACATACATGATGCACATGACATACATGACGTACATGACAAACATTACATACGTGATGTACATGACATATGTGACATACATGACATACATGATAAACAACATACATTGTGTATATGACATGCATGACATGCATGACGTACATGATATACATGACATACATGACAAACATGACATACATGACGCATATGATGTACATGACGTACATGACATACATGAGACAGAACTGTACCAGACCCTAGATAAATCTTTAGTGTGCCTCTGTGTAGCTATTCTTTACAATTGGGTGAGTTTTGAAGATTAACCTTTGAATCAAAGCTACCCAAATTATTGTCTTAGTTTAAACCAGCCAGATAATTCTTTCTTTTTCTTTCTTTCTTCTTGTCTTTCTTTCTTTTTTGCAAATACACTGTAGTGTACATGCTTGAGTCTGAAGAATTTTATAAGCTTCCAACTGATATAATCCATAGGCCATGAACTCACCTTTTAAAGTATCAGGCTGGTGATCTTAGCACAGTCAGCAGTAAACCACAGCACGGAGCTCAAACCTTTTCATCCCTTTAAAAACCCTGAATGCTTGGTAAGCATCCTGTCCCCAAGGCTACGACATCATGAATTACTAAAAGATGTCAGACATCTGCCCATTCTAGACATTTCACACAACAGAAGAAGGGCGGGCAAGGTGACTTAGCAGGCAAAACCTGGTGGCTGAGCTCAAGCCCTGGAAGCCACGTCCATGTAGAAGAACTGAGTCCCCAAATTGTCCTCCGACCTCAACATACATGCTGTGGAGCATGTGTCACCCACCCCCAATCATGCAATTGCCCCTCCAACAATAAAGAGAATCTACGGAAAATAGGAAAAAAGACTGGGAGCGTAGCTCAGTGGGAAAGCATCTGTCTTCATCTTCAAGGCCAGGGGTTTGTTCCTTGGCACAATAAAAAAAAAAATAAAAAATAAAAAAAGAAGCTTTTGTTTGACTTTGTGATCACACCGTAATATACGACCTTTGCACCTAGGTTCTTTCATGTGTCCACACATCATCATTTATGATGTAAAATGAATCAACACGTCATTCCTTTTCATAGCAGCATACTGTCCAATTGTATGGAGGTACCACATTTTGTTTATCCAAAACCCAGTTTTCACATCCCTGTTGCTTCCATTTTGAAGCTGTTGTAGACAGTACTGCTGCGAAGCCTGGCACAGAAGTTTTTGTGTGGTGTGCTTTCAATTAAGCATGCCTGAGTAAAATGAAACACCTCATCCTAATACAGGGCGCCCCCCCCTTTACCTTTATAAACCACCATTTTCCTATGGGCCAACTCTCTCTCCTCTCTATCCAGAGGCAGTTCTTTGCACATCCCCCAACCCTGCCCCCCAGGACAAATGGCCCCTCCCTTCTCTCTAGCTAGTCGTCTACCTTCTGTCTTTGTTTCTTACCCCTGCCCTCATCTCTCTGGGCAAGAACATGTCCTTTGTGCTGAGAACTTGGTCTTGGGGTGTCTTGTGCCAAGGTCCTTTCAAGCATAGCTCTTCAAAGCATACTGGGGTGCTCTTTTCATGGATACTTTGTTTTTAGCACGGCTTGGCCCTCTTCCTGCTTGGATGGCCCAGGGCAGAAAAAGGGCTGCAACAAACCATCTAAGAAAAGTCAAGATGGTTCCTAGGAGACCTCTGAGGATTCTGCTGTGCCCTGTGCGGGGCCTCTGGTGCTGGACAACACAGGTGAGTGGGCACAGAGAGATCTTTGACTGGAACAGGACCTCAGGGCTCAGTACCTTCACAAGAGAGACTGGTGGCAATGAATGGCTGGGACAAGAGACCTGAGCAGGACACCTCTGGACTCTTATCTAGGACAGGGACAGTAGGGAGCAGAGCAGAGCCAGAGCTCAGAGGTGAGTAAGTCAAACTCATTCTTCTATGAGAGCTGGTCAGAACCAGGTGTATGGTGTGTGTGTACCTAATATACACATATGTATATAGAGCAGTCTCATACAGATTATGAACATATATACATATAACGTATACACACACCATGTGTCTGTATACATAGATGTATGAGCAACTTTTCATAGAAGCTGATTTATATTCTGTAATGACGTTACTGCAGAGGGCCATGCAGGAGGAAAGACAAATGGCTTTAGAGCTCATGGAATGCGGTCCGTGGGTTACCACAGCCTGGGTGGGCCTCGGTGTGGTGTGGCCCTGAGGACCATGTGTCCCGAGGACTTCATGCTGTTGTGGAGTTCTGCTCTGCTCGCTGCCCTCACATCCTTCTTAATCTAAGAACTGTATGAAAACTTCAAGGGGGTTTCCAGCCCCTCACTGGGCAGCATCTCTGGCACTCACAGTACTAATGCTTGATCTTTTTCAGACATTGCTGCTAGAGCAGATTATGGTTCAATCACCATCCTAGGAAAGAACTTAGAGATGTAGATTGTCAGCTGTGACCTTAGGAAGCATTTGAGAAAATAAAATTGTTAGTGAAGCTAGGTTAGGATGTTTTTCCTACTGGCTCTGGTATAGAAAATCACAGGGAACAATTTGAAGTTCAGGAAGGCACACTCTTAGCGGTTAAGCTAGCGACCTTCTCTGGTCAGGGAACAAGAACAAAGGCAGCACTGGCTGACGTGACTCTCGCTGAGGTGGACTGGTGCCGATTGATGTCTTATACCCATTTTTGCCCTCAGCTTCCTGATATGACTTAGTAAGAATTGCTGATGAGTAGATGTGCATATGACTGCTTTTTATATAAAAGTTTAGATTTGTGATTCTTTTAGGATTTATTTTTTATGTATGTGAGTCCACTGTTGTGAGCCACCATGTGGTTGCTGGGAATTGAACTCAGGACCTCTGGAAGAGCAGCCAGTGCTCTTAACCACTAAAGCATCTCTCCAGCCCCCTAAGATTCTCACAAGATTACTTTTAAAGATAAAGAATAATTACTTTCTTTGTAACCACGATTTGCTGGCTGCCAGTGGGAGAAACTTGGTTACACTTTATTAATGTATAACAAGTTGCTTAGTTATGAATGCACATGGGCATTTCCTGTAAAGGTATTGGGGAAACATTGTTTTTCACAATCATTTACTAGAAGACGGCTAAAATGATATCACATTGTGATTTCACACTGCTCGAAAGATTCTTCTGGGATATATAAGCTATGGTGAAAGAATAAAGTATGGAGGGCTGGGGCATGGTTCCTTCCACTCATCAACTGTGTGTATGTATGTACATTTGTAAGGTTTGCCTGCACGTGTGTTGGAGCCTCCTCCATCCGTCAACTGTGTGTGTATGTGTGTGTGTCAAATGGTTGGACCCTGCTTGCTGGAGCTTTGCTCTAAGCATTCTTTTTTTTTTTTTTTAGTATAGAATAGAGTTTATTCAGGGCATGGGTAGGGGAGCTAAGAGGATAGTAGAGGCAGAGAAAGTCAGAGAGAAGAGAAGTAGAGGAGGCTGGCCATGACCATGTGGAGAGAGGGGAGAGAGGGAATGAGGAGAGAAGGGGAGCAAGAGGGAGAGGCAAGAGGTCAAGAGAGCAAAAGCTGCTCTAAGCATTCTATGTGTGAATGTGTATATGTCTGTCTGTAGTTCTGTATGCATGTATGTGTATGTCTTAGTCAGGGTTTCTATTCCTGCACAAACATCATGACCAAGAAGCAAGTTGGGGAGGAAAGGGTTTATTCAGCTTACTCTTCTATGCTGCTGTTCATCACGAAAGGAAGTCAGGACTGGAACTCAAGCAGGGCAGGAAGCAGGAGCTGATGCAGAGGCCATGGAGGGATGCTGCTTACCGGCTTGCTTGCTCCTGCCTTGCTCAGCTGGCTTTCTTATAGAAACCAGGACTACCAGCCCAGGGATGGCACTGCCCACAAGGGCCCCTCCCCCCTTGATCACCAATTGAGAAAATGCCTTATAGCTGGATCTCATGGAGGCATTTCCTCAAGGAAGGCTCCTTTCTCTGTGATAACTCCAGCTTGTGTCAAGTTGACACACATATCCAGCCAGTACAGTACACATGTAGATATATATTTGTGTGTATGATGTTATTGGATGCTGCTTTTTGTTTCATCCACTGTGTGTGTGTGAGTGTGTGTGTGTGTGTGTGTATTTTCTCTCTTTCTCGATGGCCCCAAGGAGTTAAAAGAGTTCATAGTTTTTCTGCTGGCCACAGAGAGTGCCAGTCCCAGTAAATTAAGCTTTTTTCCCTCAGAAAAAAAGTCTGCTAAGTAACTTCTCTAGTCATTGACTGCCCCTGTAGGTATCTGGATCCACCCTGTCAGCGACTCTAAGCACTGACCCCCAACGGCTGCCTGCCTCAGTTTACCCATCACGTGGACACCAAAGCCAGTCACTGGCACCCTACCACATGCACACACTTGTGCACTGTGCATGCAGATGAGCACATAGTCAGCTCTTCACAATCTTACAGCCTTCTCAGTAACAGAAGGGAAATTACTCTTTTCAGAACGTAAATAAAGTGCAGCTTGGAGAAGTGCGGTGAACTCCCAACTGAGAGGTCTCCATGGATAGCTGAGGCTGGATCTCATGTTCCAAGGTGAGAGGTCTCCATGGATAGCTGAGGCTGGATCTCATGTTCCAAGGTGAGAGGTCTCCATGGATAGCTGAGGCTGGACCTCATGTCCCAAGCTGAGAGGTCTCCATGGATAGCTGAGGCTGGACCTAACGTTCTTCCCATAACCTCACACGCTTCACCCTAGCAGAACCTTCTGTTACCCTCTCTTCCACGTAACTGACAACTACATGTAATTGCAGCAAAATTTTTTAAACTAGTGTTTTAAATTCCCACCTAGGTGTCATCTTGTAATAATAAAGGGCAGCCTTGAGAATCACCAACTATGCACAGCTGGGGCCTAAGGTGAGGCAGCCCAAACCCTTCAAGGCAGCAGTTTTAACTGCAGTTAACTTCACTAAGTGTGGTGGTGCACACCTTTAATTCCAGCACTCGGAGACAGAGGCAGGGGGATCTCTGTGAGTTCACGGGGAGTTCTAGGCCAGCCTGGACTACATAGTGAGACCCCATTTCAAAAAAGAACAAGGAGGAGGAAGATGGAAGGAAGGAGGAAGGAAAAGAAGGAAGGGAGGGAGGGAGGGAGGGAGGGAGGGAGGAAGAAAGGGCAGGCAAAGCAGGCAGCCAGCTTCAACGTCCGCATGGAGCGCTCTCATTACACTTACTTGAAAACTATCCTCTTGATGTTTTCCTTCACTTCCTGTTGGGTTGAAAAGGAGTCCAAGGGGAATTCCAGATGAGGATTGGAACCAAACTGTAAGGCTCCCACTCTGACCTGTGGGAGGGGACAGAGCCAGAGGCCCCAGAGATTTCAGTCAAATCATGAACATTTCACAGAAGAAAGATGGACGTCTGTCTCCTGGCCACTCAACAAATCCCATGTGGCAGCTCTAGCCAGCCTCCCTTGAAACGTGGTTCTGCAGGCCAGCTGGAGAATCCAGGAGGATCTGGTCCAATATGCCTGTGCTCTGCTGGGACAGTTAGCCATCTTCAAGCACTTGCCTCGGAAGGCAGCTGCCCACCTGTCAGCTATCCCTGCTGGGCTGCAGGCAGCTTTGGGCTCTGCTCTGCTAGCACCTCCCAAGGGCTTCTTGGCTCAAGTGCTTCTGTGTACAAACTCATGCGTCATATCACCTATCCACGGTTGATGCCCACTTGACTGAAGACCACACTATAGTATACAGACGACACTGTGCAAGGCTTACGCACCCAGGACTACAAGGAAAGGAAGCCTGGGTCCCTGGACTTGCAGCATCTGGACTTCTCTAGAGCACCATTATACCGCTTGCCTCCTCTGGAGGGGATATAGACTGGTAGCAAAATGCTTTCAAATCCAGCAGAAGATTCCACAGAGGCTTCTGCCTAACCTAACCACAGCCTCTAAGCCCCTGCGCCTCACTGATGACCCACTCCTGCCAAGCCAGAAAAAGGCCAAGTCTCACAAAACAAAGGCAAGCAATAGTGGATCTGGAGGTTCGGGGACGGAAATGGAGAGCTGAAAGACTGAGATTCCTAACTGAGGAGGCTGTAGGAGAAAACCTGACACATGCCTCGCAAAACTGGAGCTGGGACGCTGAGCAGCTGGGGTGACCCCACCCAGCTTCTAATTCTCTCCATACTCCACACTTCACAAGTAGGTCAGCTCTGGCAAAGACTTCAGATGGGCAAAGACACTACTGGAGTCCCCAGTGCAACCTCTTAGCTGCCCTAGCACTTGGAAGACAATGACTTGATGCCCTTGGTTAGCCAGATGGCTCCACAGATGGAAAGATGTTAGTAGCTAAAAGACATGAAGTCTTGGGTGACCATGTGAGGAAATAAATAGGTGCTGTGGGTCAGAGCCATGGAGCAACTGGAAAAGTCTGGCAGAAGGAAGCCTGTCACGGTTTCCCTGGAAAATGACATGAAATAAAAGCTCAAGCCAATGGAGGAAGTCTGACTGCTCAGCCAGGTATCTGGTCAACTGAAAAGACCACCACAAACTCAAGGAGATACTGCAAATGGATTCAAGCTTCAGGGCTGAGTATCGCAACCAGAAACGTTCAGAAAGAACTCTTGGGAGAATACCCTTGTTTGCCAGGAACTCAAATCCAGTCTTCAGTCTTTTACAGGTTGTAAAGTCTGATAAATCTGAGCGCTTGGAACAAACTTCCACACAGTCACAGGTTAAGACAAAACAGAGAGAGAATTTACAGCTCAGGGAAGCAAGGGTTGGTTCCTCCATGTGTAAAAGGACAACAAGACAACAGAAAACGGGCCAAAGACACGATTAAAGATCCAAGAAGGGGACGCTAATGGTTCTTTAATGGCAGGACATTTGGCCTTAGGAAAACAAGGCCATCAACCCGTGAAAAAGAGAGATGCAGTGTCTACAAAGGGAACTGTTCACCACCACTGTGGGTAGGAACATAAACTGGCATCACACCTAGAAAGGGCAGCATGCCAGTATGAATTATCAGCTAAAAACGCACAGGGGCATTATCCTACAGATATCCTTCCACACAGTAAACAGGCATTTATAAGATCATAGAGTATTTGTAATAGCAACGGTTCATCAATAGGGGCTGGTAATTAGTCCTGGTAAATCCTCATGATAGGCTAATTATCTGTAATGTCTCTATATACACATATATAGAGATGATGGGATTCCAAGATAATACGATATAGAAAGACAAGAGACGGAGAGTAATGTGTAAACATATGCTAACTTTTATAGAAAAGGAGAAAATGGAAGCACATCTTTATGCTGCCTGTATTTGCACAAAGTGGATCTGCAAGGGTACTCGGAACAGGTGGGTGGATCCGGTGATCAGTCAGAACCGGAGCAGGAGGAGGATCCAGTGATCAATAAGAGGTGGGGGAGGGGGATCCAGTGACCAATAAGAGCAGGCAGGGGAGGGGGATCCGGTGACCAATCAGAGCAGGCGGGGGAGGGGGATCTGGCAAATGGGGAATATGTGGGTGCAGATTTTCTTCTCTGTCCTTTTTTTTTTTTGAACCATGTAACGAAGTACTTGGTGGGAGGAATTCTCTGGAGACCAGCAGCTGGGTCTGCTT
The DNA here is from genome assembly GCA_028551405.1 of Uromys caudimaculatus. Classification (NCBI taxonomy): domain Eukaryota; kingdom Metazoa; phylum Chordata; class Mammalia; order Rodentia; family Muridae; genus Uromys; species Uromys caudimaculatus. The sequence continues at coordinate 4,148,375 of CM052703.1, forward strand.
GCTTGGGTTAACCAGGAAGGACACAGCTTCAAACACAAGTGCACAGGAAACAGCCCCAGTCAGTGCTGAGGCCTTTCATCTAATTGGTGGTTTGGTAGTAAAATCACTGCCTTTTATCTGCAGCTTACACTCCACAGACACAAACCCCCACCCCAGTCACAGGGCTGTTAAAGCAGGAAATGAGCGTTTGTAAAGTTAAGAGGCAAACTTCAAACACTTCAGCCCACCTCAACCACAGACAGTGCGCAAACATTCTCAACTTAAAGCTACTTGGAAATGGCTTCCTGGAACGAAAGGGATCAAAACAAGTATTGGATCAAATACAGGAAACAGAAAAGGCAGAAAACCCAAAGCCAGCCAGCAAAGCCTCTCTGCAGAGTACCAGTGGTCAGTCAAGACACTGGCTACCCAAGCAGACATCATTTTCCCTGTTCCTCAAGGTGTGTGTGTGTGTGTGTTTTCGTGCATACATGTGTGTACAGAAACACGAAGAGACCAGAGGCCAACCTTGGGCGTTGTTTCTCCGTTGGTGGTGTGTCTGTGTTTTGAAACAGGGACCTGGGGCTCACTGATCAGGCTAGAGTGGCTGGCCACGGATCCCCAGCGGTCTGTCTACTTCTACCTCATCAATACTGGGACTTCAAATGTGTAGCACAATGTATGGCTTTTTATGTAGGTTTGGGGAACAGAACTCAAGTCCTCCTTCTAATGGAGCGAGCCGGTCTATTTGTTGTTCTAGCAACTGAACTCCCTCCCATGTCTTGCTGAGAGAAGTCTTTCTTAGGTCAAATCCAAATTGGCCCCGAGTATCCATGGCTCACTCTCTTAAGATGGAGCCTGTCTGCACTCCTTCACACTCATGGGTCCCTCATATACAGACGCTTTCAGGCTTCTCAGTATTCTGGCTTCTGCTACAGGCCCTGCCCCAGAACTCCATATATTTCTACATTATGTTTCAACCTGAAGCATGTTTCAGGTTCACGTCACGAGTGCTCAGTCCCCAGCCTGCAGTGCTGCTTTGAAGGCTGCAGGACCTTTACAAGGAAGGTCTGGCTAGTGGAAGCAGGTCACAGAGGCAGGCCTCTGATCAACCCACCAAGCCTGGCTTGAGCCTGCTTTCTCTCCTCCCTGGTCTGTACCAGATAAATAGCTACACTGTTTCACAGTTCTCACCACCGGAGATGAAGCCACATTGTAGCCAGGGTTTTCCCACCACCATGAGCTAAAGTATCCCTGGAAATCCGGGGTACATTACTTCTTTCCTTTTGGTCGCAATGGCACAAAAAGAATCAACAGACACAGACACTTAAGTTCCCTGAGCTGTAGGGATCTGTTCCCGACAGTGTCAGCCAAGAAGTTTGTTGGCCTTTCTTACTGTGTTCCCCCATTCCATGTCCCCCATCCCCTTCACTACCACAGACTGCCACACTGTGTGGAGAGACTCTCTTGTGCACTGTGTAAAAGCATTCACCTGTCAAAAAAAAGGCCTTTGGCCAATGAACTGAGGCAGGAAATAGGAGGTAGGAGTTCCTGGGGGTGGGGGGGGAGGGGTGTGCATGGGGGAAGAGGAAGGAATTCTGGGAAATAGTCAGGTGCAGGAGATTCGTCAGGACAGAGAGGAAGATGGTTACATAAACCGGAGGCGAGGTAACTAACCAGTAGAAAAAGACTAGAATAAAATGGATCATTGAGCTATGAATTAGTTGTGGAACAGAGACAAAGTTATTGGCCTAAGCATTTATTAATAAGCAATTAGTCTCAGAGTAGTTATTTCTGGAACCAAAGTAGTCGGGAGAAAAAGCCCAGAGTTACAACTCTGCTGGCTGTTAATTGGCTGCGTGACAGCTGAGTATGGTGCTCTCTGTCATTATATCATCCTAGCCCAGAGGCTGCCCACTGAGAGAGCCAGATGGGCTAGCAGGGCAAGTCCTGGGCTAAGAGTCAAGAGCCTCAGTTCTTCAATTTAATGGAGTCTGAGATTGCTCTGTGACCTTAGTCATCACTTTATTCTCATCTGCAGAACACGGGATTCAGAATGTACATCCAGGACCAGTGACCTGGCTCAGTGGGTAAGGTGCTTGGGCAGAGCCTAACGGCCTGAGGACCACAAAGTGTAAGGAGAAAACTGTCCCCCAGTAGCTGTCCCCTGACCACACGTGTGCACACTTAAAGGATGTACCTATCATATTTCTCTTCTCTCCCAACTTGCCAACCTCAGGGCTTCCAGGACACTCATTCAGAACATACAAGGCTAACGCCAGTGGTGTTTAATCCCTATACCACTTCCTCCAGGAAGAGTGGTATACACCACTATATATGCCACTATGCATATGTGTGTGTGTGTGTGTGTGTGTGTGTATGTATTTGTCCCACTAGTGATGGGAGGGGGATTATTTTTAAAGTAGGCCTTGTCTGGAGACCCAGCAGGTCTCTGCCCTGGCCCCTCTAGGCTGACACCACACTCAGAACCTCTAAACTGCTCCTGTCTGGACTGAATGAATGACATCTCTAGCGAATCACTCCAGGGCAATGTGCTCACACTTGCAAATGACACCCTTTCTCCAGACAACCTGACCCCCATTACAAGCCTTGCTTGTTCCTGAATTCTCCAGCTTTCTCGGGATTCACCAGGGATGTAGCCTTGGGAAGCTCCTTCCTTTCTCAGCCTGTGACTGGTCTCTCATTTAAAGAATTATGGCTTCTTCGTTTTATTTCATTTTGGGGTAGATTTACATGGTTGAAAACCCAGAAAGTATGCATGTGAGTGTGTGAGTGAGTGAGTGGGTGTGAGTGAGTGGGTGTGAGTGGGTGTGTGTGAGTGTGTGTGTTGAGTGTGAGTGTATATGTGTGTGTGTATACATATACTTTTTGGATTTGAACCCTACCTGATCATTCATAATTAAGGATGAATGGGAACCCTACTTGATTATTACCTGTCCCTACCAATGGGCATTCAGATTGCCTGAAATCTTTTATGGTGACAAGAAACACTGTAAGCAGCAACACATGGGTGGGAGTATTTAGGAGGGGACTGTCACACTGTAGGATTCAAGCTGCTATGTGTCAGGCGAGTTGGAGGGCCTCACGGAAGTGGGAGCATTGGGCGTGCCTATGTCCCTGGTGCATGGGAACATTCATTCCTTAAAGGCTTGCCATGGAGGGGTCACCAAGCCTCCAGTGCTTCTGTTCAGCTGGAGAGTGAAACAGCTACAGGGCTGCAGGTCTACTGCTGGTGAGGGGAGCTCAGGGCCTGCGCTGTTCTCTTTCTGAGGCTGTATTCACACTCATTGTGCTGCGGGTTGTTCAAAATTGTCCCCTTCAGAAACAAGAGCCCCGCTCTGCTATCCGTGACACTTGAAGCCAGGAAGGACAAGATATGAAGGTGCTCTCTGGATTCCCTCAGACAAGAGTAGATCTTTTCAAGTGGCTGGAGAGGACAGAGCTGGGTCTCCCATTAATATTCTGGTCTGCTCAGTGTGCATTCTGTTTTTCAAGGAGCCAGGGATGAAATTTTAATTGAGAGGGAAGATCTCCATTGATTAAATCCACCTCAACAACAGACCACCCATAGAGCATCCATAAAGACTTAATTAAGCTGCTTTAAACCCAGTCTCTGTTTATAGCTGGAAACTAGATCCACGCCCATCCCTCTGCAGCCCTGAGCCTGGATGAGGCCATCTTCTCCAGTATGTGATTGGGAAGGGGGTTACCATGTAGCTTATGTCTGCCTATCTGGTGCCCTCCTAGGAGTTCTGCCAGCTCCACAAGAAAGAAGCGTACACTCTCCCAACCTCTACCCCCACCTGTGGGGGAACTAGCTGGGAAGACAATGCAGAACTCCTTGGCTGTGTGGGAGGGCACACTGAGGAGGAAGAGGAGGAGGGGCACACTGAGGAGGAAGAGGAGGAGGGGCACACTGAGGAGGACAAGGAGCACACTGAGGGGGACAAAGGGCACACTGAGAAGGAGGATGAAGGGCACACTGAGGAGGGGCACACTTAGCTGCCTTGGCCGATCCCTGACACCCCAGCATCAGTCCCACCACATTGCAATTTGCCCCCTAGTCCTCTGCATCCTCAGACAGCCATTCTTTCCTCGGCCCAAAATGAGATCTGTCACTCGAAACAAAGGGCACCAGATAAGTTGGGCGGTACTCACCCTGCCAGGGCTGATGTCCAGGGCATCACAGACAGTGATGGCAAAGCGCTTGGACCTCTCGAAGCTCCCTTTCCCGATGCTGTGAGAGCCATCTAACAGAAACAGGATGTCGACCGCGGCTGAGCACCACATCACTGGAGACAGGGGCAGACGGAGGTAATTAAACCAGGTTCTTTTAGGTTATAAAGACTGCGCTGGGACCTGCTTGTGAGCTCCTCGGTCATATTACATGAGGGTCTTCTGGGCTGGTCATGGTCTTAGCGTTTGAGGATCACTCTCTCAGTTGGGTACCCTGCTGTGTGAGGCTGAGCAAGAGTCAAGTAGCAGCAAAGGCCATTTCTTTCTTCTACTTCAGCACTGCCTGAGGTGCATCTAAGTCAGTTTTTACTGTTGTAACAAAACACCATGACCAAAAGCAACGCGAGGAGGAAAGAGTTTGTTTGGCTTACACTGCCATACCACAGTTCATCATGGAAGGCAGGGACTCAAGCAGGGCAGGAACCTGGAGTCAAGAGCTGATATAGAGGCCATGGGATGCTTCTTAATGGCTTGCTCCTCATAGCTTTTTCAGCCTGCTTTCTTATACAACATGGGACCACCATCCCAGAGATGGTACACTCACAATGGGCTGAGTCCTCTAAGTCACTAATTAGGAAAATACCTTACAGACTTGCCTATAGCCAGATCTTATAGAGGCATTTTCTCATTGAGGCTGCTCCTCTCCCTACCTGACTATGGCTTGTGTCAAGTTGACACAAAACCAGCACAAGATGTATCTGTCACACCCATCCACTTAATCCTTTTAGCTTCCCAAGGATTTTATTTCTCTGAATGTCTTCTTGAGACTTCCTACACCATACAATTCACCACTCAAGGTACATAATTAACATTTCTAGTGCATGCACTGACGGAATCCACCATCACCACTCTTGATGGTAGAATATTTTCTACCACCTCAAGGAGAAAGCCTGTCATCTAGTTCTCAACTTTAATCCTAAGGAGGTCTCCCTCCCTCTCTCTCTCCCTCTCTCTCTCTCTCTCTCTCTCTCTCTCTGTGTGTGTGTGTGTGTGTGTCTGTGTGCGTGCGTGCACACCCATGTACACACCTGTGCAGCACAGAGACTGATGACAGGTATGCTCTTCTATTGCATTCTCCTTCAGTTTTTGACACAGTGTCTCTCACTGTTTTGGAGCTCACAGGTTGACCAGTAAGCCTACAGGATTCTGTGAGCATTGCCCCTTGCTGGGATGATAGCACCCTGCCACACCCTCTGAGCCACACCCTCTGTGGTGGGGCTGGTGATGAATCCTGAGTTCCCCTACCTAGGAGAGTGGAGAGAAGAGGAACTTATTGGGCTTCTGGGACAGCGCTAGTTTGGTTGAGCAGGCAGAAGGAGAGATAGGCAGGAAATATGGGTGGCTTGGTAGATAGCAGTCAGGTGACAGAAAACCCTGAGATAGGCTAAGAAATGTATCAACAAAGGGGCTGCTGTGCTGACCCAAGGTCTATCCTAGGACCCACATGGTAGAAAGAGAATACATTCTTCCACATGCACTCAGACACACAAGTGTGCATATGCAGACACACACAAATAAACAAACACAATAAAAGTTGAACTTAAAGTTGCTGCTTGTGCTGCTTGTAATTATCTCTATTTTAACCAAGGAAGAGTCACTCAGCAGGACTTATGGGAAGGACTGAATGAGGGAAATGACTGGGAAGACCACGCCATGAGAGGAAGAGGTGGAAACTCCCAGGGAAGCATGGCCTCCCCGGGTCCACTGCACCGAGGTCTGATGGCCGTGTGTTTGGAGGAATAGGTAAGCTGAACTTACATTTGCTGGCCACTGCGATCTTCCCCATGGTCTCCCGGCTCACATGCACTTCCTGAAGAGAGATTGTTGGGGACACTGGAGGAGAAAACACCAGAAGCAATCATGAGGTGGTAGGATGGGAGGTGTCTTTACCCCAACATTATGTGCCCCAAATGAACAGGAAACAAAGCAGCCAGTAGAACCATACAGAAGCCCAATAGTCCTCTCTCAAAAACCATCAGAGCGCTGTAGCTATGGCGTGCACGGCTGGGCTGTGGCTCATCGTAGAGCACATGTGTGATGCCCTGGGCTGAGCGCTCAGCCCCCAACATTACAGGGACAGCTTTAAAACGCTCCCCTTCTGTGAAGTAACTTTGTTATTTATATTTAGTATCTTGTAGAGGAAAGGGCTGCAGTTGTTGTTGCTACTGTTGCTGCTCACTTTTTAACACCAGATGGCTATGGAAACACTGCAGTCCTGAGGAGTTCTGTCCATGATCATAACAATGTCCCCTCCGGATACAGCCCTTAGCTGTGTATCCAGGTACATTCTAGGGAGGTCTTAATCTGCTGCAGGATCAAACATCACTGTCATAAAACTTAAAACTCACGGAAATGCACCTGGGCAGATGTTCGAAGCGTACAAACTTACGTGACTAAATTTAAACTTTAGATAGACTTGAGAAGGGATTGAATTGGGATTTTTTTCCCATAATGACGACGCTGTAAATTGACAAAAGCTTTCTAGAAAACAGTCTGGTCAAGTGAGTTAAGAACTGTAAAAATGGTTACATCCCTGGACACTGTGGTATTACGACTGAAAATAAATCAGAGGGAAAAACAGCTGTCGTGGAACAGATGTCATTGGAGGGAAATGGAGGACAAGACCCTCTCCTTCAACAGTCTCTGTGCTAGAGGAATGCAAAGACAGATAACAGACACACAAAAATATGTGGGAAAAGGTTGATCCATTTACCAATATGATCAAGAGCTAAAATGCTTGAAGGTGGCAGGCTCCTTGATAAGTTTTGTTGTGCTTTTCCATACTCAGTTATAGTGGTATATGAGCAGTCAGGGATAATTTATAAAGACTTTGGGGCTGAGGGTGTAGCTAAGTGAGAGAAAGCTTGGGTGCCAGTCATAAGGCTATAATTTCTGGCACCCTAAATTAAAAAAAAAAAAAAAAAAAAAAGAAATGAAGAAGGTGGGGGGTAACATAGCAAAGGGGCCTCAGGATTGTTGAATGGGGGTGGTCTGAAAACAGAGAGAGGGGACACACAGGGAGCCATTTTGAAAAGCCAGCTCCTTTTTGCAACTTCAAAGCCTGGGCTTCTAGTTGCAGAAGCATACATGGAGTTGCTGGACCAATGTAAAACAACCTGTGGTGACACAGGCAGAGGGGACAAGCCAGAGGAGCACAGCCTTGCAGGGAGTGAGCACAGAGGGCAGATGAAGCATCAAGACAGTGAGGAGCCACTGGGATGTGACAAACTGGGGAGCCAGGGGTGGAGGGGGGGGGGAAGGGGGATCCTATGGTGCAGCAGCTTGGAGCCACAGGGTCTAAAATGACAGGAAACTGATAATAAGACACACACTCAAAGACTATGTTGGGCACGGGAATAACAGAGGTTACTGGTTGGCCTGCTCACTCAGCACCTGCCAGGCGGGGTCCTCTGCCTTCCTGGCTCCTCCACACACATGGGGCTGCAGCGGGCACTCCTCTGCTCTCTGCTTCCCTTCCTCTGTGTGTCAGCAGACAGTCCCTGCTTCCCACCACTGTGCTGACCCAGCACTGAGCTCCACAGTCCCAAGCTATGGGGGACTGGGTCTGGGACAGGGTCTCTGCTTCACCACGCTGGAGACCTTTGAGGCCTGCCAACTCAGAGACTGCTGCAGCTCATCCCATAATCCCACGGGGACCTCAGTTCCCAACTCCCGAGCATGGGCACACGCCCTGTCTTCCATGTTCATGGACCTTCATCCCCCACTTGCATTCCATAGACACTAAAATTTCTTGAAATAAGTCTATGAGTTGCTGACAAAAGGGCCAGGAGCTGAAGACTCTTCACAACCACATAACAAATGTAAAAGTACTGCTTACTTTTGAAGACTTAACAGGAAGCCCAAACCTACCCCCCTGAGACAAGAACTCTGGGGAGAACCAGGACCAGGGGACACCTGTTAAACATGGCACTTGGGTCACTCTGTTCCCTGTATCATGCGCTAATGAGTTACGGCAAGTGCCAGGATTCGGGCCGGCCTATCTTTTGTCTGGGTGACACGTCAGTGCTTTCTGCAAGCCACTGTGTAATGCTACAGAATAGGAATAAGGAATAAGGAGCCACTGGCTTTAGCTGCTTCTCATCAAGTCTGCCACCTCTTTTAAAGACCTCCTTTCCCAGGGCCCAGAACTTTGCTATCCTGGTGGCTGGGGTTGGCAACGCTAATGCACAGAAAATACTACAAACTGTGGGTGTAATCAAACACCCACTCACAGATAGGAGAGCCCAGGCTTACACAGAGAGCTCCTGCAGTCCTGTCTCCTGAGAGAACCCATAATGATGGGGCCAGATCAGGAGTCAGGAGACCTGGCTGTCACATTAACTATGGGTTAGTGACACGGCCTCTTTGCATCCTAGGGCCTCATCTATACAGAGTGTTGGACAGATCAAGCATGTGAACAGGTGGGAAAGGAACACAAAGGGAAGCACCATCACAGGACAGAGCAGAACTCAGGCTGGGGATGCTGATCAGGAACCTATTTAGGTCTAGCTCCTCCGGATGGCCCAGTATACACTAGCTCCTAGGCCATGGACACAGCAAGTGGGGCTGTATACCTCTCCCTGGCTTGGAGATAGGATAAAATGACTTCTACTTCCAGCCTCCTGTTCTTGGGGGACAGGCGGGAGGTGACCAAAGTTGACTCAGCAGACAGCAGACACCTGCTCTCTGAAATGCTGACTAGGGAAGATCACACTCCTAGAGGCTTCCATCTGACACCACCTCAGTTTTGCAGAAGAGCACCCCAGGCTGGGCTTGTGCAACTAACCATCAGCGTATATGTTCTTATTTCTGGGATGTCTGTCTGCAGGCACACTGGGTCCTCCATGTCTCTGTTCATCCTTCAAAGGGGCTAGAACTTAGGGAGGGGCAAAGAGGGAGACTAAGAGGTGTAGATTACACCTTGATGGGTTGTTGTAGACAGCCCTGGGGCTGTTTGTATTCTGATGCTAATTCTGCCCTCCTGGGAGGGGCTTCAGACAAGGGGTGAGTTACATACTCATGTGACTTCTTGTGAACCAATCCCCTAATGAATAAAGGAGCCAATCACCGGGCAAGGAGGAGAGATTTTTGGGTCTGAGAAGGGAAGAGAGGAGGAGGCGAGAGAGGGCTCGTTTGGAACGGGGACAGCATGTAGGTAAGATGTAGGTACTAGGGTCTCCTGGTATCACTGCAGATCCACAAGGATTCATCACCAGAGGAATCAGACTTTGATAAGTTTTACAAGATTAGGTTTTAGTTGTTGCACCCAGAGATCGAGTTACTATTGTTTCTGAACTAAGTTTGTGTTGTGTTTTCCTTCATGTGGTGGCTCGTCTGGGTTCAAGAGAGAAAGGTATAGACAGCAGCAAAGTGTGGGTTTGCCTGATGTGTGTCACAGAGGCCATGGGGTATTGAAGCATGGGGCTGGCGTGATAGTGACCCACCACTGGGAATCTAGTGAGCTGTGTGGAGAGATCGTGGAGCTTCAGAGCTCCACTAGATAAAAGCAGATCGGCCATTGCTCACCAGTGCATGGCTGACCAGCCCTAGGGGGATGAGGGAACCAGGGAATAGCGCGGGAACATGTTATATACCTTCTTTTTAATATTTCCCGCAACAGTGAGTAATTCGTCTACAGGGTCCTTCCCAAGGGAAACCACCAGCTGTCCAAAACTCACAGCAGTACACTCAGGTCTGCGCAGTACTACGGACACAACCTCTAGGGGCATGAATGGGGAAATGACAACCTGGGAGCCCAGAGCAGCTGTGGAGGGCACTGAGGGACGGTTAGGAGTTTACTTGGTTACAGTGGCAGGATAGGGGTGTGGGGCAGATGATCTAGCATGTGGGGCAGTGGTCTGTGGCAGGCAATCTGACATCTGGTTGAGCACAGGCTAAAAATTCTGGGAGACCCCATGAAATATCCACGAGCTGTGAGATTTTCACGAGGAACCAGATTATGTTTTTGGCCATTGCTCCCAGAAGACTCCTGTAAAACAGCTACAGCTTTCACAACCCTTGTATAGAGAGAGGCCTGGCGTGTGAGATTTGTCACGTAGAAAGCAACTCTGAATCCCCCACAAGCAAATGAGGCACCACAAAGTCCCCAAACCAAGCCAATGGAAAGTATCGATTACCAAACCCCTGAACCCTCCCAAACAGTACATCAGAGCATCCCGACCACTCTACCTGCCTGCCCGATATGTCCCCGCTTCCACTCGTGCCCGCCGCCCACCATCCAGAAGGAATAAAGGTGCAAAAAAAACTGCTCCGGTGTCTAAGAGCTTTTGTCCAACGAGCTGTAACACTTTCGACCCGAAAAGAGATCCTCTCTGCTGACCGCAGCCTTGGGGATTGCGCTACAGCCAGGACCTGACTTGATACGGGGTGCGCGCTGACTGGCATGCTTCCCAGGGATCACGCCTGGCCAGAACCGGGCTCGGAGTGGGAGAGTAGCAGAGGCGGCTCACACTCCCATCTCCGCCTGTGCTCCCTCCCCCTGGCGTGGCCCAACACTAGCAGAGTGGCTTTCAGGATTCAGATCCTCTGGGAAAAGGAGAAAGTAAGGGTGCTGTGCAGAAGGAGGAGGCTTGCCACAGAAGACTCAAGATGAGGCAGGACCTCTTAGAGAAGTAGAAAGTCACTTGGAAGCTTCAGGTAGGGGCAAAGCAGCAGGCAGATGTGATCAGATTTGTACAGGGAAAAGGCTGCTATGTGGAGAATGGTAAGGAGGAGCCCAGAGGACCCAAGGATCCGGATCCTCTGGAGGTAACTGTAGAAGTGCACGCAGAGAACAATGGGGCCTCAACAAGGGAGCAGCCAGGGAGTGGAGATGTAGATTTAAGAGACTACAAATTTAAATCAGGGCTGGGAGGTGGCTCTGTGGGTGTTGGGCTTGCTGTGCCAGCATGAAGGCCTGAGCTTGGCCCCCAGCCCTCACATGAAGCTGGGAGCAGTGGTGTGTGTCTGCAGCCCCAGCACTGGAGGTGGAGATGGGACAAGCTGGGGTGGCGTGGGGGGGTTGGAGGCTCACTGCCAGCCCGCCTCGCTGACACAGTGAACTGTTCAACTTCTGGCTTCTGGAGAGCACACACGCCTCCTCTTCTATACACACACACACACACACACACACACACACACACACACACACACACACACACGATGAAGTTAAAGCCGGTGGGATTAGAAACAAACCGAACCCTCAGAGTTTACAGCCCACCGAGAGACACCTTACCTCTGGAGAACAGGAGAGTGTAGATGGCTGGTAAAAGCAGAGACGGAGGCATGTTGTTAGACCTATGGGCAGAAGGGAAAAAGAAAGCAGGCATCGGCAGACAGCTCTGAGACCAGCCCCAGCATGCCTCTACAGATACACCCAGGAACACACCTGATGTCTCAGTATGATTACTGCAGTCTGGAGAATCACGCCCTCCTAAACCATGAAGGCTTTCCCCAAAATCTAACTTTAATCAGCCATCTGACATAGTTCCAGGTAGCATTCCTACCTCAAATCCAGTCAAGGTCCTCCACGGCCTTTTGGAGATTTCTACCCAAAAGGTCCCCAGTCTCAGCCCTGCAAGGTCCCAACAGGATCCCCTTTAAAGCCACTCCCTCCTCCAGAAATGAGCAGGGCGAAGGCTGGAGTTGAGCACCATCATTTTTCTGAATCCTTTAGCAAGTCAGGAAACATTTTCCGGTTACTGACATTGTCTCCAAAGAGGAGCTGCGTGTCCTAGTTTGCTTTCTGATGCTGTGGTGAAACACATGACCAAGAGCAACTGAGGAGGAAGGGGTTTATTCAGCTTGTCATTGAGGGAAGCCAGCAGGAATCTAGAGGCAGGAACAGAAGCAGAGGCCAAGATGCTTACTGGCTTGCTCAGCCTCATTTTATATACAACCCTGGAAGGACCACCTGCCTAGGGATGGCACCACCCGCAGTGGGCTGGGGCCTCCCACACCAATCTCTAATCAGGAAAACAAAACGCCCTCAAGCAGCTGCCCCACAAGTCAATGCGATGGAGACATTTCCTCAAACGGGGCCCCTTCGCAGATGACTCTAGCTTTGTTGGGTTGGCAAACACACACATAGCCCTGCACACACTCGGTGTTGCCAGAATAAAAGTGTCAGAAGATCCCCAGGTGCTGCGGAGGCTGTCAGCATGCTGAGAAGGGTCAAGTGATTCCAGATCCTGGGTGGCCAGCAAGGCAGACTCAGCACTTTCCTTCCTCTCGCACAGAGTTTCCCTTACAACTTAGACTGGATGTGGGACAAGCCCCTGCCTGCCACTGGAGAAATCGGGTGGAGGAGGCAGTGGATGAGAGGGAGTGAGGGACTCAGGGAAGACTTCCTACTCCTTAGCTTTAAAGTGGTTTCTGGATTTCCAGGCTCTGAGCCTGGAATGTGAATGTACAGAAGCCAGAGGCTCAGGCCTGCACACGTCAAACGAAAACCATATTCCCAGCTGTCCATGAGGAAGGGGATGCGGGGGGATCCTGCTTCCAGGACACCAGGAAACACAGCCCCTCAATTCATACCACAGGGCTAACCTAAACATTGTCACCTTTCCTACTGTCTGCCTCTGCTTACCCAGCTGAGTGTTTTCAGTGTCCTACCTTCCTGCTCCTTAAAACTTGTGTTGGCATTCTGCAAACAGGAACTGCCTGGAAAATAGTTTGCCACAAATGTTGGCCGCTGGTGCTAGCTTGACAGTCCCGGCGGTGTCTCTCTCTGTCCCTTATTCTCACACAGCCCACATCAAACTGATCCCAGGTGCCCAGCGCTTAAGACAAGGGATGGAGCCTGGCACCTGTACTTCCTGCCTGATACACAGGAGGAAAGTCACACGCGCCACAGGTAACAAAGATTCTCCCCTGCCGAGAATGGGAGAAACCTTCCAGGGGCATCTTTGCGTTCATATACTCAATGATTTTTCTTTTTAATACCAAGATAATAGGAGGGATTGCTGCTGCCAAAGTGGTGAGCTGTTATTAGACATTCTGCAAAGTGTCATTAGTACTCCAGACTCTTCCAACCCAGTCACAAATATTCAGTTTATTCCCATCTCGTTACACATCAAGACGTTCTTACATTGTTAATTCAGCACTGCTCTATGCCCAGAATTTAATGGGCTCTAGCTGTATTGTCCCAGCTGCCCTTGAATTCCTGGGTTCAAGGGTGCTTCCGCCTCCTGAGTAGCTCTGACTACAATGTATATCACCATGTTTAGCCTAAAGAAGTTTTTTTTAAATAGCATGAATTCTGTGGTAAAAATCAACAACCACTATTATCCAGTAAACATTCCTTACAGGTTGTCACCATGCTCCAGATATTGGAGTCTTCTTTCTTAACCCTCCTAGCCAGCCAGTGAGAGTGTCTCACCCCCAGCTGGGCAGTGGTGGCTCACGCCTTTAATCCCAGCACTTGGGAGGCAGAGACAGGCGGATTTCTGAGTTCGAGGCCAGCCTGGTCTACAGAGTTCCAGGACAGCCAGGGCTACACAGAGAAACCCTGTCTCGAAAAAAAAAAAAAAAAAAAAAGAGAGATAGAGTGTATCACCCCCATTACAGATGCTACATTACACAGCTGAAGACTCGAGCAAGGGAGAAAGATTGGGACAGGAAACCCAATGGGGGCATGGTGGCAGAAGTTTGGGATCCAGGAAAAGGCTATGAACTATGGGGAGGAACAGAGGAAGAGAATCCTGATCCTATCTGATGCCCTGAACCCAGTCCTCTGACGGCTTTAACCAGCTAGTGCCTGCCTTTAGTTCCCATACTGGACTGCAGAGGGAGATTTCCAGGGCCCCAAGCATCCCTGTTGGTGATCTGCAGGCCAGAGGCAGGAAGTGGGCCTGTTTGCAGATCCACCTTGCCAAGGGCTTTCCATTAACAGAACCCCTCACCTGTTGCCTCCTTTGCTCTGCTGCATTACCTATGCTCGACGTACATTATTCCACGCTTCCAGGCAGCTGGCAGACGGACATGGGAGCTGTGCTCAGATCTTCCCATCTGATTGTTACACCTTTGCGGCACCTGCGCCAGGCAAGTGAGGTCCGTTGCTAAATCATTCCACTGTGCACAGACTAAGAATTGCATTTCTCAGACACAGCAAGGAACAAAAGCCAACACCAGGCTGCTTTTTAAAGAATGTCACTGGGGGTGACTTTGCAGGGCTCTGACCATCTTTCCTTGACTATCAATATAAAGAGTTCAGGAAAAGGGAGACGTCTACCTTATTAGAAAATAAAACTTCCACAAATATTAGAGTGCCCCTTGTAAGCTTTCCCCAATCTGCAGGATGGAAACCCGAGTCCTTTGTACCAGCCAAGGTGTGAACAGGAAGACAGAAATCAGAGGTAGTCTCCAGCCTGGCTAGGAAGTCTTTGCTGTGCTTTGTTATAACAATCATCTTCCTTGTTTTTCACGTAATATATCTTGCTCAGGCCGAGAGACTCAAGACAAGGGGGACATTTTTCCTAGTTTGATATGCCAGAGAATGCCCTCTGCCCTCCCTCTTCTCTCTCCTCCCCCCTTTCTCCTTCTCTCCCCCTCTCTGTCTGTTTGAAACAGGGCATTACTATGTTGCTTCGGCTGGGCAGGAACTGCAAACGATCCTCCTGCTTCAGCCTTTCAAGCAGCTGGAACTACAAGCATGCATCACCACACACAGCTAGGGAAAACCGTCTAAGGCTTAAGAAAGGCCATGTCCTCCTTAAAGAGAGCCAGCAAACCTTCAGAACCCAGAAGCCTCACAGGCAGAAATCAGCATGAAGGGATGATAATGAATGTGGAGACTCTGGAAGATTGGCCAATCACAGATGCCCCCATTCACCCCACCTCTGCTAAGACATTTGTAGACGGGATAGCTTTGGGCTCCCTTGGCTCATCTGTGTCTGCTCTCCGTTGCTCAGGACTCAGATGCTCTGTAGTGAAGAGCTGCAACCCCTCAGGGAGCTTGGAGGGGAGGGACAACACACAGGGTATTGAGTCAGGAGACTGAATTCCAGCCCAGTCTGCTTCCTGCAGGTGGGGGCTCTTCAAGTACCAGCCCCCGTGCCTCGGTTCCTTTGATCTGTAGAATGGTTAGGACCTCCCTGTTCTAACAGTGGGGCAACAAGAGAAAAACCTTGCTGAGAGGAAGAATTCACTTTCTACATGATGATAAGAGATTCTTATAGTAAACTCACCAATTTCTTTCAACAACATTCAGCCCTGTAGGGCTTGTGCTAGCATATGCACTTTCACGGGGGACGAAACAGACTAGCTCTTTCATCTTCAGCTCTGTGTGACCTAGAATACCTAGAATCTAGCCCAGGTCCTCTCAGCCATATCAATACTGGTGGACATCTAGGTGGATTAGAAGCATGAACAAGCCAACAAGAGATCTGAGCATGAGCCTTCCTGGAAAATTCTTTCACTTCAGCCTCTCAGCTTTCTTCTCTCTACAATGGAGGTGACAGCATCTACCTCTTTGCCTGAGAAAGGTTGGCAGGATGTCACACAACTCCAGCTCAAAAGGCCCCCTGGGACAAGGCTACCCTTCCTAATTACAGATCAGAGGAACCTGGTTAAAGAACAGCGATTATTAACACCAGGAAGACTAGGGGTACCAACCCTAACGGGTAAGTCAGGGGGAAGCACTACTGGAGAAGGCAAAGGCTGTGGCTAGCCCATACTGAAGATGAAAGGGCAAACTGAGGCAGAGCCTTCACATGTATTCAGCTCTTCTAGAAGCAGGGTCCCAGACGCCGAGACAGAAAAATGCAGACATGCCGAATCCTGCTGCATGTCCCTCCAGTGGCCTTGTGTAAATAACACAGTGGCCATTCTAAAGCAGTCTTACTGGGAGAGAGGGGTTAATTAGCAGTTCTATCACAGTCCTCCTCTTGCAGAACACTGGCCTTCAAACATACCCTTCATCAGAGCATACCCCCACCACCAGAACAGCTCCGATTACCTACAACACACCCTCCAGATCGAGCCTGCTGGTGTCCATCACAGGAGGACCAAGGGGTCATCCTGGGGTCTCAGCCTGTCCCTCCTGCAGCTGTAGTTAATTCTACTCCAGCTGCACATGGTTAAGGTGCTGGAGTCTGGAAAGTTTACAGAAGGTTGACTACCTACACAGCTATGGGGAAGTTGCTGGAGCAAGACTTCATCCTGTAAGCAAGTCCGATAACTTACTGCTTTGGACTCCGGAGGATCACACCTTGGCGCGTTACTATCTGGGATGAGGTGAATTTTCTTCGTATCCACCCCAGGAAAGGCACATCCAACACCTCCACATTACAATCTTCTTTCTTTTTAATTTGCGGCGGTGGGTTGTACACAAGTCTGTAGCCCACTGTCCTGAAGCACTTCCTGATGCCGTTCTCACTCCACTGACATAACGACAGGACAGTACCTTTACCCAACCGCAGTCATCTGCCCTGCGCCCAGGACTTCCAGGTGTTAGAAAGACAGTGAAAATGCTTCATAATTGTAGGAGACACAGATGGTAAGAGTACAGTTAGCAAAGGCATTGCTACCAGGTGCTCAGCCCCAGGGTCATCACTGTCAGCTAAGGATGAAGTTCCTTAAAAAGTCAGGAGTGGAAACTCCGGTGTGTGCTTGTAACAGAAGAAGCCCATCTGAAAGACCGTTTACCATGTGATGTAATCATTGGCATCTGGGAAACAAACCGTGCAGATGGCTAAAGAGATCAATCATTGCCATGGGGCCAGGGAAGGGTGACATGAACAGGCAGTAATACACATTTGTCCAAGTATATAGAATGTGCTACGTCATGTGTGAACCCTCAGCTGTGGAGTTTGAAGGCTGAGCACTTGTAACAAATTCGGCGTGGGGGGGGGATGATAGTAACAGAGCAGGTTTGTGGAGGGGCAGGAGGTATATGCAAAGTCTTTGTACCTTTGCTCAGTTTTGCTGTGAACTTACAAACGCCAAGGTTAGGCTTCAAGTTTTTCCATCTATTCAACCACAGAAACACCGGCCTTTGGCTGGCTTGTTCCACAGCCTGCTGAAGGCAGCCAGTGAGGGTGGATTGGTTTGACTTTAAGTTTTGGGTGGGTAGACACAAACCAGATGAGAAATACTTCTTTGATGGATTTTCAGGCACATTGGGATGATGGAGGAAGGAATTCTGTCTTAGAATTCCTGGGATCTGCCTTAGAATCAAGTCTAGGAAAATCCACACCCTGGAAGGAAGCTTTGAGCTAGCTATCCAGGCGTTTTCCGTTTCTTTCTCAGCAAGATCGTTCTGGAGCAAAAGAGATTTTTAAGTTTTAGGACTGAATCTACAGGCATTCAGAGGGATCTCGGGTTTATTTAACCAAGGTAGCTTATAGTGGGATGTCACACCACTAACGATCATTCGCTCTTCGTAGTGCGGTCCTCACTGAGAAGTCCAGGCTGATGCAGGCAATGCTGTAAGCAAACAGAGCGGAGCACCATCGCCCCTTTCCCTCTGTCTAGTGCTCAGGCTTTAAACCATGGTTTTTCGATATGTTGAGCCCCTCCCACTTTGTCTAGGCCAGGTCTGGTCCCGGTCAGGCTGGAAAAGGGAGCCAGGTGGTTTGAAGCGCGCGGGGGGGAGGGGGGGGGGGATGGAAGCCAAGCAGAAAGTTTTGCTCTCAGGGCAGCGAACTTCCCTCGAGTGAAGTGACTTCTTTGAAAGGTCGAGACTGTCGGGCTAGGAAACCCGTGTGGAAATTCTGTAGCACCGGAGTGCTCATAATGTGGAGTGAGGAACATGTTCCCAAAGCTTTTTATCAAAACTACAGCCCCTTCTGCAGTGGCCGGGGAAGGGGTCCCCACGACGGGGCCAGGCTACTCGGGTTTCTCCATCCGCAGGCCGCCCCTCGCCCCCATCTCCCGAGCCAGCACCCCTTACCTGGTGCGACGCCGCGAGCGCTCTCCGGGATGGCGTCCTTCCAGGCGGGCCGCTTAGGTGAGCGCGGACAAAGCGAACAAAGCCGGCGGTGCTCGGCTTGGCTCGGCAGGTAGGGGCGCGGGCGCAGAGCTGGGGCTCCGTACGCTCGCTCGCTCGCTCACTGGCAGCAGAGCGCCCGGTCCACCGCCCTGCCCTGCCTGTTGGAAGGCGTGGGGCTCCCACCCGCGGAGCGCACAGCGGCTGTGCCCGCGGTGCAGGCTGGGCTCCGTTCAGGGGGCGCTAAGGCTCGCAGCCACGTGGGGCACCTGTTGGTCTCTCCCAGCAGAGGCGGGACGGGGCCGCTCTGATGCAGCCTGTGAGGATCCCGACGTTCGGAGTGAGGGCGGCGCAATCGCTGCTCCCGGGAACCCGCCTGCCTCGCCCCTCGCCCTGCCCCTCGCCCTGCCACCGCAGCACCGTAAACACTTCCGAGCGAACCGGCCGCTGCAAGCGGTGCAGCTGTGGTCACAGAACGTGTTGGCTACTCCTCAGGTTTTATCGATTCCACCCTCGAGGAAATGTTGACTTTGGCTTCTTTTCGACTTGTCTCGGCTTCTCTTTTTGCCAACCAGTCTGTTAGTTCTTGCAATTGGGTGATTATTGAGTAGCATTCTCCTTTTAACTTAGAGGGTGCCAGGTATTTAAGTGTCACAGAACAAAACTAGTGTGCCTTCTGGCAAGTACTATGTGCACATAAACTCTCAAATCATTTTCATACTTAATCAAAACTACATAATATGTGCTCATGGGAAAAGTTTAAAAACTAGAAAATAAGAGAAAGCAAATAGAAAACCCACTGATACTCAGCTACAGACCACTTGAAAAAAAGCCTTCATTTCCTCCTGCAAAAACTTGGTTCATTTCGTTGATGCTTGATTGCCCACACCTGTGTTGAACATCTGTGGTTTGGGCCACGGTAACTCCACTCTATCTGTACACCACTAACTACTGCTCAAGGCTAAGGCCTCAAGTTTAACACTGCAAACAGGTATCTTTGTGGGGCTACCCAGTTACATCTGGAAACAAACTAATAAATTTCCTAGACTACAAATTATATGCAATTCAAGAATTATATTTTTTACATTTGTGCTTGTGTGTGCAGGTGCACCACATGGGAAGACATAGGAAGATCGGGGGGGGGGGAGTTTTTTTGTTCATTTTTTCTTCCACCACATGGTTTTTGAAGATTGATGTCACATTGGCCAGCTTGAGGGCAAGTGCCTTTGCCCGCTGGGCTATCTCCCTGACCGAGGTCTGTTCTGTTCTGTTTGGAGCTATGAGATTAGATAGATAGATAGATAGATAGATAGATAGATAGATAGATAGATAGATATAGATATATATATATAGATATAAATATAACAAACTGTCTTCTAGGAAGCTGATCGGGGCTCCCTATTTTCTGCACTTCTCCCCACTATTCCTGTCAATGTCAACCTGCTGGCTAAATACCCAATTTTGTATTTTTGCATATTCTTTTTAACATCTCTCTGTTGCATTTCATTCTGTAGTTCTCAGTTGGTTTCCAACTCCTGTCAAGAGAGCTTTCAGGGAAATTGGCTCCTGGCAGCTTTGATGTTGCAAACTTCGCTGGAGAAGGGAAAAGATTCTATTTTTCTTTCTTCGCTCAATTCTCTCTCCCGTTAGCATTAACTGGAGCACCAAAAAATAAAACAGGATCACTTCCAAGTAGCACTGAGTACAGCAGGTATGGACTCAGGAGGGGAACTGCCTCCTGGGTGAGAGGGCCTCTGCTCCATACCAGCAGCTTTCAGAGAAATGAAAGGCACATGTGGAATTTCAGATGTCTTAGCGGGAATACAAAGGACAAAACCAGGTGAAGTCCGTCTTTAGTAACCCACACGTCCCACGTATTTCTACATGTAATCAATGCATACTGTACTAAGCCTTCAAAGTGCAACAGCGTATACACTTGAACAGTGGCACGCGTGGTGAGTGGCCTAAGCTGCTACAGACAGCAGCCCTTAGAAAGAAACCTCGAACGCCCTCCCACCCTTCCTGTGCTTTCATCCCATCTCCCCCACTGCTGCCTAATTAGGCTTACCATGGAAAAGTAGTTTCAACTCTGAGCATCTCTAACTTTAACCAGACTTTTGGCTACTTTGTGGACTCTTCTTCCTCCCCCCCCCCCCCCCGTTCAGTCCCCCAACACTAGGTAGTATAAAAGGGAGAAAGAAAAAATCCCCATATAAGTCAGGGGTAGGAAAGGGGAGAAGGGTGGAAGAAAGGAGAACCCACAAAGTAGCCAAAGGTCCATTTGATCTGAGATTAAATGAAAACACACCTCCAAAGTCTCACCACACCTGACATTTTTTACCTAATTGGAATGGCTCCACATTTCACCTCATGACTAAAGCCTCGACATAGGTTGGGAATGCAGCACTTGTCTGTATTCTATCCTACCACTCCAGACACTCCAAGGAAGGTGGTGCCATTTGCTTGAGAAACAACAGTTGCTGCAAACTTTTCACCAAAGTAGTCCTGTCCAGAGGCTCTGGGACAATTAGAGGGTATGTGGAGTCAGTGGAGAGGTCACTAAGCCAGGCAGAGGCTTCTTGTCTCAGCAGCTCAGCAGCTACTGGCCAGTGCTTCCTCTCCAGATTGTATTATTCTACAGGGAATTACCAGAAGCTCCAGCTGCCTTGTCTTTTTGGCCCCAATGCTTGGTTACTAATAGTAACCTTTTTTTTTTTTTTTCAAGGTTTCTTTGTAAAGCCCTAGGTGTCCTGGAACTCCATCTGTAGACCAGGTTGTCCTCGAACTCAGATCCCCTTCTGAGTGCTGGGATTAAAGGTGTGTGCCATTGCGCACGTGCGCACATGCGCATACACACACACAGAGTGCTAAGTTGAGATGAGAGCTTCAACCTTCCTGAGACATGAACGTGGCAGGCAGAATGACCATGGCTCTGTAGTTGGCACTGTAGTGCTCCTCAGCCATTTCTGTAGCCTGTTAGTTTTCTAATGCAGAAAAGGTGCTTCACCTTTGAGTTCCTGACACGTAAAGGATGGTGTCATGATTACTGACCACCCTAGTGCTTCACCTCCATGATGAAAGCATACTTGAAGAGAGGCACAATCAGGCACACTGCAGAGCAGCAGAGATGAGAGCTTCCTTGTAGCACTGAGCAGCCACCAGTGATACAGGGCAGTAGAACAGTGAACACAGGCTCAGGGACTCCCCCCGCCCCCCAGGTTCCAAAGTGAGCTGGTCTGCAGCACACCTCACCTTCAAGTGATGCAAAAAGTTTTAAAACTTTGTGGTGGTAACAGTCCTCACCACTCTGTTGAGAACCTTCCAGGGAGGCAGGCCCCCAGCCCTAAGGTGTACAGCGGTCTCTACTTGAGACACATACCCACGAGATGACCCAGATACTAGAGATTGTAACATCCGACAAGTACTGTCAGTGTGGTACAAACAGCCACTGTAAGTTCTGAGGAGGTTGGGCAGACTTCGATCTCTGCATTCATAGAAACTGTTAACTTAGGAGTGTGAGCTAAACGTCACACTCCTAAAGCCGCCCGTGTGCGTGCATACGGCAGTTCTCTCTCCGGGTCCGCCCCTAAAGTCCCCACCACAACTTTGTTCTTATTCCTTAGCCCCGCTTCATTGGGTTGACCTGAAGACCTGAAGCACACAGCAGACTAGATTTCTCTGGTTCCTGAGGAATGTTCTCTGAAATGTTGATTCTTATAAGTCTCTGTCCAGGAAGTCACTTGTTGACAGACACATCATCTCAGTTTTAGTGCACTCAGCTACAGCCAAAACAGGCTGCCCCAAGAGGACCTAAAGCCCCAGATAGAATTGGTTCCCTTGGCCTGATAAAACAATCAAGTTTATGTCAATCACATGTCAGGTACCCCGTTGGAGTTCAAGAAATATTTGTGGAATAAAACATACACCTGACATATTAAAATGGGTGAGAAATAAAACTCCATGCTGTGGTACACTGAGCCAAGCAGGAGACCTCTGCTCTCTGTACTGTTGCCTGCCCAGGAGACTGGGTTCAGATGACAATTCTACCACTTGTAAAGGAGCGGATTTTCCAACTGTGAAATTCCAATTGGTTTCTATTCAACTTTCCAGGACCATGTAGAATCTGAAGCAATGAGATATGACTGGGAACTCCGGGCCCTTCCAAGAGCTGTCTGGCTTCTCATGGTGCTACATCCTTGCCACAGCACGGCAGCTGCCTGCAGTCATGTGGGTGTTGTAGCATCTGTGGAAGGATAAGGGAGTCCCCAAAAGGCCAGCAGTAAGCACAGAAGGGCAAGGTGAAGACAAGTGACTTTACTGTACGAATCAGGACAAACTTAGCTGTTTGAGGCACATCAACATTCAAGCAACTTTTTACATGAGGAGAAGTTCTATTTAACAGAAGAGCTAACACACATTGCCAGTAAAAGAAAACTGGAACAAACCCACTCACATCAATGTCTTGTCAGCGTTGAGTTGGTGATGTTGTATTAGGTTGCCACAGTGCCACAAGCACTGAAACCGTGGGACAATTTACAAGAGAGACTATGGGGCTGTCAGGAAGGCACACACAGCTGCACATGGCTAAGGTTAGGACAATCTGTGATCACGAGCTATGACAAACGTGCTCTCCATTTTTAAATCGATAACTAAATTTGTGTTTGAGAAAATAGTGAATAATTTCTAGAGCAGAAGTCTGAATGGCTACAGACTAGTGAGAAAATCCCAGGAGGGCCTCTGGAGGGCAGGAGCAGAAAGTGTCCTCCTTGTGCCAAGGCTGAAGCTTGTAGACACACTATGATCCAAGATGAAAAGCCAAGCCGTCCCAGCACAGGTGAGAGAAGCAGCACATATCCCCGGACTGAGCCACAAGTCACACAGGGAATCATGCCACCCAGAAGCAAAGAACCAAACAGAACCTCTCAGGGGAAGAGGCAGCAGATGACAGGAGCATCTCCCTAGCAAAAGGCCTGAAATGTACAGTGCTAAAGGCTGCCACCTACTGAATCCAGCACAGTGTCTCGCCTCGCCTTGTTGTCTTCAGCACTTTCAAGGACAGAGATGCTAGGGCTCGACTGTAGCTCAGAGGGAGAGCGCGCTAGTGCAGGAGAGGCTCTAGCTTCTATACTCAGTAGGGCGCCACACACAGACTCTTAGTACAAGGCGCCTCATATTCCCTCCTCGTCATCTTGTACATTTTCAATCTTGATGTTGTTTTGGTTTTGTTTGGAATGAGAAAACGTCTAACTATGTAGCCCATGCTAGCCTTGAACTTGAGGCCTTCCCGCCTCCTGCCCGTGGCTGGGATTACAGGTGTGCACCACCACGCCTAGCTAGTAGTACATGAACCTCCTACGTAAGATTCATGTATTTTGTGAAAGAATGGGGAGAGGGCAGCAAACCCAACAGAACAAAGCAAGCAAGTACAGGTGGAGGGAGGTCAAAGGTCACTAAGGAGAGGAGAGGAAGCAACAGTCCCAGTGAACAAAACACAAGATACAATTCTTTCTCAAGTCTGGCTTTTGTTGTCTCCTTCTTCCCAAGTGTTTATTTCCCAGAGATGATGTTTCTGAAAGAGAAAAATCAACCATCATTATGGTTTACATAAAAATCACTATGGCTCTTAATTTCAGTTTTAAGTATAAGCAAACCAGATAGATTAACTAAAATTACACAAATTTAGATTATACCTGTCAGATAAAAATTAAACAGCACTATAACAGAGTTTAATTTTTATTGATATTGGCACTAATCCGAGTAAATTATATTCTCCACAATATAAAATGCAGCTATTGAAGCTCTTTCCAAATATATAAACAAACTTTACACTAACTTACTTAGCCCTTTAAGAACAATATCAGCATCTCTATTTACAAACTTATACTGCAGTAACACCTTTGTTATGTACTTATATAGACAGGGTCTTACTAGACCAAGCTATCCTAACACCAAATCTCACCTGCGTCAAATCCCCAAGACTGGTATTGCAGGCATACCTGACTGATAACTATTAACTAAAACCAAATAACCTAGAAGTTATAAAAGCCTAAAAATTTTAAACACATATATCTGCAGAAAAACTAATTAAGGTGAGAATAACTATCCATTTTTATTTTCCTCCCAAATGAGAAGAGAATGCCTGAGCACCTATGTCACCTACTCATTCCATGCCCTGCAGGTCCAGACTAACCCAGAAAGATGCTGTACCCAGGCACACACAGTAGCTGGGGCAGCTCCTTACCTGTAAGCTGTAAGCTGTAAGCTGTAAGCTGTAAGCTCCAGTTTGCAATAGGGGGTGTGGTGTGTGGGGTGCACCTTTGAGAGTGTACGTGAGCCTCTGCTTCCTCATCTAACAACAAGAGTATTCTACTGCATGTGGAGGAGGGCTACGATGTGTGTAGTATATGGGGAAGGGTTTGCATGCCTGTTCTGCCCACAGGTATACGAGTCAGTATACAGCCTCCCGTGTCATTCCTCGGGCTCTTTCCACCTGTTGCTTTACTCTGAAACATGAGTCTCTCAATGGCCTGGAACTGACGGAGTAGGTTAGGCCAGCAGTTGCTAAGCTGCAGTCTCTGCTGGTCTCTCCGAGTCTCTGCCTCCCCAGAGCATGCGCCGTTCTCCACACTTCTGCTTCAAGGGTGCTGTGAGGACTGTGTGGTGTGAGTGAGGCCCAGCCCAGTGCTGCACTGTGGACTCGGGGGGAAAACTAGTTGTGTGTTATGTTTTAAATCAAACGTGTAAGGTTCATGGCCCTCCAGTTTTCTAGAAACAATTGAAAATGCCAGTTTTATCTTAAATTGTATGAGCACTCTCAGTATCTTGCTGACTTGAAAGCTCACTGCACAGATCAATAGACAAAAGCACAGAGAAGTTTAACAATGATTAATTAGCTGGGCTAATTCCAGAAGCCTGTCACTGCAAGTTCTTCAATCTATCTGGTTAAAAATCATCATTAAATTCAAGATCTTAAGCTCCAGCACACCAACAGACATCAGCAACAGAGGTGTTAAGTCCTGACAGTGAGAGCTGTTGAGCATGGTGCAGCTCAGGTGTGGGCTTCCTAGGAACAAACTCAGCAGAGGCCCTCAGTCACTCAGCACTGCTACAGAGGAGTCACAGCCCAGGGAATCCAGGGAGCGCTGCAGGAGGATGGAAGAGCCAGCTCTGCTCTGGGCTAACACTGCATCAACCCCCCCCACCCCCACCCCCAAAGAGTGAGTAGGCAGGGCAATCTCAGTTTGTCCACAAGTTCCCGTTGGCTGCTGGCCACAACTGTTTTCTGACGGCCCCTGTTCTTGCAGGGTCCCAACAGTAAGACACGGCAGGGAACTACCGGGATGGGGCCCAGCACACACTCTGAACAGCGCCACAGCCCAGCCTGCTCCAGTGTTACAGGCGACAGAGTGCCTACCTTCTACATTCTTCTCTTTGCCCAGACTCAAGGCTAAACCTACTGCAGCAGAAGAGGCCCGAGAAGACTTCAAATCTGGATACAGTTTGAGGCTAAGTTTCACCCCATGACCATCTTTACAAGTTTCTCCACATACTAATAAAGTGAGCAACTTCAAATCAAACAGTAAGAAAGGCTTCACATGTGCAGCCCTGAGTTAGGTGCACCAGGAATGTTGAGAAAAATCATCAGAGCAAGAATATCGCAGCAAACCAGGGCAGGACATCCCCAAATAAGCATAGCCCCACAAGGTGCCCAGCTCTGTCCTCACAGCATGGCTCAGGCATTCTGCAAGCAATCATGGAAGGGGAAACAGGAAACTTACTTAGCTTTTCAGCAGCTTTTTCATCTCTATAAATTTATTTTGGTTGGTTGGATTGTTCAAGAGGAAGAGGAGAATCTGTTCGTGTTTCTCAATCTGTGGATGAAAAGGAGACAGTATCATTACTAGAGAGGAATGTGAGGAGTGTGGCTTCATGTAGGGAGCCGCACCCACCTGCTTCTGTAACTCTGTGCAGCAGCAATCTGCACTGTGTGGTGTCTCTAAAGCAAAACAAACAAACAAATTAATTATTTAACAAAACAGGCACTAGGTCATGTCAATGAGAAAACCAGTGGCCTCAGACCTGAGCAAAAGTTTGCACCTGTGTGTCAGTGTCTGAGTGTCAAGTCCACAGGACAGCGCCCACCCTGTCATTTGCTGTGTTCTGGACTCTCACGGACCAGCACTCCCATCTAAAGATTAGATCTTCTGTGATGTATGGGGCCCCTTTTGGATGAGGATGGGTTTACCAAATATACATCTCTTAGGGTACCAGGAAGACTCAATCTCAAAAACACAAGGTCTTCTCATGTTGCTCAGGATCAAGAGAACCAGAAGGAAGGCACGGACACAATCTGCAACTGTTCCAAAGCTCTTGGTCTTGCCTCCCACAGCAACGCTGTCCCTGACCTTGGGTCAGGTCGAATTGCCACAAGGGTGCAGAGGAGGAAGAGTGGGCGGGGGAACTGAAGATCATGACCACTCACACAGCGGCCTCGGCTGCATCTTACACTAAGAAGGTACCTTTAGCTGAAGCACTTTTCCTTTTAGATGTGAGGTTTTCGGCCAGACCACACATCACCAGATCCTCAGCTATATTGATCGTCCCATTCTCAGAACATTTTCCAACTGCCACTGTGTGAACGTTCTTCACAACCGCCTTCACAGACAGCACCACACTCTGGTTCAGCATGGCACCTCTCAGCAGCTCCGTCACTAACTGCGAACAGCTTCCGTTTAGTTCCATCAGCCCTGGAAAAGAGACACACTGAGCTTTGTTCACGTCTTTTTTTTTTTAAGATTTATTTACTTTATTTACTTTTGTGTGTATTTTCTGCACGTATGTATGTGCACCATAAGCCCATGGAAGTCAGAAGGTGGTGTTGTCTTCCCTGGAACTGGAGTTACATACAGGTGGTGCCAGGAATTAACTCAGGTCCTGTGAGAACAACCAGTGCTCTTAACCAGACGCCATCTCTTCAGCCCTGTGTCTCTGTACAAGACCATATTTATGTAAGCTATCTAATGAGATAAACAAGCCGTACGTCTGTTGGCTTGGCTGGCGTCAGGCACGCTGTAAGGCACCAAGCGCTGACTGAGGCTTAGGGCATGGGACACACACCATCTTGCCTCTGTGCCCTACTGGGAAGGGCAGTACAGAGGCCAAGCGTGCTACCAGAGCCACTGCCATCCGCTCCGAGATAAGCGGACAGGGCCGTGCCAAGCATTCTAATTTCTCTGCCCTTCGCATATTCCAACTGAACAGCTAAGCCCAGGCTGCTTTAGAAGCACAGTGAAAACGATGGAATGAGGCCAGGGAACATCCCCTGGCTCCTGTAGGGAGCTGTGACAAAGTAGTAAAATCACTGGTGAGCCCAAGACTACCTGGGTTCACACCTTGCCACTTGCCACTAGAGCTGCGTAAGAGGGGTCAGAAGAGTCTCCAAACCCTGATACTCTGAAGATAAGCCCCCAAACACAGAGATAAATGGAATGTAGTTTTCACAAGAATTAAAGTATAAAGGAGACAAAATTTCTCTGAATTTGTTCACTGAGAAGATACTCAGAGGAAGTCAAGCCTAAGGATAACTGAACTGGGGCCCCACTTGACTACAAATAACCCTCATGACCCCAAATGACTACTCATAAGCCCCACTTGAAGTATCACACTTGGCAGCCTCCTCCCTTTACCTGCATGTACTATGCACATGCCCTCTCAGGAACCAACTCTTCCTTCTCCTGAACCACATAAAAGGACGCCCCACACAATAACCAGAGTCCCTGAGGGGTCTCAATCATGTGGCCCACTCTTACTTTTGACAGTGCTTCCTCTGTAACCTGCACTGTCGCTTGCTCTAAATAAAACTCCCTTGAGACTTCTGCAGATCTATGTGTATGCTGTGACTTTCCAGTTCTGTGAAGAGGCCAAGAACCTGGAAACACCCAGCCCAGACCCAGAACACTGCTAACAATCTGATATAAACCATTTAATTCAGACTTAGTGCTATGAAATATAAAGATAAGAAATTCCACAGACACAAATCTGGAAGGCAACAGAACTGTGTACCCTCAAGTGAGCATCTAATGATCTGGAAGGGCAGCTCCAGGTGGCTGGCCGTGATGGGCTGCACTCTGGAAAGAGGCAGCGTTTCGATGTTTCCATAATCTGCGTAGAGAACTTTCACATCAGAGTCTGCTGTTTCCAGAACAATGGCCCGGTACCAGAAGTCATCATCTGAAAACAAAGCAACCTTAGCACAGGAGTTACAATCAGAGCCTTCCCTTCCTTAAGATGGTTCTATCTACTATACTTAAAAACTCATTCTGAGGTTTCTAGTTAAGAGTCGGGAGCTTTCTTTCTATATTCCTTCCAAAGCCTGCTGTGGAGATACTCAGAGTCCTGATTTTGTTTTTTAACTACAAAAACAAGGGAGCACAGAGAGGATCATGCAACTCTGGAAGGCTGGAAGACAGATGTACAAACTGAAACAGCTCACAGCCAAGATGCTTGTGCAAAGCTGATGGTGAGGAAGCCAGACAGGATCACATGTGCCTAAAGGCCCCTGAAGGCGAGGGGAGTAAGAGGGCAGGGCAAAGGAGGCAGTTCCTCTCCACTTCTACACAGCACACCTAGTGTGGTGGTTGGTATATGCTTTGACCAGAGAGTGGCGCTGTTGGGAGGTGTGGCCTTGTTGGAGTAGGTGTGTCCCTGTGAGCATGTGTTTAAGACCCTCACCCTAGCTGCCTGGAAGTCAGTCTTCCACTAGCAACCTTCAGATGAAGAGGTAGAACTCTCAGCTCCTCCTGCACCATGCCTGCCTGGACGCTGCCATGTTCCCACCTTGACGATAATGGAGTGAACCTCTGAACCTATAAGCCAGCCCCAGTTAAATGTTGTCTTTATAAGACTTGCCTTGGTCATGGTGTCTGTTCACAGCAGTAAAACCCTAACTAAGACACCTAGTTTTAAATTCACCAAAGAGAATGGTGAGCTTTACGCTTAGAAGTTCCTTCTTCAAAGGCTATGGACTGGGGACTGTGAGGCTGAGGAGAGGAGGGTACAGCAGGCAAAGGGTATATTCCAGGCAGGAGACAGCTACCACCCAGGAGGGCACTTCCTGATGTTGTCTGGCCACCAACAAAGCGAGATCAAGCCTGCACTGAAGGCCACAAGTGGGTATGCTCTGCTGTACATCAACTTCCAAACAACTCTCGGGTACCCCGTTGTAGTACTGTGGAAAGATAGTTCAAAAGAGCCTCTCACAGGACAGAGAAGGCAAGGCAAACAAACCAGGACCTGGAGGAAGGAGACAATCACATTCAAAGAATGATGGCACAGAGGTGGAGGCAGGACATTCTGTCCTCAAAAACATGAAGGGACAACATTCAAACACAAACACACCCAAGAAACAAAAGAGCTAGTAAAGGTAAAATAAGACAGCAGAACCTCCGTGAGCAAAGCTGGAGGAACAGAGATCACAGCACACACTCTGCAGAGCCTGGTCAAGCACTGGGAGACTCAGCAGCTCCTCAGCAGGACACAAAACAAACGGAGAGAAACCTCCCCTACCCCACAACCTGAAGCACTCCCAGTCTAGAACCTATTCATGGGTGTCCAGCATGACGTGGAGAGCCAGCCACTGTGTCAAGTCACATTCCAATCAGCGAACAGGATGAAGAGGACACTCAAGGTTCCACACAGCAGAGGGCTACATTCAAATTTTGGAGAACCTGTTTATCTTTTGGTGGAAAAATACCAACAGCTAACAGACAAAGCAATGCTTTCAGAATAGCTTTCAATCTGGACTCTATCCTGGCTTTTACTCTCACATGCAATGCCTTTCCTCAGCTTCTAAGGGACACATACAGCCAGATGCTGGTGTAGATCCAAAGAACAGCAAGGTCAGGAAAAAAAGGAAGAGGGATGGCGGTATCAGCTACCTAAATAGAGTGGAAGAGACTCAGCTGACACCCAGCAGGGAGACAGAGGCCATTTAAACGGCAGTCAGCATGAGGTGAAGGGCACGCTAGGGTGGCCCAGGTTTGGAAGACAAGCAGTCTAGCCGATCAGCTAGACTAGGGTGACAGGGAACATGATGGCGTCCTTGCAGAGCTCACTGAGGGGACAGAATGCCTGTGTGGAGGACTGGTGTCTTAGTCAGGGTCTCTATTCCTGCACAAACATCATGACCAAGAAGCAAGTTGGGGAGGAAAGGGTTTATTTGGCTTACACTTCCACATTGCTGTTCATCACCAAAGAAGTCAGAACTGGAACTAAGCAGGGCAGGAAGCAGGAGCTGATGCAGAGGCCACAGAGGGATGTTACTTACTGGCTTGCTTGCTTCCCCTGGCTTGCTCAGCCTGCTTTCTTATAGAACCCAAGACCACCAGCCCACAGATGGTACCACCCACAAGGGGCCCTCCCCCCTTGATCACTAATTGAGAAAATGCCTTACACCTGGATCTCATGGAGGCATTTTTCTCAACTGAAGCTCTTTTCTCTGTGATAACTCCAGCTTGTGTCAAGTTGACACAAAACCAGCCAGTACAACTGGGGACAGTGAGAACACACAGAACAACACAGTCAACAAAGAAGCTCAACAGCAACAGAACTAAGAGCCGCAGCACACCCGCAGGGGAGTGTCTGCAGTGTCTATGAGGCCTCACAGTGATGACAGGGTCTTACACCCCAAGTCATGCCTTAACTTCCACTGCAACAAAAATGGAGGCAAGCATATCCAGATGTGATCTAACAGTAAGATAAGACAGAAGTGATGTCACTAAGGAGGTGATAGAGAAGGTCCCTGAACATGACATCATCCTGCTCCATTAGCAGCCTGCCAGGCATCTGTGGACAAACTGCCTTTATGAGACCTCCGAGATGTAGGTGGGTGGTTTTGAGAGTTGCAGAGCCCATTAAAGCTCTTTCATCTTGGCTGTGACAAGAAGTAACTTGGGCACTCTGTTCTCAACCTGCGTGGCTGCCATTCTGCCTACAGCGCTAGCTGCCCAGGAAACAGTGAGAAACATGCCTGCCCACACCCCACAGCACCTCTGTGACCTTCCTCCAACCCCAGAAACGAACCAGGACGTCCTCAGCAAGTGCTGCTTATATTAGCAATGCGATCTGTTGACATGGAGTGATAATCTAATTCTCCTCTGTCCATTCACATGCAGCTCCTTATGGAGGACTGAGCACCAGCGACTCACCAGAGGGAGCCCTGGTACTTGGAGCTCGTTATCTGAGTGTATCTATACCTTTACCTAACAACAGCCCACATAGAATGGAAAGCAGATGACCCTAGCATATAAATTAAATCACAATTTTGTCTTTCTCAGTTTGTCTAACCAAATGAAATATATATTGAGGATACCAAAAACCACATCATCTCCAAAATGACAACAACTAATATTTCCCTGCGATGTTTCACTTAAAAGGAACATTACTTGTGTATTTAGCACAGCATGCTTCTCCCGTCCGTGGTCTGTAGGATGGCTGGCCTTTCTGAGTGTTACAGTGTTCTAACAATTCAGCTGTTAACACACACAGCTTTTCCTGATTTTCTGAAATACAAGCAATTTTCAGTGTGAGAAAATTCCCAGTAGTGACGGTATACAAAGAATCCCAAGTCCAATCAAGCTAAGAGGTGTCCACAATAAAATCCACATTATATTTTAAAAACAGATATCCTGCTGGTTGCCTTTTGCAGAAAGATTTGAACTAAGGGGTCTGAGGAGCCTCTGAGGGGCCTGTTTCCTAATGAGGCTGACTCCGCTAGTGTGCTCCCTCTATAAAAACCACTCTATTCTTACTTATTTTCATTCTACATTTATCTGTAACAGGGGATGCCAGGCCACCCTGTGGAGGTGAGAGGACAACTGCCGGGAGTGTCCTCCCTTCCTTCTGCCATGGGAGCTCTGGGGAGGGGACCTGGGTGAGGAGGCCTGCAGCCCAGAGCTGGGTCTCTCATCAGCCTAAGTACTGTTGTATTAAGTATTGTTACTGTCTAGAAAGTCTCACACTGGAGTCCAGTCATGAAGAAGAGTAGCATTTAAGATTGGTTTTCATGGAAGTTTACAATCAAGCAATCTCTTAAAGTGTCTGAAAACTATCCCTGCAGCACTAGAGAGTCAGCTGGGTACACTGGTCGTTGTCTGCTCACATCTACTTTAGGGTATTTTAACAATGAAAGAATAACATCTGCTTCCAATTATCAGCTCAGGAATTATAGGAAATTACCACTTTTAGATTTTTTTTCTCAAAATCAGAAAAAATTCCCTTCAATCTGTGTGAGAAGCAGAGGCTCAGGTTGTTGTGACCATCTACACTACACTTAAGCTCACCTGATTCTGTAAGTACAACATATTAAGAGTGTACAAAATGCTGCTTGAGTGTTAACAATTGAAAAACTGTCACAAGCCAACCCATACCCTCACCTAAAAATAACCTATGTAGATAAAAAGTCAATGAAAAAAAAACTCTGATTATTAACTGGTTACTAATAATATACTGGAAATAATTCTGGTTGGCACTCACTTATGTAGTTGGAGGTTAGCTTAATAAATACAATTCAATATAGATAAAATGTTTTAAATAAAGAAGTTATGTAAAAATTAAGGGTACTTTTTGCTCTAGGACATTACAGATTACACTAAACCCAGGCTGCTGAGTAAGTGCTGATCACAGGGCATACCTTCTGTGTCTTCGGGTTACAGTTCTTGAGAGGCATCACCCACCCTTACTTCCTACAGAGCTCCCCAGAGGACCTGCTCAGCACAGTTCAGAAGCAGAGGCACGCATCCTCAAGTACGGCTCCTCACCTGGCATTTCACTGGGGATGGCATAAAACAAGGTTGGGCTTATGATTTCTAGGACATTTGCTGGTACTGTCTTGTTAACTGGCAATTCTATTGTCTTCCACTGCTCTGCCGAAGGGCTGGCTGAAAATACAGGAGGCACAGGGCTCATTAAATATACATTAAATTAAATATACATTAAATACACACAGCTTACTCTTCTCCTCAGTAATATATGCATTCAATAAGTTTGTTCATCAATGACTATCAACACATCGGAGTTCCCATGCTGAGGTGTCTGTTTCACAAATCAGTGTGATCCAAGCTGAGGCACTCCTGCAGTAAATTTCTAAAGTATAATTAATGGAATCCTTCAAATTACTGAAACTTTAAATGATACCTATCTGTATAATGCATACTTATCTAACAACTAAATCTAAAATGAATGTTTGTTCAAAAAAAATCCTACTATCCTGGAGAGGTTTACCTGAGGAGAAGGCCACCTGGAGTGGAGGTGGTTCCATCCACTGGACTGGACAAAAGGCTACTCAAGAAACTGAGAGGAACAGCAGTCTTCACCTGTCTGCTTCATGACTATGGAAACAAAGTGGCTAACCACCTCGTACTCCGGCCACTGTGCCTTCCCCAGAATGGTAACAATGTAACCCCTCAAACCATGAGCTTTCTGTCAGATGTAAAATGTAAACAGCACAGACCTCACATGCTTGTGAATGAGCAGAATGAATACTGTGAAAAGACTTCACTATTCAAAGCCTTCTACAGTTTTAACATAATTCTCATCATAATTCAAAACCACATTCTTCATAGAACTAGAAAAAAACAAGCCTAAAACATGTACAGATACACAAAAGACTCCAAATAACCAAAGCAATTCTAAATAGAAAGCAATGCTGGACATGTTTTAATTACAGCAATACCTGGTGTCAAATCACACCTCACAACCATGGCTACAGACTAGCACAGCACCAGTACAAAACAGACCTGCAGACCAATGGAACAGAGGAGCCCAAACAAATATGCCCAGCAGCCAACCAATCTGACAAAGGAGACGGACAGCAGAGAAGGCTGGAGAGCCACACGGACACAGAGCTAGATCCCTCAGCCTGCATGGTATCAACTCAAGAGCAAAACCAGATCTTGACATCTCAAAGTCTGGGACAGCTAGAGGAAAATAGGACACACCTTTCCAGATGCAGCCCTAGGCAAGAGCTCAGTGGCACAAGGGACAGGCCTAAAATATGGACTGAAAAATACCATTACATACAATCAGCAGCTCTCTGCACAGAAAGATCACCAACCAGCAGAGGAAAGAATACCAGCAGCACCTCTCACATGCAGAATCTAGACTTTACTATAAACACCCTCCACACACACACATGATAGGTAGGTAGGTAGATAGATAGATAGATAGATAGATAGATAGATAGATAGATAGATAAAGATAGATAGATAAAGATAGGTAGGTAGATAGCAGAGGCCAGATATGGTGGTGCACACTTTTAATCCCAGCACTTGGGAGGCAGATCTCTGGGAGTTTAAAGGTAGCCTGGTCTACATAGTAAATTCTGGAACAGCCAGGGCTACACAGTGAGAGCCAGTTCCAGGGCTTCTGACATACATGCAGGCAAAACACTCACGAACACAGAATAAAAATAAATTATATATTTAAAAAAAGAAGGCAGGCAGGCAAGCAGAAGAGAAATGGACTCAGAAAGGAGACCAGAGGGATGAGGGCTGGACGAGTAAGAACAACTCTGTATGGAAATCTCAATGAAACCCACTTGTGTGCTGTAAGTAACGCATCAAAGAGCAAAGCAAACCCTAACATGAACTTGAACTGCGATGGTTTAAAGGCATCACCTTGCACCCTCTGGCTGTCGATCTGCTTATGTTTATTAGCAAGTCTGCTCATCAATGAGTCCTCCTGTGGTGAACCACATCTTAAGACCAAATGTTCTGTGATGAGGACATCACTAATGATTTTGGGATAAGGAGTGGAAAGATCGGTGAGTTCAACGCCCACCCCGTTCTCGGTGATTTCCACAACTCTGGCTTGGAGTTTGAGCCCCACAACACATGCTTGAAATCTTGCTGTGGCTTCTCTTGTCCAATGCTTGGTTTTGGGCTGTATATCTGAGAAGCAAGAAAAGGACATTAAAGAGAAGCCTATGTATGCGGTGAGCTTATGCTGACAGTAGGCAGGACTGGGGCCTTACACCCAGCTTACAAATTCTCAAAAGTTATACAAGATGTGGCCAAGAAAATCTCACATCTTCCAAAACCAAGTCACAGATTCTGTGCCTGCTAACACCCAGTGTAGAATTTCAGGGACCAGGCCAGCACTGTGCCAGGGACAGACGTGTGCCTTTACTGTCTCAGGGAGGAGCTTCTGCTTGGCCAGTGATGAGACTAATGGATGAAAGGATCTTTGCAGCGTTTCCGGTGGTCTGAGGCGACTTCCGCTTGCTCCCTTTTGTTTTGAGACAGGGCCTCACTTGCCCAGGTGTATCCTGAACTCAGGTTAAGCCCCTAAGCAGCTGAGCCTGTGTCTGTCAGTGATGGCGCCACTAGCTTTTCACCGTCATCCTTCCTTTTGGTGGACTTCCAACCGTGAGTGAGCACCTGAGACTACTCACGGCACCTGCTCGACAGACTTGGACGCTCGCTCCAGAGCTTCTCATTTAAGTCTGGAGTGGGGCCTATAAATCTGAACTTTGTTTTTCTTTTTTCCCAGACAGGGTTTTTCATGTATCTCTGGCTGACCTAGAACTCTCTGTATAGACCAGGCTAGCTTCGAACTCATGTAGAGATCTGCCTGCCTCTGCCTTCCAAGTGCTGGGATCGAAGGTGTGTGCCACCACCACCTGACTTATAAATCTGAATTTTTAGGACAAGTTTCTGCTTGTCCGGAACTTTGAAGCTGTTGGTCTGAGGGCCACATCTTAAGATACACACTGGCATGACATACGGTGATTAAGAATAATCTGGGATAAGATGGCTCCACAGGTGAATGTGCTTGCCACCAAATCCTGAGCATCTGAATTTGATCTTTAGTTCTCAAAGTGGAAGGAGAGAACTGAATCCCAAAAGTTGTCCTGTTGTCCTCTTACCACAGACAGGCCATGCATGTGCCTGCATAAATCTATCATATACATACCTGCAGATGTGTGTACACATAAATGTATGAACACGTGATAATATAGTCTTTAATAAGAACAGAGGCCTGAGACATACCCATTGCACATTATTAAGAGATGATGTGATATCATGTGTCTCCTCACAGCAGAACTGTCACAAAGACAGATGGACATAAACAAGACCTAGGAACACCTGTGCTCCCCAACATGGGCACTATTAAGAATCTGGGATCACTTTCCACAGAAATAGGGGTCTTAAAGCTAGGCTCTTCTTGTATGGACCAAGTTGCCTTAGGATTCCTGGGCTGACGTGGTTCTCCTGAGGAGTGCTGAGCAGCTGACACTACTGTCCATGGCTCTGTGCCAGGCTGCCCCCATGACTAGGAATGCAAATGGAAAACATACCTGCATACATAAACGCTCTCTTAAACGTTTACATGCATGGTGCTGCATGCTTGTGATCCCAGCACAGGAGGTGACAAAGCAAGAAGGGTTGCTGGGTTCCAGGTCCTGACCACAGAGACCGGGTCTCAGCAAAACAAGGCAGCAACAAGCGTGCTCAAAAGGGAGGCATCATGTCACACTCCGGGCGTGCTGCGGAGCCCTGCTGCTTCTGTCTAGCCTTCCTTCTCTTCTTCTCCAGATGGAAAAGCAGAAGTGCGCAGTTTAACTAACTTGCCGGCTCTCCCAGCAGCAGCAGTGTGGAGCAGGGCTGGCCCCGACACCCCCTCTCTGCAGTGATGCTGCCCGGCAAATCCCGTAACTTGCCGTCCTCCCTCGCATCACAGGCGTGAGTGTAACACATCCTAACAGCATCAGGGTGACAGCAAATGCCTGGGCACAATTCAGTCCCAGGCCTGTCCCAGTGCTAACCCTCAGAGTCACTCTTGAGAGGGCCACTCACTGTCCTGACAGATCACGTGAGTCATCCTCTGCTGTAGGCTCTGCAAGTGATGGCTGTCAGTGCCAGCCCTGGGATGAGCGATGGCTGTCAGTGCCAGCCCTGGGATGAGCGATGGCTGTCAGTGCCAGCCCTGGGATGAGCGATGGCTGTCAGTGCCAGCCCTGGGATGAGCGATGGCTGTCAGTGCCAGCCCTGGGATGAGTGATGGCTGTCAGTGCCAGCCCTGGGATGAGTTCCTTGCAGCTGAGCTGAGCCTTGTGCCATTTCCAGGTTGCTTCAGAATAAATGACTAGAAGTAAATGCCAGCATTCATGAGTATCTGAGGTTCTCAGAGTTCTGCAAAAACCCTCTAGACAACTATGGAAAAGAAGCTCTTTCATGTCACGCTAAGTATTCTGGCCAAAATACCAAGTAAGTTCCTACATTTAGTAATGTGAGGTGGGATTTTCTAGCTCAGTTGAAAGGTTTAATTAAACAAGTTCATTAGTAACTGAAGAAGGGCACACATATGATGTTGGCTTTCCAAGGCGTGAACTCCTGCCGACACCTACCTACTAGCCAGCACTGCATCCCCTGAAATGGAAGTAGTAAGAACTGTGGTGAGATCGCCTGGAGTTGGTCTGTGGTAACTTCTTCAACATTTCCATAATCCACAAAGTGCACTTTAACATTTCCGCTCGGTAAGATCTCCTTGACTAGGGCCCGGTACCAGTGGCCATCACCTGGAAGCAGCACAGAGTCGCTGACAAATCTTTTTCCTTCACACTCAATGTTTCCTCTTAGGAAAAAACCACTTTCTACATCAAAGTTGGTAAATTTTTTCTCTTTTTACAACTTTTAGTTTTTCTTCAAAAATCCCTAGACTGAGAATTCCTAAGATCCATTTTTAGAACATGTCCCCAAACTTCTTACAGCATCACACCCTGACATCTGATAAAAATTGCATTCAGAACCTATTCAGTAAACAACATGGAAGTGGGAAGTGGCCAACACATTCTTACTGCTCAGGGGCCAGAGCTTTTGCTGTTACGTGGTAAAATGGCAAATGGCAAAAGCGTTGCCACGTGAGGAACAACCCAAAGCTATCAAAGTGCTCTGAGGTGTGGAAAGATCTAGGCTTCAAGGCTCCTAATGTCTAAGGCCTTGTAACAGTTCCTCTAATTTTGATTATGAAAATGTGCTTAAATACAAGAAGAAGACATGCATTGAACCAAGGTCTGAATGTGAGGGACAAGAAGATCCACAGTTGCTGACGCCAAGTCTAACTCACCTGCAAAAAAGGCGCAGCAAGGCCGCCCTATCTCTGCCTTGAAGCCATTGGGCAGCTTTTGTGCACAATAGTCTGCTAAGGACTTATTCAATTCCTCAAGCTTCCTCAAGGCTGGAAACACAACACAGAGAACGGAGACTGTTAAACATCAACCATACCTTTCCCTTTAAAGTCAGAGACCATTTTCATCATGAAAATCTCAAGTCCACCCCCAAACAACTGGTAACTGCAACACAAAACTTAAGGCAATTCAACAATATTCAGTTCAATTCTTAATAAGCTGAAAACCAGTGACTTCTTGGGTACAACATAGCTCGGCAGTGCCATCAGTATGCCACCACGAGGCTTGGGCGTAAACCTTATACAAACCCAAGAAGTTAATACTGCCCTAAAAAGTGAATATAATTACTAAACGCAAAGTTTAGTTAATGTTCTGATGGAAGTTCTATAGGCAAATCTGCAGCACAATACGATGAGAAGAAGGTAAGGCTGTCTTGACTGGAAGGCGTACAGAACCACAAGCAGCCAGCAATCTCCTAGTGGGGAGCAGATGGCAACAAAGAACCAGGACGGCAAGCCACTGAGGACAAACAACAAAGACACAAACGGCTTCGTTATCTACAGAAAAGGGATGAGCAGCTATCTAAGCCAGAGACAAGCGAACGCCTCTGAATCACGGCAAAGGCTGTCACAGAAACAGACGTTCTAACTAGGGAACACCTTCGGCTTTCAGATGAGCAAGGGCATGCTGCAGAGAATGGGTGGAACAAGCACCAAGAGCATTGGGAGTCTCTTGGTCAGCTTCTCAAAGGACACTCACCCACTGACCTGTCACTGTGACTGTACTCTGTCCTAAGGATGTGCTTTCAGGGCTCAGTGGTTAAGAACACCAGCTGGCCTTGCAGAGGACCCAGGGTTAGTTCCCAGCACCCACACTGTGGCTCACAACCATCTTTAACTCCTGTTCCAGGGATCTGGCCCCCTCTTGTGGAGCACATAGGCACTGCATGTATGTGGTACACAGCATGCAGACACAAGTTTTAAAAAGTAACAGTATTAGAATAAACTCAGAATATAAGGACTGTAACATCTACCAACAACACCTCTGTCAAACTAAGATAAAACTACACAGATGGCAGCAATGTAGCTACAAAAAAAAAATAGTCCTGAGACTGCCAGTTATCCTGCACTATCTCCTAGAACAGGAAAATGGCACCAACTGGAAACCTGACACCAACTGGAAACCTAACACAATCTAGTGCTGGTCTCCCAGGTTAGCCACACAGAAGCTCCGTGAGGGATATACAGAACTCTCCACACCATCTATGCAAATACACAGTGTATAAATGAAAAGCATATTAAGAAAGGAATTAAGGAAAAATATGTGAACTGGTATCCAAGATATTTAGAAAAATAAAATGTATGAAAGTCATATACATAGAAGGAACACACATCAGGCTGCTTCTACTTCTGGAAAAGAACTGCAGACCATGAGGAGAGGGGTGGGGTGTCTGGATTCCCACTAAACTCTGTTATTCTTAAATTCTGTACCATATGTTTGGCAGTCACCTATGAAAATAAATAAAAGGAAAATTTAAAGTTTTGATTCTTTAATTTTTAGATTTATTTATTTTAAAGTTATGTGTATGAATGTTCTGCCTGCACGTACATATACCATGTGAAAGCCTGGTGCCAATGGAAGTCAGGAGAGGGTATCAAATTCCAGACCTGGGTCCTCTGCAGGAGCAGCAAGTATCTTAACCACCAAGCCATCTCTTTAGCACCCTGAGTTTTATTCTACATACTAGTCCATCTCCCAGGTGATTCTAAATGAAGACATCATGCATCTCAGAACTTGAGAGTCAAACAAAGACTTAGATATCTAATGTATTAATTTGGCAGGAAAAAAAATGGATCTAGAAAAGTTAAATTCAATGATGCTCATTCACTTTTACAGCTCAAGTGAAACAGAAAATACAAAGTATGAGAAGGTGGGACAAACAGAAATCTCAAAGTGACAGTTGTCAGAATTGTGGGAAAAGAGAAAAAGTTGGCTAGCATGGTTGACTCTCTAGAAACACATGATGACTCAGCAGAAACACACAATGACTCAGCAGAAACACACAATGACTCAGCAGAAACAACACGGATGAGACAATGTTCACACTACCATCATTTCAAAGGTGGCCAAGAGCCCCAGAACAAAACAGAATTAGAAACCGCTGTGTACTTATACGATGGAATATTATACAACAACAACAACAAAACAAGCTCCAAGTACTTGTAACAATGTGAGGAAATAGTAACCAAGGCAAAGCAAAAATATGTATTGTATAGTTTTTCTTCGTGTGAGGTTCAAAAACCAGGAACAACTGAACCCAGCAGGACTCTGCTTCCTTCTGAAAGAGAAGGCACTGTAAGGACAGGAGAGAAGCGCAGAGCCTTCTGGGACGCCGGCCAACATGTTCTTTCCTTCCCGATGAGCTGTCTACCATGCTGATCTGTGACAGCCATTACTCTGCACTCTTTTTTTTTTTTTTTAAACTTATTCACTTTCCATCCCACTCACTGTCCCCTCCCAGTCACCCCTACACTACACTCTTGTTACAGCACTCGGTCTCTACGAATGTAACAGTCCATCAGATCAACGGGCAGACTTAATTTCCAACAATGATGTTAGGCAACAAGCCATGAAACCTAAAATGGCCATAAGACTAGCATAAACTATGTGCCATCACGTCCCTCTCTGCACTGTGCCTCACAGTGCTGCCCTCCCCAGGACGAGCAGCCTGGCCCTCCGAGCGGGCTGGCTTACCCCCCTCCCCCCCAGCGGGCCGGCTTACACCCCCCCCCCCAGCGGGCCGGCTTACCGTCGTCTTTGAGGCAGTGGCAGTAGAACTCCCCGGGGCTGTACATCATGCAGACCATCACATCTACTGTCTCATCAACAGTGAACTCAACCCACGTCCACTCCAACGCCTCTGCTGCTCCTTCTATGGCCAAGGGAACTGTGAAAATAACTGAACGTTTTTTACGAGGAGGAGACATAGTTTGGGTGGGGAGGGCTGTTGCTGGCAGGGCTGTGGAGGAATCTGGGACAGCTCAATTTCCACTGACATTCTGGTGTCTTTATGGGAAGGACTGCAACTAACCTGATCACTTGAGTGTCACACATTTCTGACTAATCAAACTTCCAACACACATCTCTGTTTCCATACTTTGAGGTGTATTTATGTGACTGTTCAATTAAAAAGGTAAAAAGGCACCCAAACACCAGCTCCCCTGAAATCCTGGCCCACGAAGTCTAGG
Organism: Uromys caudimaculatus; assembly: GCA_028551405.1. Taxonomy (NCBI): domain Eukaryota; kingdom Metazoa; phylum Chordata; class Mammalia; order Rodentia; family Muridae; genus Uromys; species Uromys caudimaculatus. The sequence continues at coordinate 4,189,971 of CM052703.1, forward strand.
GTCCAGCCTGTGCTGCTTGCTAGACAGCCTACTTACCGCTGGCTGTGTGCATGCTGCTGCCTTTATCTGCCACTATGTCCTTTTCCTCGATGGCAAAGCCTGAGCCTATGAGAGCTTTAGAGGCGCTGATGTGAGGAGCCACCGACTTGTCTACAAGCTCCACCAGGGCCCTGGTCCCCAGCATGCCCACCACTCTCACTGTGACCATTCTGTTCTGTACAATCTTTTTCATGACACAAATAGCTTCTGGAGTCCAAATTCCTAATGATGGCTTCACTCCTAACAAACAATTGTTAAAAGGATGTTAAAATAATTCCTAAAACAAGCATTTACACATTAAACTTCATTTCCTCAAACTTTCCTCAAAAACAAATCTGTATCAAACACTGGAACCAAAATGTCCCATCTGAGCAGCAAGATTTTATAAACACAAAAAAAATGGCCAAATTAAAAAACAAACAAACAAGCAACCTTAATTCCATTGATAGAAAATGTCTGAAAGCCAAATCTACAGAAAAAAGAAAGATTAGCCATTGCCTGGAATAGGCTGACCTGTAAAACATACATGAGATCTCCAGAGCATGATGGAATGTCTTCACACAGATGCTAGTTAGCATGTACAACCCACCTAAGTTTACTAAAATAAAAATAAAAATAAACAAAAAAATAAACCTACTGAATTCTATACCTAAAACAAAAACTCTTACAATGTCTGAATTATCTCAATAAAGTGATTAATGAAAAAGGTATAAACAATCCAGGAAGAAATACTGGCTTTACATATTAATGTGAATTTTTGTGGGGTTTTTTGTTTTGCTTTTCTTAAATACAAATCAGTATTGCCAATGATTCAAAGGCATAGGCTAGAGTCAGTATAAACTAAAGCTGAATAAGCCTATCCCACCCCCACGCCCCACCCCTACCCTCCACCGCCAAAAGAGAGAAAAGCCTCAGCTTCTATAGTGAAGGGAGTGGATGAGATTCCGGACTAGTCCACAGGGCGAGGTGCTACAGCAGTGTCTCTGGAGTATAAGTGCATGACAGGATTCACCCTCTCCTGAGGGAGTGCACAAGTGAGCTCAACCCTTTCCACAGAACAGGAGACAGTATGTCCCACAGATACAACAAGACACATACTCATGGTACCGCACCGCCTGGGAAGAGACCCTATGGAGTTGTTCTGCAGTACTGTCTTACAATGCATCCAAGGAATCTTGGAAAGGATACACATGCAGCCAAAAAATTAAAAGATCGTCACTGTCAAATCTCTGTAATAATGGCAGACCTGTAAAGCTCACTGAAGACAAATGTACTGACGCAGGAAGAAGCCCTTGATCCTATGGACAAGGTGCCTACAAAGGGGACCTCCAAACCATGACTCAGGGCTCCCACCGCTCCAACACGCACGTGTCTACACCACGAGCATGCTCGCATGTCCATTCTCACGTCATAACATCTGAAGAGCGAGAGGACCATAGCATTTCATACCTGCCAGCACACAATTTAGAGCTTGCATCGGCAAATCCAACAACTTTGGAATTATGGGACAAAGTCTTTTCAAACTAAGAATTTCAAAGTTTCCGTAATCGACATATCCAACCAGGACAGATTCTTCAGAAGCGTAGGCCAGCACCGAGGCTCGGTACCACTGGTCATCCTCTGAAACAAGGGGAAAGGCGGCTCAGATGCTACGGCCGGCACAAGGGCCTCCCAACTGGAGGCAGCCATACGTACGTTGTGCTGCAATCGCAAGCACTCAGCGCGCGTGCTCACTGACCACCACCCGAAGTCTCAAATTCCCAAAGCAGTACTGTTGTGCTCAGCTTAGTAATTGCTTTGCTTTTTACTAACAACCTGCAACCAAATACCTGATAAAAAACTAAAAGGAAGAAAGACTGATTTTGTTCATGGTGTCAGGCTGGGGCAGGGTGAGGCAGGGGCGCAGCAGGGCAAGGTCACTCCCTGGTGTGAAATCCAACCAAGCTGGCAATGAGGATTAAGCACCATGCCACGGCATGTATGAGTATGAATTTATATGACTTGTTTTCTCCAACAGATAGCCAGTAGGTAGCCCAGCAGGGATGAGAACATGTTCCAACCACACGAATCTCCAAGGTACATCGATTATTTGCTAAGGCACCTTATAAGTAAGGCTATCTCTAAAACAGCAGGACGAATTACATGAATTCTAAACCAAGGACTGAATGCACTGCACTGGTGGGTTCTGAGCTGCTGGCTCTTCAGTGGGCTAGCGGGGCTGCCCTTAAGGCAACAGTAACACAACCAGGCTTCCACAGAGTAAAACTTACAGAGCAACAGAGGCCATGCCTGGGCTGGGCCCCCAGGCCCTTGCTAATACAAAGCTCACAAAGAAGGGAGCACAGGCTCGACAGCCCACACTCAGGCCAGTGCCCCTCTCCATACGACAGTTAAGGAACTGGCAGAAACCGTACATGCAGGCTCTTGATACCAGTGCTCTGCCCCTGCAGGAAGCATATACCACCCTGCTTTGTTCTAGTTTGACTGGACATGTTTAGGGCTTAATTGGTGCTAACACTTAAGGCCACATGGGGCTATTTGGTGTGAGTCAAAGATTTTTTTTGGTTTTACTCAATTGTATGTAAAAACCATCCTCACCTGAGAACTGGGCACAACACACATCCCCAATGGTTGGATAAAAGTCCGAGCGTGGAGTCACATGGCCACAGTATTCACTGAGGGATTCCTGAAGCTCTGCAAGCTTATCTGTGGACACAAAGCACATCTTAGACAGAAATGTGCCGGGCAGTGGTGGCGCACGCCTTTAATCCCAGCACTCAAGAGGCAGAGGCAGGTGGATTTCTGAGTTCGAGGCCAGCCTGGTCTACAGAGTGAGTTCCAGGACAGCCAGGGCTACACAGAGAAACCCTGTCTTGGAAAAAAAAAAAAAACAAAAAACAAAAAAAAAAAACAAAAACAAAAGACAGAAATGTGCTTTCTGTCTTCAGGTGACGTGCTGAGTCTCACAGAACACATTATGGTGACACAATAAACTAAGAAAACTGACTCACGGCCACTCTGCAGCTGCTGACAAAAGAAGTCCTCTGGTGTCTGGATGTGGGCAACCACACCACAGAACTCATCACCCACATTCAAAGTCAGCACTTTGGGGATCAGGGCATTTTTGTCTGTCACAATCTTGTTCTCAGCTGTCACTCTTCCAATGTCCTCCGAAGCACCTTGTCAGAAAATAGAAAGGCCTTGGCATCATGGAGGGAAACAAAACAGTACCAAAGGAACGAGGAAACCAGGGAACCTGAACTGTCTGACCACAGTCTGTATGTAATGGAAGCAGATACTCGGGTGCCGGACTTCAGAAAGGGAAATTCTGCGTCATCAAAGAAGGAAAACCATAGCATAAACAAAATCTGATCTAACGACAGTGCTCTCTCATAAAATATTCAGCCTCTAAGGAGTTCAGGAAAATACAATTTAGAGTTGATCCTATTGAAGAGTCATGGAGCAGAGCCTACTTTACAGTGAAATGGAAACCTACAGAAAGTCATGTGTTGCAATAATACACTGAATCTAATTAAAATCACACTTAAAATGCATCATTGGTTCACATGAGGAAGAGGTAGTGTAAGTACGACTTGGCTCAGGGCTGACAGTGTCTGAAGGAGCAGGGGCTTTGGACACCACACACACACAAAAGTAATAACTCAGAATGCAAGATAACTCCAAGGCCTGAAAGCTAAATGAACAGCCTGCCATGTCCTCAAGTGTAGGAGTTTTAGGAGACAAGACATCGTGCCATCAACTGTCAGGATTCTGCAAGACAAGCAGGTCCCTCAAAGGAACCAGGAAGAAGACACTTCAGATATAGACCAAGGTCAGTTTCACTGTTTTAACTCAGACACATAAAGCAGCAGGTAACAGAGTTACAGAATTAATCTCACCACAGACCTGTGTGGTCTCATTCTGGACGGACATGCTGAAAACCCATGGGATGGAATCTGACATAAAGCAACTGGGAAGGAGCTCACTAAGCAGTCTGTGCTTACAAGTCTCCATAGGCACTAGAGTCCTAAAGGAAGGACAGAGGCACCCACTACAGCAAGGCCTGATATCAGTGAGATACAGCGTCTCCATTAGGGTTTCTACTGCTGTGAAGAGTACACCATGACCAAAGCAACTCTTATAAAGGGTTTAATTAGGGGTTTGCTTACAGTTTCAGAGGGTTAGCCCATTATCATGGGCAGGGTCATGGTAGGAGCATGGTGGCACTCTAGATGCTGGGGAAGCAGAGAGCTACAACCTGATCTACAGACAGAAAGAGACTGTCTGGTCCTGGCATAGGCTTGTGAAGCCTCCAAGCTCACCTCTAGCCAGACACTTCCTCCAACAAGGCCACACCTCCTTATCCTCCTAATCTATTCCAATAGAGCCCCTCCCTAAGCACTCTGTCTAAGCACTCACATCTAGGAGCCTCTGGGGGTCGTTCTCATTCAAGTCACCACAGGCAGGGTGTAAAGGTGTCTCAGCCAGGTCTGGGGACAGCACAGCAGGTTCAGGTCTGTTAGGCTTGCAGCCAGACTGTGCAGGACAGTTACCAATCTTCCGTTCCTTTCTCGTCTCTATCTTTAACAGGGTGTCACTCCACATTCCCAGCCACTGTTGGCTTTGGAGTTGGATGGAGCCCACTCAGTGAAGCTCCGAGGCACCTGAGACCTGCCCTGCTCACATCCCACGATGCGCTCCCCTCCTGCACCTTTTCCTCATGGTCACCTCCGGTCATACCTCAGTTTCAGTTTTTCAGACCCAGCCATGTCCTTTTAAACCGATGCCTTTTGCAGATATATTCTTTATTTCTTAGGTCTCTTCACGGCTATTCCATCCCACGTCTCAGCAGGCACCTTTGCAGGGGAGTTTTCTCTTCCCCACCCTGCATAGTCTTTCTGTGCAGAGTACAAAACCCCCTTCTGTACAACTTCTTTGCCTCCAGGGAACTCTAGCCGGGTGGGCAGAGCTCCCGGGCCTCCTGCTTCCTGCTGCCCAGAGCCACAATGCATCTGTGCCACTGAGGGTGACACCCTCACCTCTCTGCTGCTCTTGCTAGCTCTCTTGTAACAACCTTTACTCTGTCACGGGCCCAGGCTTACTCCATCACTCTTCCTTACTCTGCACCGTCACATTTACGGTCCTAAGCACGATGACTACTAGACTATTATTTGTTTAGTTTTCTTCTCTAGGTGGTAAAGAAATACTCAATGCTTTTCATCAAGATCTATGTTTTAGGGACACCATGAGGGCAAGCTGGAGATAAAAGATAACCATAGAAGGTTGTTCCCATTGTCATAAATGTTTCTAAAAAGATGGCAGTAAGAAAACATGGATGGAGAAGGGAGGGAAGAAAGAGATATAACCAGGCATATTTGGGAGGAAAGCCAATGACTTGGCAACCAAATAAACAGGCATGGGACAGAGAGTGAGAGGAGACGGCAGGGTCGGGGCAGTTCAGTCTGTCTTTGGGATGAATAGTCATCAACCTAGTATCACCTCTGCACCATGGACAAAAGACAGACTGAGTTATATCTACATCCAAAGAACAAAGTAAGAGAGGGACAGACCATAAAAGCAATGTGAATGAAATAAAAGCAATGTAAGTGAAAAATGCCCATGGTGGATCTAATTCCCTTGTTAAACTTGACGTAAACATGCACAAATGCACGTACTCGCACAGTTAATGAGTAAAAAACTACAGTCTTAAACACTGTTCTGCTTCAACAGAATTTCAGAGAACTCCTTACTACTGGTAAAACGCAGGCTGGGAACGAACCATACTAAGGCATTATGCACTGGGAAGCCCTCAAGCCAAAGGGTCCCTTTATGAGAGCATATTAGGATTCTTTTGCAAAACAGACTCGGGAGACAAGAGGGAAGACTCAAGTTAGATAATGTGTTTCTAAATGAACAGTACTCTCTTTGTGTGCAGTGGTCCTGACAATGCTAGCACCAATCCTTGTGGGGGCTGAGGAAGACACTGCTGTCTAACTGGAGGCCCTGCTCAGTGTGAGCCTGTATACTCACTTTGGTCCACACTTTGCTTCTTGGAGCTCTGCTCATCAGGTTTCACACCATATCCCATTTCCACAAGTACATGGTCCAGTTGTTTTCCTAAAAGGTGATTCAGAAAATATGTCTCCATTGAGACACTACATAAAGCATCATAGGCAAAGAAAAGGTAAGAAACAAGCCAACCATGTGTCTCAGACATTATAACTCCTTGCACAGGCTTTGCTTTAGCAGGTCAATTATTATGGGTAAAATAACACCCACAGAAGCATAGTTTTTAAAATTCAAACAAAATTCCCAGTCGCTTGACCAAAAAGTTCACTAAAAGATTCATCTTCAAAATTCTAAATAATAGAAAAGCCAGTTATCTCCAAAGCACATTTAAATTAACCAGTTAATCCAAAGAACTCCATTAAAGGCATGGGATTACATGCCTAAAGCAGAGCAGCCATCGCTGACATGAACTCACATCCCAAAGCTGAAGTTGCAACATTTCAAAGAAATACACATTTCAAAGAAACAACAATCGATTTCACACTGCATTTCAGCAGACAAGCTCCTGTCGTATCAAGTCGCCCATGAGACCCCTTCTATGAGAGGAAAGGCAATGTCTTGGAAACAGAGGCAGTGAGTCATACAGTGAGGAGTAAGCCACAAAGGAAGGGCAGGATCCCCAACTCTGTCTGCTCCTCAACTGAACACTAATGCTGTGCACATCTGTGAGGGCTGCTGCAGGAATTGCGTGGGGTCAACAGACCAGACACTCCTCACAGCAGCCATTACGAGGACAGTAGAAGGATAATAACATAGTTGCCTCTTATTGGCCTGCATCTGGCCTGCTAAACCATCCGATTCCACAGTGTGGATGAACAGCTAATTCAAGACCCCATTTCTGCACAATGGGAACGACTCTACACAGAGTACTGGTCTCACTCCATGGGAACTAAGAAACGTGAAAAAGAAGACTCACATCTTACCTGAACTCTGTAGCACCACGTCCACGGCACAGGTGAGCACCCCCTCCTCTGAGATGTCCACAACCTTGATGGAGCAGTACTGCTCAGACAGCAGGGCCTTGACAGCTGTGACACAGTCCTCACTCCACTCACCCGCAGCAGGGACAACACCTGACACGTAGCATTTTATGGCCTGGACAAGAATAAAAAGTGAAAATTGTAATTAATTATTTAAAGAGAATTTTTAAAAGAAGGTATTTCATGCTGAAAACAATTGTCAAAAGCCATCAGTGCTAATAAGCAGGTAAAGCTCTGAAGTGTGTTTATTACATTTACCTCGGATGCTCTGCTGGCAGTGCTAACTGCTGCTAACTGAAGCTTCAGAAATAGATATCAGATAAAAAATTTACCTTTACTGATCATCAATTCTGGCTTCTTTCCACTATTATATAAATATAGAAATGACTGATTTTATAGAGCCAATAAGATGCTCCTGAAAAAGCTACTTACTCACAGGAGATGCTACTTAATTAGAGAGAGACAACAGCAGAGCCACCTCCAGGGTATTCATCCACACTGACAGTGACCCAGAAGGACAGCAGGGATGCTGACAGGGGTTCACAAAGAAGGGACTCACGGAAGGAGGAAACAAGTCAATGCCTCTGCTTAGCTGGTGAATTCTGTCTATTGGAATTATCTCTTCATTTCCATAGTCAATATACAAGACATGCGCCTTCCTCTGCAGCACATCGACACCTTGGATTACGGCTCTGTTCCAGGTCTGCAAGGGAAATACGCAGTACTCTGCTTTAAACACAACTTCACAATCCTAGTCTAAGAGGCCATCAGCCAGCCTAGATGACAGCAGGCAAACAAAGGTTCCTGTTTCCTCCAGAGGCACCCCAAAAGTCACTACCATTTTGATAAGAAACCCCTGAAATGGTGCAATTAGGACATCTTCAGATGTACTAGCACGCTGAGTTACTCTAGCCCGGATGACGATCATACACTGCCTCAGCTACACACATAGGTGCAACTCTGAAGGCCAGCAAGCAGTGTGTACACAGCCGCTTAGGACTGAGGCAGCAGAGCCTGGTGGGCCAGTACAGTAGGGAGTATGCCTAGGGTGGCCTCAGTTTGCCCCAAGACAGCCTATGCAGCTTTAATAGCTCCTAGTCATGAGCTGGCCCCAGTGTAGTAAGTTGAAGCATCCTACTAAACAATTCAGCAGTGAATGCTCACCTGATCAACTGTGTATTTGGCCACACAAACTTCCCCCTTAACAGGAAGATAACCATCTTCAGGCACCATATTTGCATATGTCTCTTTCAAGCTTGTAGAGAGTTGGTTCATGTATTCTAAAACCTCTGAAGAATACAACTGGACATAAAAGTTACTCGGATGCTTGAATTCAGTAACTGTACCCTTTCAAAGACAAAGAAAAAAAAGAAAAAGCATAAGTTCCTCAAATTTTATAGAAATTTAAGGAAAGCAGTGCATGGTTTTTACAGTCTTTATTGATTTAATCAGGCCTCTTCCATGCCTAGTTACACTGTAAACTCAATGTAAGTACAACAAACAAAGAACAAAACCCAGCAGTTCTTTAGATCTCTCTCCATGCAAAGCAAAGCCAGTACCTTTATTTCCATGGTTTTCTTGAGTTGGAGACTTCTCAAATCAGAAAACATTACTCTCTCAGCACCAGCTGTTATTTCTTTAGTAACTCCCAGGGGACAATCAACCTGCTTGGAACAAGCACACACAGCTGTGACACAGCATGGTGGCCACTAAGTCTCACTCTTACACATGAGTCACACACCATGTGTAAGGGGAGCTAGGGGGCTCTAAGACTACGGAGAGTCACTTTCTGCAGGCAGGGGACACAACACAGGGTCCAGACCAGGAATGTGGGTGTCAGAAAGATAACCTTCAGGTAGTTACACAGATGAATCCATTCAACTTTCAAGAATTTTTGTTCTGGTTTTTGAGATATTCTCCCACTCTGCAATGCAGGCTGGCCTGAAACTAGTCTCAACTAGCCTAGAACTCAAAGCTATCTATCTGCCTCAGCCTCTCAAATGCTGGGTTTGCAGGCATGAGCCACTCTACCTGGCAACATTCCAAGTTTAAATGGTTACCTGTTAGTGCTTTGTAAGAATAGATACTGCAGAGAGATTTTTTTCAGTAGAAGGCACTATCGGCCACAGAAAGATGAGAATTCTCTGTGAGTGCTATTATGAATGTTTTGGCCCAAATAGTTCCCTAGATGGAGGAGTGCTAAGAGGAAGCAATGTCCGAGAGAGAGAGAGAGAGAGAGAGAGAGAGAGAGAGAGAGAGAGAGAGAGAGAGAGACACCTAGGATGGAGGCCCACAGATAGAGAGCCTGCGCTAGTGGTGCTACAAAACAAGGGCCCTGTAGTAGTCCACATTACTTTATACAGAAACACAGCTGGCTCAAGGACATTTTTGGGAAAGACTGGAAATAAACAATTCCCCAAAGCCCCAAGCAGGCACACTAGGCCACCCATCCCACCACTATGGAACTACTGGGGTTTTGCTTAGTTTATAAATACAGACATGATATGTTAGTTATAAAGAACATTTAAAATGTACTTAAATGCCAAAAGTATCCTACCTCATTCTTCACTTCGATGGTCTTTGTTTCAAATGGTGATTTATTATCTTCAAGCTTGTGTAAACTGTAATAAAACAAGTTATTATAATACAGCACAAAGAAACGTAAGAGAGGGGTCATGAATCTCAATTTCTTTAAATTCTCAATCAACAAAATTTAGGAGGGAAAAAACTTGTGGAGAACAGTAGCCCTGACTTGCCATGAGAGGCTCCTCTATGGTAGTACCCGTGTGCATTCTGAAAAGCCCCAATATGAAGGCCAAAGATAGCCCACATCTCAGTATCTGCCGAGAGCCATCTGGGAGAAGCTAAAACCTAGCAGGTGATCTTCCCGAGATGGTTCTGCCATGGACTAAAATCTACAACGGATTTGCTTCTCTATGTAAGGCAGGGGAGAATTCATTTGAGGAAAGGTTGCTTTTCCTGGTATTACTAAATATATAATACCACTAGGTATTGACCCACCCTTTTGAGCAGATTTATGCAGACCTAAGAAGATGCACTATCTTGAAGTGATACTATACAGACAAATAAATAATGACTTTATAGAATTCCTGATTTGATTCAAATAATTTTAGAAAGAAATATTTTAGAGATGGTCTTAGTTGCTAGAAAGATGTAATAAAGTTAGAATCAAGGATAGAATGTGCCCAGTCCTCAGAATAGTAAGTAGAGGCTGCATGATAAAGAATCCAATGAGCTTTCACAATCACATTAAAAAGAGAAACAGACTTGGGACAATTTTGTGTTCAAGGAAAAACATTTAGGGCCAAGGATAAAGTCACAGGTGTGCCCTTCGATGAGGCAAGGCCATGTAAAAATGTTGTTTTGAACTTATAATGATTACATTATAATGAAACACTGCTTTGAACTTCATACCAACATCCTTCTGTAACTCCCATTCTATGTAACATTTTATCTCTGAGGTAATTTTCTAAAGAACTTTTTGTCTAAGAAGGTATAAAAGACCAGAGAAAAGAAATAAAGTTATTGGTTGAATGGTTTGGCTTGGGGAGCTTTGCCCCATCTATCCAAATGTGTGTATCTGTTTGTCTGTGTGTATGTATGTAGGAATGTGTGTATGTATGTAAGCATGAATGAACACTTGTGAAGTTGATAGTGACAGACTGTTGGACCGGCCAGAGTGTGGGTGTATGCACATCTGCCTGTATAAGGCGTCTTAATTCTTTTCCTTTCATTCCTCTCTGGTTCACAAGAGTTAGCCAGCTTAGCCAGGGAGGCTTCTGGCTGATTCACCAGAGAAAGGAGCACTGGCAATAAATTCTTTTACTTAATTCCCTGCTGCTAAACAGCATGTGTTAATCACCAGATATTAGCAATTTTTAACACATAATAAAGAGTTAATAGAGTTAGGTTTTTAGCACTTAATCAAGCACAGAACTGTGAGAGTTAAGTTCTTAGCACACAACAGTAATAAGGAGTTAAGTTCCCTTAGTGCTTACTTAAAACATAAAGAGGAAAATAAAGCACAGAGAGTTATAATGTTTAATAAAACACAGAGTTAAAGAGAATAGAAGCCAGCATTTTTTAACCATAGAATAAGCAAGGAAGTCTTTAGAATCTTTTGGAAGCCATCAGCAAGCAGTCAGTAGCCTTTGAGAGCTAAAAGGCCAGAGACCACCAGTCTTTAAAGCAGCGCCCATGTATGGCCCACTTCAAGGCCATTCCAGGCTGGGCAGGCTCCCAGCAAGGATACTTGTCTGTAAAATACAATCCTTACATCCCATAGATGACTGTGTATAAACTAGAAAACACCATCAAATTACAGTATGTGTGCTTCAAAGCCACACTTCTGAGGCACTATGAGGGCTACCTCATTAACATCCAGGCCCGCATGCAGGGCCACAAGCAGATGCCAGTAAGACGTAAAATGCCAGTCATTAAAAATGTACTTGAGGGGATGAAGAGCTGGCTCAGTGGTTAACAGTACTTGTTGTCCTTGCAAAGGACCCGGGTTTGATTCCCAGCACCCACATGGAGGCTCATCACTGCCCTTAGGTAACACATACACACGTGATACTCAGACATACACACAAAATAATAAATCTAAAATAAAAAAAAATTACTTGTGGCCCTAAATCTTGCTATGCACTAGCTAGTGCTTCGGACTTAGAGCAGGCTTAGCAAGGTTTGCATTACCTTGTACATAGGTCGGGCCTGTTTAATTCATTAAATCCTCATTTATCAGAACTATCCATGTTCACTGTCCCCAAAGAATGAGATCACCAGAGCTAACCTTTGCTGTACAGGCCTACAAATGGTGCTGTGGGAAGACCAATCTCTCCTCTGGCATGCTGTAGAGCAGTAGTACGTCTGCTTGCACTGGGAACACCTCAGCGACCCTGTAGAGCACAGTCTTTCTCAGTCTAAGGCATGACAGAAGGGCGTAGTAACAATTCTGGCATTTTGTCACATCTTTTCATCTGAACCCCAGGTGTGGGGTGTGGGGCTGCTTCAGACTGTCTGCAGCAGCTGACTGTGATTTTCCTCAAGCTCTAGCAGTGGGGTGAGTTTGCAGCTCAGACAGTTGCAATTATGTGACATTTGGACTGGGGACTTTTTAGAAGGTTATATAAGTGCTAGGGCTTTAGATATCTTGACAGTGAAGATCAAACTTGCTCCAAGGAACTCTATGCCCCCAATCAGCAGGAAGCCGTCTAATCATAATGTCGTCCTCTTTCCCTCTGTCCTTCCTTCTCTCCCATCTAGTGCTAGGGGGTGGAAAGGGTGGAAAAAGAGTAGAGAAGGGTGGAAGAAAGAAGAGCCCACAAAGTAGCAAAATCCAGCTACAGAGAGGGGCTGGAGAGCTACCTTAGTGGTTACAAGCACTGACTGCTCTTCTAGAGGACTGAGGGTTCCTAAGAACTTTGGCTCAGACACTGTACACAAACTGGGCAAAGGTGCTGGGAGCTCTGATTGCCAGAGCCAAAAGCTACACATAAGCACAATATCTCTTACCATGGACAGACAAACTGCCAAAACACCACATTCTATATGGCAAAGGTGTACAGCTATCTGTTCATTTTTGAAAATAAATTGTTAAATACTATGATTCAGTTATAGAGTGGCAACTATTTCTCAACAAACACATAATTGGTACATCACTGACAGATTAACATGATAACCATTCCTAATGAAGTAAGATACAAACGAGCGGGCCTATGGCTTTGTAATTCCATTGGAGACATGACTGCCTTGGGGACAGAGTGATGGGGAGGGATAGGAAAGCAGCTTCTGAGGCCACAGAAACATTCTCTGTCTTGATGTGTGTCTGTGCATTTCAGGACGTGTCATCTTAGTCTAAAAACCATAAATGTAATAAGTAAGTGAGAGCGCAAGTACCAGGAGGCTGTGAAGAGCAGCCGCCACTGGGGATAACAGTGGGCACATGGCATCACCTAAGCCATTTATAGTTTCATGAAACATTACACAGTTCATGCTCACCGTAGTAAAATACTCCTCAGATGTACAGAAAGAACACCCTGTGGACATCAAAAGCAAACTCGCTTACCAAACAGGCCACAGCGGTGGCAGGTTGTTGACCGAAGGGGTGGTCCTAAAGAGTTGAAGAGTGCTGGATTATTTACGGACAAGGCATTCTCAAACAACTTGTGAGATTTTTTTGTTTTTTCAGGAGTCACATTATTGCTGGGCTTCTATGAAACAAAGAATAGTAATATTAGAAATCTCTTCCAACACTCCATGTGGGACTGCCTCACAGGTAAGACAGGACAGGTAAGACTTGCTCTTCTCTTATATATAGTCCAAACCCTAAGTGTAGCATACAAAACAAGCATAAGGCAAACCCTGAAAAGGAAGCAGAGCAGGCACTGACTATACTTAGGTTGGTAAAATGATGACTTCCCCCCAGCTGTGTTTACAACATAAAATTTACAGCAACCACTAGGAAAGCTATTCAGAGATACGTACCAAGCAAACTTAAGTTATGAAATGTTCAATTAACTTACAAGAATGGGGGGGGGCAGAGATGGCAGAGATAAGCTTTCAATACAGTTAAAGAGGTTAAGGAGATATCACTGAGATACATCTTGTATGAGAAATTCAAGCAGTAAAAAGATAGAATATTAGCTCATAAACGTTAATTAACAGAGACCAGGGGATAGCATATTACTATCAGATAAAAGGTTATAGAGGAAAGATAATTTCCACAGAGAGCATTATATGACCAGTCAGTCTAACTAGAAGACCTCACAGCCATAGGTGTGTTTGCAGTCAACAGCAGAGCTCCACAATGTGAAGAAGAGAAAGGCAATCAGTGAGCACAGATGGAGAGTCATGCTCTCTCAACAACTGATGTGACTAGACAGAGCCAGCTAGCATCAGACCTCAGCAGCATCCTGTAGTCAACGGCTCAGCGGGGGTGCACAACAGCCACTGTGCCGACAGGGTGGAACACAACTCTGCTCAAGAGCTAACAGAACACAGGACAGCAAGCCTGTAAGCTGAGCTGTAAATCAAACCACAAATCTAAAGAGTTGAGGGCTGGGGCACAGCTCAGAGGCATGTGTCCTCTGTGCTTAGCAACAACAGGAGCTGGGAGCTTAGAAAGGAGAGCTGACGCTAACATCACACACACTCAGAAGGCAGTAAGTTCATCACACTGAACACCTGGAAACTCAGAAACACTCTTCTAAATAACATGTGGGTCTCAGAGGGCGAGTTAAGGCATACTGAACACAAACAAACGAACAAAAACCCTACACATTATCAAAGCTTATGGGACACTTAAAGTTCTGGTAAGAGAAAAACTGAGAGCAGCCTGTAAGCACAGGAGACAAGTGCCTCACATAAATGACTTCTCTCTCATTTACTGTCTCCAAGTGAATAAATAAAGCAGAGTACAGCTGGACTACACACCGTACAAACTTCACATAGCCAGTCAAGAACAGACAACTCTACACACATTAAAAACTGACTCCAGAAGAAGCACTTAAAATGTATAAACAAATCACAGTGTAAGAGCCCCCAAAGAAATGTCAAAGGCCAGGATGTTTTCACCAGAGAATCCTACCAAATGTTTCAACAACGGAGTCTCCTCTTGAGGAAACAGAACAGTTATTCCATGACACATCGTGTTTACTTCAGAGATGCAAGGCGGCTTAGCTAATTAACATATTAATAAACCCACAACACAGACTACAATATCTGTCCCTGTGTGAGTCAGTACAGTAACCATTTGATTCCTAGAATAAATGACGTCCATAGAGTCACAGGATGCAAGCTAAGTTCAGAAAGCTCGGTCATTTCTGCTTCTTAGCAATGAATTCACAGACGCACAAATGTACAGAATCGCTCAAAAATAATTTTTAAGCATAAATCTAACAAATGACTTAACACAGAAGCTGAAAACTGCAGAGAGACGAAAGACAACAACATGGAGACACGGTGTTTGTGGTCAGAGGACTCAATACAGAAGAGGTGCCTAACTCTCCATCAGGTTCAGGGTTAAGGCAATCCGAAATCAGAGTAATGTTTCCACACAGACACAGACAAGATTGTTCTACTCAGTCTACTTAAGGCAAGCAAACTACAATGGCTAGAATAAAGAATCCTGAAAATCAAAATAAAGTTGAATGGATCAATGAAATTTCAGGACTTATCAGGCATTGTGGATGAATGAACCAATGAATTTCAGGACGGCCGCACTGACTGTGACCATGGTACTGGAAGGACAGCCCAGTGAGTGGGAAGAAGTCAGGAAGCACAGAACAGGTCTGTGGCATCTACAACTTTTGATGTATCCTCAGCTGACTTGACTAATTCCTAATGTCCAGACAACCTAGACAAGCTAACCTTCTCACAAACAGCAGCCGGGACAGCAGAACACCTAACACAGCAGAACACAGGATGGAGAGACAGACCTCAACTCAAGCTCCTTCCACAAAATAAACTCAAGCGGATCAAATTATAAAAACTCTGAAATTTTTCTCAAAAAGAACATGTCTGAATGATCTAGAGTAGTAAAGAGTTTGCAGTCTTAATTCCCAAAGCCAATTTGCCATGAAGACTTTGGCCAGATCCTAAATGAAGCCTTTTGTTCTGCAAAAAGCCTCCTTCAGAGATGAGAGGATGAGGTACAGGCAGGAGCAAGGTCAGGCAGACCATGCTTCACCAAACAAACACACACACGCGCGCGCACACACACACACACACACACACACAGAGGACCTGGATTCTGAAGCATAAAAAGAACTTTCAAAACTTAACAGCTAAAACCTGAATGAGGGCTGGAAGGATGGTTCAGTGGTTAGAGCACTGGCTGCTCTTCCAGAGGAACCAGATTTAATTCTCAGCACCTACATGGCAGCTCATAACTGTAATTCAAGCCCTAGGTGATCTGACACTCGCACAGACATGAATGCACCCAAAACCATATACATAAAATAAAATTAAATATATTACTTACAAAATATTAAAACTAAATGAAGCCAGCTGGCAGTGGTACATGCCTTTAATCCCAGGACTCAGGAGGCAGAGGCAGAGGCAGGCAAAACTCTGAGTTCAAGGTCAGTCTGGTCTACAGAGTGAGTTCTAGGACTCCCACGGCTACAGAGAAGCCCTGTGTCTCGAAAAACAAACCAAAACATAAAACAACTAAATGACCCACCTAGAAAATGGACAAAAGACAAGTGTTTCTCCAATTAATACTGCATGCAAATCACTGACTCTTCCTCTCATGATAAAACATTTATATTTAACAATCAAGCCAGCGTAGTCACCAAGGAATTGCTGAGAGAGAGAAGCCTGCAATAGCATTCCACTGAGACAATGTTCTTAAAGTGACCAGCTGTCTAACTCAGGACACAGCGGCCACTGCCAATACTCAAGGGGGGGCAGAGGTGGTCATAGAAAGGGAACTCGGGGGCCCCGTGACGATGGCAGTGCTGTCAGTGCCGGTTATGAACATGACAACTGCTTGAATGGGAACCTACAGTTATCAAAAAAAAAGAAAGAAAGAAAAAAAGAAAAATGGACATTTTCCTAAGAAAAGTTCTAGGTTAGAGAAATCACTTGACCTTGACTGACCCTGACAAAACAAATGCCTCCTTAGTAGCACAGAAAGTATCAGAATGCAGAGAAGAAACTTACAGTTTTTACTTGGTTAGGTGGTGAATTGCTTCCAAGACTTAATGGTGACACTGGGTTTCCTGGAAGAGAGAAAACACGATTCCTATTCAATGCCAATTACTGCTTTTCACTTCTGATGATGTAAAGTACATGACCCAGTGAGGCCCCAACAGTATGCCATCCCCAAAGCCTCCCGGCTACACTATAATAAGCCGGTGACGTGCTCCTCTTTCTGGCTGACAGTAAGAAGCTGCTGGGGTCATAGGTACGCCTATCAGTCCTTGACCTCACAATTTTACTGTAAACTTTTCTCCAGTCAGAAAGGAGACAAGTTGATTCCTTTTGAACTCTATTTTGTAGTTTTTAAATGAATGGCCTAACAAGTTAGTAGGACTCCTTATGCTCCTCTCCACCAGTCACCCATGAGGTGACTTTATGGTATCTTAAGAGATCCCGGCCTCACAGGCAGGAAAAGCAGCATCAAATGGTCTTCACAGATTAAGCAGCACATTAAGAGTTTGTGCTAATGCACAGAAGAATTAAACAGAGAAAGGAAAGGGAGAGGAAGGGGAGGGGAGGGGAGGGGAGGGGAGGGGAGGGGGGAGAAAGGATGGGGTAAGGAGAGGGACAGCTAGCCTTCAGGGCCATTTGAGGGGCTGTATGGAAACCTGTTATTGTAAGGCTCTTAAAACACATAAATAGAGTGAAAGAAATCTAAATGGAGTCACCAAAAACACAGGGGAGGCAACACCCTAATGTTCACCCCCAAGTGAAACCTCCAACTGGAGAAACAGGTTATATCTAGTTGAGACACTGGCCAAAGAGACCCCATGGGAACCTCCAAACATCTCAGGGTACTGCCAAGGCTACTGGTTAGTCTCTTGCTTAAGACGACACTTACATATTATTGAACACAGAGAACCTGAGGTGGTGCCACACTCCAGCACTTACTTACCCCCACTGACTAGAAGACTCTGCACATTACCAGAGGGGAAAGGTAACCAACAACCCAGCTACAAACCCTGACATCTACACTAGCTGACCTGCTGACAAGATGCACTGACGCAAGTAGCACAAATGTATTTTGGGAATAACCAACCAACTCTCAGTGTGGATCAAGGCCTAACCGATGCTTGACATTGCTTAGGTGCCCCGGTGTAGATCAAGGCCTACTCCATGAGCTAGAACCAATGCTTGACACTGCTTAGGTCCCAAGGAGGTAGAAAGGCCATGGACTTTGGGGAAAATCACTACTATTGTTCTGCTAAAGGAGTATAGCAATAAAATGACTCTTAGTGACATTCTGCTATGCTCACAGATCAGCCCCTTATCAGCCACCATCAGAGAAGCCTCCTGTAGGAGGTGGGAACTAATAAAAAGCCACACAACGGAAGACCTGCAAAAGTGAGAGACTTTTGGTCCTAAAAGAGATGTCTCCATCAAGCTCCTCCCCTCAGGGCTCAGACAGCTGTAAGGAAGAGGAAGTGGGAAGATTCTAAGAGCCAAAATAGATGGGAGATGCGAGGAAGCAGTCAGACACTGCAGGACTGACGACACATGCACTGAGACTGTGGCAGCAAGCACAGGGCCTGCCCAAGTCCACGCCAGATGCGGTTCCAGCACTGACAGGGAAGTAAAACAGGATCTTCCATCCCTAACCAAGACTCCATCTCTGCAACTGACACCCACTTACAAAGGAAGAATTCGTTTTCTCCAGTGGAGTCTGGATGACATGGAAGAGCAGCCCCACACCAGGAGTCCATGCCAACACAAAGCAAGTTCTGCAGTGTGGCTCTGGGGTTTTTGTTTTATTTTGTTCTTTTGGTCTTACTAATCTTTTGTTTGTGTATTATAATTTTTGGGTTTGTGTTTTGAGTTTTCTGGTTTGTTGTGCTTTTTCTTTTTTAAATTCTGGGTTGTTTGCCTGTTTTCTGAAGAGATAAGAGAAAGAAAGGATGTACATCTGGGCGAGTCGGGAGGTGGGGAGGACCTGGAAGGAGCTGGGGAGAGAGAAACCTATGTTCAGTATATATTAGATGAAAATAACTTATTTTCAATAAAATGTATATATTTCAAAAACATGTTAATGCTAGTACAGTCTAGAGCACCAGACCACGACAATTACTCCAGTTACCTTAGAACCGTAGCTTAGGTGCACACTTGAGTGGCCTGCTGCCCGTCTGGAGAATAGCAGTTTACCGTGTCAGCCGCACCATGCATGAAGCACTTAAGCTTGTAGTGGCAGACTCTTGTTCCTTGGATTCTAATTTATCTAAACATTCTTTCTAGATAAATAGTTCTTGTTGCCCATGCAGTGACAAACTCACTCAGCTAAGCTGTGAGAAAGCACTGGGCAGATAGCTAAGTCTGAGGGAGGCCGGCACCCCTCTTTGTTTACCACCCTATGCTTTCCAATACCTCAAGTGAAATTGGGAGCAATCCTTCCTTCCTTGCAAAAATTACAAAAAGCTACTTCTACACAAGCATTAAGCTTTAACATGGTAATTTTTACTGGAAGTAAAAATTCCACTGAAGGTATTTTTTAACAAAACTGGCATATCTGGGTTTTGTTTATTAGTTTATAGCAATGGAAAAAATCCAACAACCACCAGCCTAGGCTGGTGCTGGACCTGAACTGAGCTGTGAGGTAAAAGCAGTTCACATATGCTTAGTTTTGACTTCTGAAGGGCCTTCTAGAGTCCAAGGCTCACACTGAGGACGGTTAACACAGTGTTAAAATATCATATCTCATACACCCAGAAGGTAAATCCCACCAGGCCCTCCTCTCCTTAAGGAGCAAGTTTTAAGAATCATGAAACAAACAAACAAATTCTTTAAAAGCAAATCACATGAAATTATTAACATCATAGCTATGTGTCTGTGGGCTGCTTTGTGCAAGGTAATTTTAAGCTAACTTCAGAAATGCCATTAAAACCACCATGCACCGTCCTTTCTACACCCCTGGGGAGGTTCATCGGTGGTCATTCCCCCCGTGCAATCTTTTCTGTGATTAACTAAGCCAAGGCTATTACTTGGTTTTCTGTCTAAATATTGAGAACTCTTCTGCAGTCATCCAGCTGTCCTGCTACCCCACTGCATTGTCTGCAGTCATCCAGCTGTCCTGCTACCCCACTGCATTGTCTGCAGTCATTCGGCTGTCCTGCTACCCCACTGCATTCTCTGCAGTCATCCGGCTGTCCTGCTACCCCACTGCATTCTCTGCAGTCATCCGGCTGTCCTGCTACCCCACTGCATTCTCTGCAGTCACCCAGCTGCCCTGCTACCCCACTGCATTGTCTGCAGTCATCCGGCTGTCCTGCTACCCCACTGCATTCTCTGCAGTCATCCAGCTGTCCTGCTATCCCACTGCATTCTCTGCAGTCATCCGGCTGTCCTGCTACCCCACTGCATTCTGCCTTACACCAAGTCAGAGAGTCCGTCGGAATCAGGTAGGAAGAGGTCTCCACTCACCTGTTGGTAACGTCTTCCTGTCTCCTTTGGACCCACCTACTTCTCCATTGATACCAGCAGGGTTTGAAGAGACCACTGAATTGTCTTCCTGACTAGCTAAATACTGTTTGTTTTGTTCACAAAGCAAAAAACTGTTCTTTTTACTTCCGTTCTCTGGGCTTTTCAGTCTGAAATTGGGATGGTTATGCTGTGCCACAGGACTTCTTAGAGAATCGTGGGCTGGGAGCTTGCTTTCCTTTTTCTCAAAATTAAATGGCTCTGCCATTTTACAAGTAGAGGCTTCCAAATTATTTCGTGGCATCATATTAGCTGTAGTTTAACATTCA
This sequence comes from Uromys caudimaculatus, assembly GCA_028551405.1. Classification (NCBI taxonomy): domain Eukaryota; kingdom Metazoa; phylum Chordata; class Mammalia; order Rodentia; family Muridae; genus Uromys; species Uromys caudimaculatus. Next base: position 4,210,522 of record CM052703.1, read on the forward strand.
CTGACGTCTGAGAAAAGAAATACATTTAAGAGGTGAATTTAACTGTGAAAGCAGACGAACTGTAAGCACAGGTGACTTTGTTCAAGCATTACACATCAGATAATTCCTACCAACAATTCCAAGCAGACTGAGCCTTGCTATCAAAATCTGGCCTACAATATACAAATATTTCTTTATTCATAAGTTTAAATTCCAGGTTTGGCAGACTCATTTACACCAACTCAAGAACATGAGAAGTTCTTGAAGTACAGGAACAGAAAAGACCTCTCACAACTGAAAACACCCTTTCCTACGTAAAGGCAACCTCTTCCTGGTGAAGTATGGTATAGTCCACTGCTTACATCAGAATGTCATTCTGCCTTCTACCTTACACCATGGTGACTCTTCTACCAGCAGAACTGCCACTTGCCCAGAGGCCCTGGCTCCGCCACCCTCAACCCCCACACCTGACCATCCAGATCACCTTCTCGGCTCCTCTCAGCTGATGCCTATTCTGTCTGGCTTGCTCAAGCATTCTGCTTTGACAGTCTTTAGCTGAGTTTCATGCAGCTGAGACTGCCTATGCCTCAAAACCTTCAAAGAGAGAAGCCGGAAACTAAATGTCACTTAAGATGGTTTTGAACAAAGAAACAGCAGAAAAATGCTCCCCTTTTGTGCCCTAAAATGCCTATTTTATTAGTTGTTTTAAATTAGATAATACTATAGTACAACCCTGACAATACATAATGAATTTGGGGTCCAAGAACAAAATCTGTCAACAGAGAGTTTTCTGAACATGCAGCATCCAAGACACTAATTCAGGTTCAGACATGCAGACAATTCACGGTGTTTCCAATAGACTTTCCAGTTGCCCTGCACCTGGATTGATCTCCGTCCTAAACATATATACATTCAGTCCATGCTGTCAATGCCTCAGCCTGGCAATGCCACCAAACACTGCCCAGAACACCTCAGCTCAGACTCAAAACTGTTGGTATCTTTCAGAATTTCTGATCCTTTCTGACTTTACAGAAACATAGATGATTTAGTTAAATCAGGTTTCCAGTGTTTTCCTGTCTTTATTTCTCTAAGTATATGAAATTAGGAAATCTTTGAGCTATACTGTTAGAATATTTGATTTTAAAAATTGCTTTTTAAGCTACAAACTTGAATTTCATAAGATAAATAAATTTTGGCTAGCTTTAGAGATTTCCCAACAGTTTCTGAAATGGCTCTAAATATGCTGTTGCCTTGTTTTTTACTTTGTGTGACTTAAAGCAGCACATTTAGCATTGGTTATCATAAAGCCAAAGTACCAATCAACTCATAAACGTTACAATAGTCTACGGTTCACTGTATTTAGGTGAGACTTAGTTCTTTATGTAAATTACACAAACACATCCATCTTATTAGGATGCAAATTTTTCTTAATATTTAACCACTATAACGTTTAAGCAACAAATAGAGAAGATTAAGCTTAGAGGAAGGTCTGTCCAAGGTCAACTACTTCGGTTGGCCTCACTCCACTGCTCCATCCCACTCAGAAATTCCCACTGCAATACAAATTTGGACTTACACAATTTCATACTTTTATTTGGGGATCGTACTTAAAAAATAAATAAAACTGTCTTCTTTGCAACTCCCTTACTCATGTGTTGACCTGCAAACACTCAGACACCGTGTGCTTCCTTCACCTGCGGATGAAACACCTAGATTCCTCATGACTGGACAGTTTATTATCAGAGATCCACATACATCGTGACCTACAACTGAGTATGATTCCAGATACATCCTGAAAGTAAGCAGGAGCCAGGACTCCCTAACTAGGAATCTGGAGCGACCACTCACACTTAAGTGTTTAGAGCCAGGGCAGCTGTGAGTTCAAATCAAACAGTCACCCATGTGACTTTCTATAACATATAGCTCCTGAATCATTACACTGTTTCTTTTCTATACATATTAACACACACATGCACTTACACTAACCACCACAACCAGGGCAGCATAGCCCTTTAGAGCTGAATCTAACATTAAAGGACACCAGCAAACAAAAGACACCACAGGAGCTGGAGATGGCTCAGCAGTTTAGAAGCACTTGCTGCCAAACCTGATGGCTGGAGTTTGATCCCTGGGACCCTCATGGTAGGAGAGAACTAAGTCATGCAAGCTATCTTCTGGCCTCCACATGTCATAGGACTGGCATGTACACATGGTAAGACTAAACAGCAGCTGCAAGACAATTTACAGCCACTTAGATTTATCTCATGTCGACCACTGAATCTTGAGTGGGTCTGTGTAGTGTACTTCTGTGACTTCCAGCTTATAGACTTCCGATAGACATGAGTAAGGAGAGTTGACAAATAATTATGAAGGGTCATGGTATCTCCTGGTCTAACCACGCCAATAACCTCTCTATAGGAAACACTATTTTAAAAAGCATATAATTTATTTTTATTTTATGTACACTGGTGTTCTACAGACATGCATGTCTGTGTGAGAGTGTCAGAAGTCCTAGAACTGGAGTTACAGACAGATGTGAGCTGCTATGTGGGTGCTGGGAATTGAACCTGGGTCCTCTGCAAGAGTTGACAGTGCAGTGCTCTTCATCTTTGGGCCATTTCTCCAGCCCAGAACATACTGCTTATCTAAGACACTGGTAATGAATTCAAATGTAACAATCCCAGAATTCATAGTAATTATCTGCTGGTTTAGCTAGCTAACAGAGGAGATCTGAAGGGCTCTCAAATTTCTTAAACAGAATTGAGAATCAATGTACAGTGGCTTGTGTTGAAATGTATAGAACTGTCAATCAAAAGAAAAAAGTGAATTTAAAATACTTCTGTTGACCCAGAGAGAGAGAGAGAGAGAGAGAGAGAGAGAGACCTTCACTTTGCGCGTATTCCTTTTGTGTTTTGACTGCAGTGAGAAGTAAAGCTTCCCAAAGTAGACCCTGACTTTTTATTCTTTTTATTCCCATAAAGTCCATCTTTGTGCCTTTTTATGTGGCTGGAGGCATCCCTACAAACAATGAATAGCCTGGTCTTTTCCCTCCAGGAGTTCAGAGCCTAGGCCTTAGAGAGAGGCCCTGCTAGTAAGAATTAGTGTGCCTCAGGAACTCGTAGGTGAAACGCCGCCTTTCCTCCCCTCACGTTTGTTCTTGTCTTCCTGGTGACTTTGTGCATTCCAGGAGAGATATTCTATCCAACAGGAAGGGGCATTTTAGAGCTGTAGAAGTCAATGGTTCGGTAGACCATGAGCCTGATCAGAAATCAGGCCCAAGCCCCACCTTCCTCATTTAGCTATGCCATTTTCCTTAAAACCGCTTCATCTTTCTAGGATTTAGTGACTATAAAATGCAGGCAGAAGCAGTTACTTCCTCCTAGCTACTACCATGATGATTAGACAAGGGACAGGATTTAAACCACCCAGGGAAAGGGAGGCCACTTTCTAACATCCTGCAAGAAACAGCAAACAACTCATTTGGGGGACAAGGATGGACAGACACGGACACACGGACACACGGACACACACACACACACACACACACACACACACACACACACACGGAAAATCACTCTATCACAATCCATACTCCCCAACCTTTCTTTGTGTCATGAGGAACAAGTTTACAAGATTTCATTTGCTGGCCTTGAATTTGTCATCCTTATGCCTTGACCTCAGTGCTGAGTGAGATTTCTGTGGTAAACTACCATGGCCAGGAAGGGTTGCAATGTTTAAGATAGACGTAGTCTCATGGTTCAAGTACATTTCTTTACTTTTGAACGTAAGTGACTAGCAAATGAGAAAACTTGCCACCTTCCATCCACCATTCCTGACTTGGGCCCAGCACCCACTTGAGATACCTAGTTAGATTAGTCCCAGTCTGCTTAACTCCGGAGGCCTAATAGAGAAACTTACTTACACCTGGGGTCTAGGAAAGCCAAACGCCAAGAGGGCATGACCCAGCAGATGTAAGGCATCTCACTTTATAAACCTGGTGACCCCACTAATTCTATGGGGGCAAGAGAGTTTAGGGAAAGGATCTATGGCTAGTAACAGCTGGCACTCCAGCTGTGACTTCAACCAAAGCACTGAATCCACAAGTCTTCATGTGGAAACACACACACATTTTGACACTTTAAAAGCGCTGTTTCCAAACTGTGCACAAGGCCCCTGCTTGCCCACGCCCCAGTTCCTGGGCTCAGCTCCCCATAACCCAGACAAAATCTACCCACACCCACAGCTCTGGAACAGCCCGGGGGTCTCTGCCCTTCCAGTCTGTCCCCACGTGCAGCTCCTGTGCCCGCCCAACGCCCGACTTAACGCCCGACCTCAACGTCCAGCTCTGGACTTCCGGCTCCCAACGACCCACGCCCGAGGCGGTCTCAACACCGAGCTCCCGCGCCCGGGCGCTTAGGCCGCCTAGCCTGGAAAAAGCTGAAAGGGCGCTGGACTCGACCGGTCTCTGAAGCCAACCACTCATGCCGGCGTTTGCCATTACCCTGCAGCCCTGAGGTCCAGGAGCTCCATCCGTGCTCACCTCGCCTCAGACGCTCAAGATCGCCGCGTGCTGCCGTCCTGCGCCTGCGCAGTCTACTCCCACGTGCGCGAAGTCCCGCCCACGCGCCTGGTATAGCGGGTGCTGCGGAGCTGCGCTGGTTGCAGGCAGGTGCTTGGTGGTGGTGCAGGCTCACCAAAGCTTTACAAGACTTTGTAGCTTTACAGGACTTTCTAGCTTTCTCTAGAAAGGTATCCTGGGAGCCCCGGGGGCAGATTCCGGGAGGAAAGGCCATACTGAGAGTCACTGGGGTTGCTATTTTAGCTACATGAGGGACTTTTGGTTTTCCAGCATATTCCTCTGCGCCTGCCTCCTGGAAACTAAGCACACCAGACCCAGAGCCCCACCAGTTTAGAAGCAATGCCCAGATTTATGTCTTTATTCTTTTACATTTTCACTTATTTTGTGCCATAGCACGTATGTGGAAGTCAGGGGACAACTTTTGGGATTCGGTTCCCTTGCTTTGAGACTGCATCTCATTTTGTAATCCCTGGCTGGCCTGTTACTTGGATGTTGACCCTGCCATCCCTGAACACACAGAGAGACCCACCTGCCTAGCCTATCACTTGCTATGTTGACCAGGCTGACCGTGAACTCAGAGATAACCACCTGTTGTTGTCTCTGGAATGCTGGGGTTAAAGACATGGGCTGCTGTTATGTCTCAAACCCGGAACAAATAGCTGAGTGCCTATTTAAAATATCAAATTGGACCTGGCTGATAGGTTCTCCCAGCATCCCTCAGTTCCTACCTGTTACAGGGTATGGCTGGCATACCCCGTCCCCAATCCTAAACTTCTCCCGCCCAGGGCCTGGGCTGCCCCTCCCCCCAGCTGCCTTTTCCTTTATAATCCAGCCATGTTGGTTATCTTTTGTCTACCCTTTTGTCTCCTGGCTCTCCCCCTCCCTGTCTCCTCACAGGGCCCAGCTGAGGGTCATGTTTACTCTGGACTCTCCTAGACGTCTCTGCTCTCCCTCATATCTATAATAAACCTACTACACCACACCTAGGAGCAGTCATGTCTTTTCCTTTTCATTTCTTTTTCTTTCTTTTGCTTCCTTTTTTCTTTCCTTTTTTTTTTTTTTTTTTTTTTTGCTCTGAACAATCCATTTTAATATCTTGCCTTGTTTATAAAATGGAATTAAAAGTCCGTACTTCAACGGTTGTCGTAAAAACTCAGAAATAGCAAAAACCATATCAAATACTAACACAAGTCACATCTTCAATATGAAATGGTTGGTGTTATTAACAGTTACCAGACAAGAGGGAGCCGCTGATGATTTGTGGACCTGAGATCTGATGTGAATGAAACTACAGACAGCTTCTTTCAATCTGTGCACATCACATTAAAACACTATCCGAATAGACAAGGTGTGTAACAAGGCAGGTTTGGTTTGCTTTTGTTTTAAGAGCACTCGTCCTAGATTTCTGTCTAAGCCAGCTGCTCCCAAAGTCCTTTGCAAGCTCTTATAAAAGGCAACAGCTGTAACAATGCAGACTCCTTGTCTAGTCACCTAAGACACAGGAATGAGTCATTCTTCCCAAGTTCTCTCAAACAGCTAACACCAGCAGTTTGGATCACATCAATTGTAATTTTTCCTATAGAGATCTATTGAACAGTTTAAAGAACGTAATTCAATCTATCTTCATAATTTCACATTCTTCGGAACACCTGTACTATGTTCCAAACACTGAGCCAGACTTCAGCTCCAGCTGCACCTGAACCCCCACCTCACCACCATTTTCAGTTAGCCTTTGTCTCAACAGTGCTGCTCTGAGTCCACAGGATCCTGCCCGGAGCTGTCTAGTTTCTCTCCCCCTGTAGAGAGCCAGCTTTCGCCATTCTTCCCAACTAGGTCTTCCCCTCTCCCAGTCAGCAGGCTACAGTGCCAACCATTCATCATATACAATACACTAACTTAGAATTTCTATCACTCAGAATTCCAGCACTTGCCCTATTTATCTTATCACAATATAATTGTGCATGTGCGTGTGCGTGTATGTGTGTGGGGTGATCCTAACTTTAATTTTAAAGCAGAACTATGTACAATTAACAGGCTAAGTGAATATGTACTGTTCTGGACATTTGCCCCTCCCACTGCTTATGGTGAATCTGGTTTGGGCGTAGGCTTTGCTAAAATAAAGGGTTCTAATTTTACATGTTTTAGGTCATTGTTTTGTTTTTCTGTAGAGTTTTGATTTTTAAGGTCTTTATTTCCTATACAGGAAAAGAAAGTCTAAATTTGGAGACAAAGGGCTCATGTTTTACTCTTCTGGCTATATAATCTGTAACCAGTATTTTCACACTCCTAGTGCTATTTATCTCACAGGGCCAGTGTAAGAACAAAGTATGTGAAAACACACATATACAAGTCGTTGGTGTGTCTCCTTACAATCCATGTTGGGGAAAGCAAGCCCTCAGAAAATACAAAGGTACACCACTTCAGTCTTTCCTCAAAAACAATCCCACAGAGGTGATAGCAATTGACAGTGTTCTGATAAACAGGCTTGGTTCTCAACACCTCCTGGTAGGGCTAACCCTATTGTTCATTCATGCTGTACACACTACTTTGCTATTAAAACGAGCACACAACAGGACTTGCCTTGTATCTAAGTTAAATATGCACTTGTCAGTTCTTCATTAAGTCAATGACTTTCAAAGGTTTAGTTCTCTAGTTGTACTTAAAATTCCATGTTCAAAAATTCAAAATTGAATGTTTTGTTATACACTTTCAGAAGCAAGTGTCCACAACCTCTTAGGAAAGAACACAAGACAATAGAGAAAGTGAGTTTTTAAAACGCATGCATGCACGCACGCACGCACGCACGCACGCACGCCTGCCAGCCTCCAGAGCACTGCCACATGCTACCTTACATCTCAGTTACTCAAACAGCCTTGTGAACATTATAGTTGAGGAAAGCAGGACTTGGACCACTGAATGGGACCATTTTTCTTCTAAAGAAATGAAGAGAAAATAAATAAACATTTAGCTCAAAATATGTTAGACTCTGACTTTCAAGAGTTTCTAGGCCAGGGGGTGGTGGTACATGCCTTTGATCCTGGCAGAGGCAGGTGGATTTCTTGAGTTCAAGGACAGCCTGGTTTACAGAGTGAGTTCCATCAACATTACCAGGGATCCACATACAAACCCTGTCTAAAAAAACAAACACACAAAAAATTTGTTTTCTAGATTCCTACCTCTGTTCAGTGATCCTTGCTAACTTTGTGAAAGGCCTTCTTGGACCTGCATGGACTTCCATATGCCATCCAAACTATTTAAATTGTTTTCAAAGAGGAGGCGAAGAGAAGGCAAAGTACCCTAAATATATTAACTCTGACAAGAGGAACTGAAGTATTTAAAGTGACTTATATGCTTACAAGCTACAAAAGGCACTAAAACTATCCAATATTATTTAATATTTAATAAAAGTATTAAATAACTAAATATTAAATTCAACTTTCCAAAGCAATCAGGAGACATTACTGCAGTTCTTTTAGAATACCTGCCCATATTTTAAATGTCTCTTCTTTGACAAGTGTTTCTGCTTCTCTAGTTTGCCACTGAGCTAAAAAATAAGAACGAGAAGCCACAGTGTGTGTTTGGCAAACTCCACAGCCACAGCTTACCACTTACTGCTTAGTACCACCTCTGTGCCTTGGGACAGTCTAACCACTCATACCTATTCCCTTATCTGCCAATTAAAAAAAAAACCTATCCACTCCTCAAAATTGTTACAGGTATTAAAAAAACACATCTCACGTCCTCCTTTGCTGAACATTACAAATCACATCTAAGGAAATTACTTTCATGCTTAGTCAACACGAAACACTAACGCTGACTGTAACTCTCCATGAACAGCACTGTCAATTCGAATAATATTTAAGGCGACTCATTGTGAAGACTTGAGGGATAGTCAGTTCCTCTTTCAGGGGCCCCGGGTTCAACTCCCAGCACCCACGTCAGCTAACTATGGCCTGTTAGCTCCAGTTTCAGTTGGCAGCTCCTCACGACCTCTTCTGGCCATCTTGGGTACTGCAGGCATGTAATCTTTATTTCCAACGATACAAAGACCAGATTGTCCTGCACACAAAGAACCTTCAGAACCAGTTCACACCCTATGCCTGCTTCCCTGGACACGGGGAGAGTAAGAATCAAACCGGCCACCATTACCAAGTCTCTCTCTTTCTTTTTTTCATTCAGCCACCATGCCTGACGTTGTCTTTTTCATTTTTAATAATTTTTAGAATACTAAAGAAAAAGAAGAGTTCTCATGATGCAGTTAACAACCAGTTTCTCCTACAATGAATGTTCGGGACCACTGTTATTAACCGAAGCCCACGGTTTATTCAAATTCCTGCCCTGCTTCTACACATCCTCTGAGACAGAATCCGACTTTGCACTTAGTTATCTTTCTGACTGACAGCTTCCCTGAGCACCGATGAGGCTTTGGGAAGCATACGTGATCATCCTGAAGTTTGTCTGATGCCCTTCTCCTGACAGGAATGGAGGATGAATTGTTCGGAAGACCACAGAGGCAAAGTCACGCTTTTATTGTTTGATATTGTCTGATACATTTTACGAACGTGATTTATGATGATGAGTAACAGGTGTCGTCATATGGCTGACGTTTATTACATTTCTGCTTTCTATACAATGTGCTATGGGAGAAAGTCATTATGCCAAGCCCACCTCGGAATAGAATATGTCCTATGCGATTTTACACACTTCTTGCTCCAAACTTGGAGCCAAACCTTGTAACTTTTCAGTCCAGGCTCATTTGGTGGAAAATAGAGGTATGGAGAGTAAGGGTGTGCACTAGGCTGTTCCTGATTCTTTTCAGTAGACACCCAGCACCCCAAGGACTGAATTTCAGCCTTGTCCACGCTAAGGCACATGTTGCAGCACTGACTTCTTTGTGAAGAAATAATTCTCCAATTTCATTGTGATATTTCTAAATCCAAACGTAGGATCACTGTAACTTCAATTCTTTTTTCAAAACGTATTTTTAATGATGGCTCTTAAACCTCCCTTCTAACCCACCACCCACCAGAGGTAGTGGAAAAGAAAGGATATGGGGGAAGTGGGCCTGATTAGAAAGGTTCTTTAGAGTAAATCCCAACTGTGTTGTCTGGAAATCCACGTGCAAACACTTCGTAGATACACCAGCAGTCCAGTTCGGTAGAGTCGGGATTGCAAACAGGAATCAGTGGTAGTGACGTGACCTAGCAGAGACAGCCAGGCCTCAGCCTTTGCTTTAGCAGAACAGCCTCTCTCCTGTGTCTGCCGCAGCGAGACGTTCCTTCGCGAGTCTGCCTTAGCCTTTCATGCCCGGGTCCACTTCACGAAACGTGCCTTCATGTGTCTCATGCCTTCATGTGTTTGCCCCAGCAAAACACCATCTGACGCAACCGACTTTCCAAAGAGCCCTTAGAGTTTCCGCTTCAGATTGCAGCATTTCTATCTCATCTCTTTGGTTTTACACCAGTATTTCTTCTCTCTTATGATTAAAAAATTAGTTTCCCAGACATACTTAATCCATTTTATTACCAGTTATAAGTTCTGAAGCACATTTCGGAAATAATGCTAATGTTACTTCTAACAATATGAGCAGATAGACAACTCGGTGTGTCTGTCTGTCCCGTCCTTTTGTGATAACATACCGTACTAGTAATGTTTAAGGCCAAGCCATTCATTCCTAAAAACAAGAAAACCTATGTATGTCTGTGTGCATGTGTGTATGTATGTATGTATGTATGCATGCATGCATGCATGCATTTAGAGAAAGGGTCTCCTGGAGGTTAAGTTCTAAATGCTTTCTACTTGCACCTCCCAAATGCCTGGATAACAGGTGTAAGCCACTACTCCTGGCTCAACCCATATCTGAGACACTCTTCACACTAAGGCGACAATTTTTTTTTTTTTTTGTAAAGACTTATTTCTTTTATGTATATGAGTACTTTGTGGCTGTCTTCAGACACACCAGAAGAGGGCATCGGATCCCATTGCAAATGGTTGTGAGCCACCATGTGGTTGCTAGGACTTGAACTCAGGACCTCTGGGAGAGCAGTCAATGCTATTAACCACTCTCCCCCCCTCCCCCCAGGCAACTCTTATAAGGACAACATTTAGTTGAGGCTGGTTTACAGGTTCAGAGGGTCAGTCCATTATCATCATGTGTGCAGGCAGACATAGGGTTGAGAGAAAGAGCAGAGAGTTCTACATCTTGACTCGAAAGCAGCAAGGAGGAGACCAGATGTGTCTCACACTGGGTGTAATTCAAGCATTTATGTGAAACCTCAAAGCCTGCCTCCACAATGACATATCTTGTCCAACAAGGCCACACCTTCTAATAGTGCCACTTCCTATGGGCCAAGCATTCAAACACATGAGTCTATTCAAACCACCACAGCATCTTAATTGTAAAATGTGCTGTAATACATTACCATAATTTGAGGAAGCAGGCTTCATTTTCTGAAAGACAGAGTTAGTAATATATCACATTGAAGTTTTTCCTCCTCAGCAATTATGAAAGTAGTTTAACAGTAATATGTTTTGATTTACAAACTTGCCATTAAAAACTAGTCTTAACTATTTTCACTTACAACTTAGGTCTGCATGGTTCAAAACTTTAAAACGTCTTTTCTCTGGATAGAGGTGGTTTGCAAAACCTCCAAACTAAAACTGCTCACCTTCCCTACCTCCTCCAACTGAGCTTAGTCACTATAATATACAGCCTCCACGCAACCGTGCAACTGGATGGGATCCCAGCCCGGGGGAGGGGGACTTAGGTCCTCTGCGTAGAGCACTTCAACAACTCATTAGTAAACAATGGCCCCCGGTGCCACTTGTAGATTCCAGGTCAAGGGTATTATGGAAACCCTACAGAGCTCTCTCCCAGGGATGAATGCTCGCATTCCCACGTCAGCTGCTCCTACGGACTTGGCTCACCCACGGCCAGTGCAAAGTTTGCACCATCAGAACCGGGAAGCCACAATCTGGAGTTCTCTTTTATTACTTTATGCCACTGACTCATTAGATGATCGGCCAAAGGGTGAGGAAGAAAATGGCAACTCCCTACCGACAGAAATCACTGGCTAGGGGCGGGAAAGGGATAGAGTGGCCCAACTGGACAAGAGCCGGTAAGTCAGCCTGCTACAGCCTCCTAAAGCATAAGTGGAAGTAGCGCCGAGATGCTGGGCGGGGCCTGTAGAAACCGCGGGGGTCGGAGGCGTTGCCTCGAAAACCACGCCCACCTCCAGGTGCTTAGCGTCACGCGGCCTGCGCCGCGCTGATTGGCTCCTTCAGGGAACCCCGCCCCTTCAGCTGTAGCCGCACCGGCTTCGGCGTCGCCGCCATCTTTGTTGATGTGTCAGCTCCGCAGGGGTTTTGGGGGAAAACCTCGGCTGAGAGCCAGGGATCGGCTGAGGTCTCCGCGCGTGACTTCCTCGCCCACTCCGCGACGGCTAGACGCTGCCAGGGATTCGCCGGCCCCGGAGCCGGAGCTCCATCGGCCTCGCTAGGGTGCGGCCCGGGGCTGGGCGACTGACGGTGAGTGGCCGAGGGGTGTCCGGGGTGGGCGCTGGGGGCTCGGCGGGCGCCGGTCCGCGCGCGTGGACGTGACGGGTGCCAGCCCCGGGCAGTACGCGACTCCGCGCGTGGACGTGACGGGGCCGGCGGGGACCTCGGGGGCTGTGCCTGGAGCGCGGCCGCTCCCCCCGCCGCACCTGCGCGGGATCTCCAGGGACGCGGTCTGCAGTGGCGTTTGGCATTTCCAAAGATACCAATGTATTTCATGAATCTTGGTAGGGAAGTCATTTCAGATTTATTTCTTCCCTTCTACATATTCTCAAAGTAGCAATCCCAGGGAAACAGCACAGGTAGAGTGATGGCTCAGCTGCTAACAATTCGTAACTTGTTAAGTATTCACGTCTTGATTTTTATTTAGAGAAGAGACTCGGATTTGTACCCAGAACACCTTGGTTCGAGTCCTGCCGCTTCCGTTTGTTAGAGTCGGAAAAGAATATAGTAAAAATATGACAGCGAGCCAGAAAGATATATCAGACCCTGTGTCACGTTCCTTTGATGGTCAGACTTTTCATTTCTTACGAAATGATACACAGGATGCTTGTCTGAGGAAAATATGAAACAAGTCGGTATGACAGTGTTTCAAAAGTGCACGTGTAGCCACCCAAAGGAAAATCAATCTGTTAAGTGTTAGGTTTATTGGTGTGGATGTGGCCTTTCCAACAATAACTACACCTTTATATTTGTAGTGTAGATATTGTGAAGGAGATTAAGGACCCAGAGACAAGTGATATTGAGACCGATGTCTTGTGCTTGAAGTCCACCGAGTGCAACTACTTTTCAGCTCTTTGTTAATTAATGGTTACACAAATGAAACAGCAGTAGTGATTGGCCTCCTCCTTTTATTGTTCCTTTTTGGTCTTCCCATGTTCAGTGAAGATTTTGGGAAGGCATAATCTTGTACTGTTGCACCCACGCCTTCTCCTTTGTACGGTATAATAGGTAAGTATGACTTTGGAAGACTACTAGAAGGTTTAAAGGCCTTTTCTAATTCAAAATAATAGACACTTAAGGTGTTTGTTTGAAGAGCAGGTTCCATGGAGTAGGGTTGACATTTCCGAGTCAGATTTGTTTTTGCAGACTGAAAGGCCGTATGATAGAAGAGAGAATTATCCTTTGATGCTGTGCAGCGCGGCAGCATGATTGCTGCTGATTGCTTAGGGTGTTCAGTTCTGAAAGTCAGTTCATAGCTACGTGGTGACTGTGTGATACACAGAACACTCAACCCCGCTCTTTAAGGAAGCAGTGATGGTTGGCAGCACAAGCAGCCTTACTTAGGAAACTGTCTTTCCATTTGACAGGTACTAGCATTCTACCGTGGTTTACAAAGGTTATTCAACTCATGTAAAGAAAGAGAGTTTAACTTCAAATTCTGGTCTAAGGTTTTTCTTTTATTTTTTTGTCTTTAAATGACTAAGGTCAAATTTTGATTTTCCCATTAACATCACTTCACTTACAATATTTAGTTTTATTTAGTATTTATTTTAGAAGCAGCAATAGGATAGGTAATTTAGACCTACAAATGCTATTGTAATCTTACATCATTTCAAAAATTATTTGAACGTGCTTAACAGAGAGTTTGTTTGCTCTAAGAAGTAAACTATTGGGTAAAGGGGCAGTAGACACCAAGAGTGGGAACAAACCCTAGGACAGTGCAGACTGTCATGAGTCCACTTCTTAAAGCTTGAGCTGATTGTTCATTGGAGGGTTATATAGTAAGTGCTAAATAGTTGCTGTTTTTAATAAACTAGATCTTACCAAATTAACCAAATTCAGGCATAAGTCCAACTCTTTTAAGTAAATGTAGAAATTCTATTTAATTGAGGCCATTTTTCTTATATTTGGTTTTCAGATTTTTTTTTAAGATTCATTTTATATATGTCAGTACACTGTCACTGTCTTCAGACACACCAGAAGAGGGCATCAGATCCCATTACAGATGGTTGTGAGCCATCATGTGGTTGCTGGGATTTGAACTCAGGACCTCTCTGCAAGAGCAGTGTTCTTAACTGCTCAGTCATCTCTCCACCCCTGTTTTCAGATTTTTTTTTTTTTTTTAAGAACAGTTAAATAAAAATACTTATATTTTCTTAGACTTCATTGCAGTTGATAAGTTCTGTACAAGTAGCTTCAAGTTAGATTTCTATATTAATTTTATGCCTTAATATATTTTTAAAAACCAGTTTAGAGTCTAAAGTACTCAAACTATGATTGCTTGTTACAAAGGCCGAGTGTTCCTACTTCAAGATGTATCAGCTATCCAGTATCTCATTGAAGATACAGTAGAGAAAACTCAAGAAGACAGAAGCAAGACTGTTGGCTTTGTGCTGTCTGTGTGATGGATAGAGAGCTGAGGAAACTCAGTACTTTTAAATTGTAATTTGTATTTGACTGCTGAATCTGAAGTCTTCCTTTTTGGAGAACTAATTCTAGAAATCTTTGAAACCAACTGTCTTAGCTTTCTTCTCTTAAAAGTAAAAATTGATCTACATAAATTTACCTTCTATGAAACCTCAGTGTTAGCTCTCTGCATCAGGGAAACATGACAAATGTCTCTTACACAGCTTCTCTTCTGTTTCACTACTTTGCTGTTTTAACTTAAAAGCTTAATCTAGCAAAGTGTGTCAGATTTCCCTATGTAGGGATTATGTGGAAATAATGATTAGATGCTTTTTTTAACTTTTTACTTTTGATTTGAGATGCCATACCAGAATTTTGCTAGAACCAATAGGAAAGGTAAGTTACTTTAGTCATGCTACTTTCAAACTGTTTTTGAAATATGCAAAACTGTCTTAAAGTATTTATATTTTCTTATAAAAGACAGGAGACCATTTTATTGAAGAAGTGATCTCACAGGCCCAGGTTGCATATGTTAATGATTTTTTTGTTTGTTTGTTTGTTTGTTTGAAACAGGGTTTCTCTGTATAGCTCTGGCTGTCCTGGAACTCACTCTGTAGACCAGGCTGGCCTTGAACTCAGAAATCCACCTGCCTCTGCCTACCAAGTGCTGGGATTAAAGCGTGCGCCACCACTGCCCGGCCTTTTTTTTCTTTTTCTTTTTTATTTTATGTTAATACATATTAAGTTGAGAAGTAAGTGTACAGCTAGAATTATTTGGGGGTGTGGAATGGTGCATAATTTAAAAATTATAAAAAGTATTAGAACTAAACTTCTTTAAGTGGATTTAAAGCAAGCTTTTATCTTGAAATGCTGGTGTGCTCTATAATGCTGCAGCGGGAAGGATTCTGGTCTTCAGTCTCAGCATTTTACAGCAGCAAAACAAAGATTTCACAGGCTCAGTATTAGTCAGACTGTACCTGAGGTCTGCACCAGTGGGCGCCTGTTTTATTTTGCACCATGTTCCCAGTACTGACAACAATGGCCGTACGGAGAAGCTGCCCCGTGTATATCTGGCAGGTGAACACTTTGGACTTTATTTTTGAGCTGGTTCCTTTGCATGATGCTTATTTGATGACCTGTTACCAATTATCTGTAGATTGAATTCATTTCTATTTACAGTTTTGTGAGCCAGCCTATGGTTTTGTTGTTATAGTACTAATTATGGGAACCTGGAAATAGTACTGAAAGCTGTTAGTGTTTTCAGTTATGTAGTTTTGTGTGGAACAGCTTTCTAGAAATATGAGTGTGTTCATTAAAGAATGAAAGAGGCATTGGAGTAGTGCTTGCCATGACGCTGGGCTTTTGCTGGGTTGCCTACAGCTGCTGTACTGCAGTCAGAGCAAACCCAGTTCCCACTGCCATGGCCTGATGTGTGGGTCGGGCCTGTACTACTGTGTCAGAGACAGAACTACGGGAACAGCAAGTGATCGAGAGGAATTTTGTGATTATAAGTATTTTTCCTTATAAGTAACAGTTATTGCAAAGTCAGAATAGCAGTGCCTGTAGTGGGCAGTAAGCACTCTACTGTGTGTGTCTGTGACTGTGAAGTTAGTCTGCACCAGCACTTAAAACAGGCTTGCAGCTCTGCCCTAGGTTTACTGTTTTCTCCTTTTGTAGCGTATGGGTAGTAGGCTGTTTAATCTTCCATAATTTTCATGACAGCATTCCTTCTTAAAAAAAAAAAAAAAAAGAAAAAAAACCAAAATCTTGAGCAATATCTAGATTGCTGCACATTAGCGTGGCTAGCTGGGGATGCCTGTGGGGGACTCAGCTGACTCCCGTCCCCTAGTTAATGGTGGACAGATGAGCGTCTCATGAGGTTGGTTGGTTTCTGTCTGCACAGTTCTTAGATACTCCTTGGTGTTGCCCTTGCTACATAAGCAAGCACAGATCCTCTGTAGCATCTCCTTTTCCTCTGGTCTCCTATCAGTCTTTGCTGGGGCATCAACAAACAAATGTGCAGTCGTAATGGTTCTCAGATGCCAGTTTGTATAATGACCTTTTCACAGGTCAGGACATATTTAGAGACACTATGTAAGTTACTTGTCTTCTAAGTTTAGTCTTTAACTGATAAGCTATATAAAACAAGTTCTAAGCTTGTGTAAATAGCTTGTTTTGTTTGTTGTTAACTAGATGAAGCTCCTGTAGACTGTAAGATACATTTGCTGTCTGCACTGTCTGTACCCTAGAGCTCTCCTTACAGCCTGCCTACTAAGCGCTGTCCACCCCAGATCACTTCACAGAGCCGGTGGGTTCTTCTGCCATTGTGAAGCACTGAAGAGTATTTGCAAAAACAATAGTAAATGTTGTGCAGAGTGTGTTCGTTAGGTTTATCTGTTTATTCCTGTTCTTATTTGATGTTACAGAAGTTTAAGTTCTGAGTAAATTTCCTTGTTGCAAGAATAAGCGGTCATTTAAAAGGTGGCTGCCTCTTCAGAAGGGTCAAGAGAGGCCGAATCTGCTCAATGAGTGTAGGCAGTCTGTTCCAATGTACAGATTGTTCTTGTGCTTGTAATAGGGATGGTTTGAAGAAAGGTATGACATTAAAATTAAGTCCTCAAGCATAATCAGTCTCTAGGTAGACTGAAAGGGAAAACAGAGGGCAGTCCTCAGTGTGCCGTGAGTACTCAGTAGAGCAGCAGCACTTCTGAATGTGGGCAGAGACCGGGTTTGGACACTTATATAACTGCCTCACTCAGGAATCTTAGGAATTTCATTCAAAAAAAATGTGAGGGGTGGGAAAGGGGGGATGCTGTTCTCTCTGAAGAGAACTTGAAGCTCTTAGCTCCTAACTGCTTGAAGTAACAGTGTCTGTCTAGTCCTCCTCCCAGGAGAGACAGGCTGTGTTTTTTCTTTGGCTGGCCTCTGTAGAGGATTTCATTACCTGAAACTTCAAAGAAGGGAGAGGCCGGTCTGGGTGTGTGACTTCAGCTGGCTGTTTGATGGCTGTCTGAAGAGGAGCTAAGAGTGGAACACGTAGCAGCAGTGTTGCAGCTTCGTAGCCTGCACACTTGCCTCTTACAGTGGAGGGCTCACTTCACCTGAAGTTCTTGGTCCCTTTTGACAGCCAGGATACTACCTACTTCATCACTTCTGAATCTGGTGATTTGTTACTTCCCTTAGAAACCCCCACCCCCATGACTGGCAAATAATCTGCCCTTCTGTTAACTACTTTGCCCTTTGATTTGAGATTACCAAAAGAGAATGAGATCAAGAAACTACGCGTTCCAGGTGTGAGATGAGGCCTAGGTTGGGTAGCAGGGAGGGGATAGTGTCAGAAAAGCAGAGAACAATTGTTAAAGAGATTACAAAAGCAAAGGAGAAAAGGGAGACTTGTTGACCAAGCACATGATGCTGTGGATGGGGTACTCAGGAGCAGGCATTAGAGGCAGAATGGAGGGTAGCCAGCTTGAGTTTAATCTTTGGAGAAGGCTCCAATAGGAATGCCTATTTTTAGGCAGACCGTAGTATAACATGAAGAGGGGATAATTCTGTCTGTAACTCAGGGTGCAGGACTGAAAACTCTCATCTAGGCATCTTTGAGTTACTGCTTCAACCCAGCTAACTGGGTAACTGCTATGAAGAGAGAAATGAGAGTGAACCCTGGGGACTGAGGAAGCCAAGTGAAAGGATGTGTTTTTCTGTTGACAAATCCTGG
Source organism: Uromys caudimaculatus (assembly GCA_028551405.1). NCBI lineage: Eukaryota > Metazoa > Chordata > Mammalia > Rodentia > Muridae > Uromys > Uromys caudimaculatus. The sequence goes on from CM052703.1 coordinate 4,228,701, forward strand.
CTCACAAATAAGACTCTTAAAGTTGTTGATAAAATTTCTTTTTACTTAACGGAATGCTGGGGAGTCACAATGCCTTTGTCATCTGTTCTCTTCGGAAGGCATTCCTTATCTGCCAACCAGTGTGTATTCGTCTGCTGTGAGTTCAACTTTTGTTGGTAGAACATCAGCTAGTTATGATGTTTAAGCCACTGCAGGTTTGCATTTGTAAGATTTCAACTTTAGCAGCAGCATAGTATATCTTACATTCACTGTATATCGCATGTGGTATCTTTAGAGAGTCACTGTATTTACTGTATATCATATGTATTTACTGTATATCATAGCACATTATACCTTTAAAGAGCCATACTTTGAGCTAGTTTGTGAGTTGCTTTGAGGCTAGTGTACCTGCCTGAGATTCATTTTTTCATTCCAAGATTTTGGAATAAATTACTGAGATTTTCAAGTGTTCACCGCATTTATTTGTCTGGTCTAAAGTCTTTATATCAATGCCAGCTTGCTTGTGAAGCATTTACGCACGGTGGTGTTAATTGGTGTCATTTGGAGGTAGGTGATCCATAAGTAAGTGATTGGGAGCCTTAGTTCTATGTCTGTAATGGTTGTCTCCACAGGTGGTCCAAAGGAAGCCGGCCTTTTCCTCCTTACAGGTGACTCCTTTCTCCAGCCCTAGAATAACTGCTTCAAGCACTAGCCTTAGTTACTTCATGCAGGTTCTAGGTCAGCAGGTATTTGAGAGCTCACTGGGTGCTGGGATTCACACAGTAAAATCGAACGTTGAACAAGCCTTAGAATTTATTATAATTCACCCTTACCACAGTGCTGCGGGTTCTGTGCACCCAGCCACCCTCGTTTCAGTATTCTCTGATTCACCTTTCTCAGAGCTGGAAGCAAGCATTTGCTTTTCTGTCATAAAATGTAATCTTTTTCTCCCATGTGTATACTTCATAACAGAATTATTTCATTGTAGCTGCTTACCTGCCTAGTTGCAGTCTCGTCTCATCTCTGGTAACTCATCTTCCTGTCTGTGGACTGTTGAAGCATGACCAGAGTCCCAGGCAGTTTCATCAAGACGACTAGGTTTCTCTGTACAGCCCTGACTGTCCTGGAACTCACTGCGTAGGTCGAGCTGGCCTTGAACTCAGAGATCAACCTGCTTCTGCCTCCTGAGTACTGGCAAAGTTGTACACTACTGCTGCCTGGCTAAATTTTTTTTTATTAAATTTCATTTTTAATTATGTGTATATGTGTGTCAAGCTTAGGGGTTGTGCATATGAGACCAGTTCCAGAAGAGGCCAAAAGAGGGCATCAGATCCTCTGGAGCTTTAAGTACAGGCAACACAGGTGCTGGGAGCTGAACGTGAGTCCTTTCTAAGAGCAGTGTGTGCTCTTAACTGCTCTGCCATCTCTCCAGTCCCTGTTAGAAGATTTTTGTATTCTGTATATCAGGGAGAAATTTGAAGTTGACTAATTTTCCATAAAGAAAACCTTTCCATAAAGGAGAAATCTTTGTAAATAATATAAAGAGGTATTCTCACCTAGTGAAATCAAGTGTTGCTCTTACTGACCTAGACAGTAGGTATAGGCTGTGTTTGATCTGCACTGAAGAAAATACTTACTTAGAAGTAAGCTGGGGGACTTCCCAGGGCCCTGTCAGGGGAAAAGCTGCTCCTGTCACAGGTCAGTCCCCGCTCGGTCTGAGCTGAAGCACGTCTTATTTCTACGTTTCCTTCTTGGTGAGCTTTGTCAGCACTCATGGATTGCTGGGTCCTGCTCTGAGACTGCTGCCTAATGCCTCCGCTGCTAGCCTTTTGCCTGTCTCCTTAAAGGGCTTCGGAATCATGTGCCCACAGCACTGGAGGCCGTGCTCCTTCCTGATCTTCCTGAGTGGCACATGTTCTGCCCCTTAACTAGTGAGGCCAGCTGGCTGGCCCATGGCAGCAAGGGGGGGGGGACTGCCGTGGCCCCACTGGTTGTGCCCACTCTGGGTAGGCTGTTCTCTTCTTTCTCTAGGGGAAGCCCTTACTAGAGGAACTAAGAATGGGATGCCTCTGGGGCTAATTTTTTAAAAATTTGATTTCTTAGATGTAAATGAAGATCAGGAGCAGATTTGAAGAAATGCAAAGTGAATTGGTGCCAGTCAGCATGTCAGAGACAGAGCACATAGCTTCCATTTCTTCTGATGCATCTACTGGGAAAACATCTGAGTTGACGGACGACTCATGCATCTCAATTTCTGGTGACGAAAGCAGCAGATTAGAACCAGGATCTGAACTATTGTCATTGAACTCTGAAAGAATTTTATGTCAGACTAATGAACACTGTAGTCAGATCGAAGTACAGGAAAGCCATAGTCCAGACTGTGGCAGTGGTGAGAATTCTTGTACTAAAACAGACACATGCCCAGAAAATTCTGAACAAATAGATGACTTTCCTGGCGGAGACTTTACAAAACAAGTGTCAAAAACCAGTGAACCAGAACACACGGTAACACAGATCCTCACAGAGTTAAAGTCATCTGCACCCACAGAAGCTGGTAATCCAAAGACCGCCTCGGCAAGCCTCTATGATACAGACTGCACCAGGAAACTCATTTCAAAGATGAAGACCGTTTCCGCATCAGACGATTTGTTGGGAGAAATAGAATCTGAGCTCTTATCTGCTGAGTTTGCAGAGGAACACCAAGTCCCAAATGGAGTGACTAAAGGAGAGCACGCCTTAGCCCTGTTCGAGAAGTGTGTGCACAGCAGGTACTTGCAGCAGGAGCTCACTGTTAAGCAGTAAGTCTGTGCTGTGGGAGTTGGCTTCCCACAGGACCCGCCCGCTCCTCCTTTCCCTGGGGGGGGGGGGGGGGACCTTGCTGTCTGCTGCTGTTTCAGAATGCAGCCATTTGGAGTTGGTCTACTCCCCAAATAACTGAGCAGCTTCCTTCCGTTTGCTGCTTACTTACTGTCCTAAATCGTGGGGATAACAGCAGTGAATAGTTAAGTCCATTAGGGGGCAGTTCAAGTTTGTCATTTTTGAAACTAGGTATGTCAAAATAAATTCAAAGGGAAATGAAAAGTCATGAAATTTAAGTTCAAAAGCTCACAGTTTAGCGAACAGAAGGATTCATTGAGCACATTCCGCCTTAAACATCTATTTGTATAGTGTGTTGATGCGTTTGATTTCCTTCAGCCTGTTTCTAATAGGATTTATTCTGTATTTGTATCGTACACATTATAGTAAAGGGATACATAAGTTTGGGCATACTCTTAAAATCTGTTATGAAAGAAAAATAATACATACTTTCACTGAAGCACACACTTTTAAACTATGCTGGGGATACAGGGAACACAGACCAGGCCCCAAGTGCTGTTTGATAGGAGCTGGCTTTCCCTGGCTGCTTTGTTTTCTATATTATTCTGTTAAAGCCACCACATTGCCCCAAAGCAGGTCACTCTTCATTGTTTTTTTTTCCAGTGACCTTCAATCTGCTGGTATTCATTTTCTTTTTTTTTTTTTTTAAACTTTAAATTTAAACTCCCTTAAATTTAAATTTTCTAATAAAAAAAGTCTGTGTTATGATGTGAGGGGTGTGCACGTGTGCAAGTCAGAGGCAGCTTTGTGGAGACATGTCTCCTGTCTGCCTTCGCATGGGTTCTGGGAATCACAGGTTTGCATGGTCTGTATGTCACAGTGTCCTGCCTATGAAATTCCAGTGCTTTCTCAGGAGCACCTCTGCCCACTTAGATCTTAACTCAGAATACTGCTGACACGTTAATACACTCTGTGCTTTCATGTCTCAGACATCTGTGCTTCCAGCCCTGCTAGGCTCCTCTGCAGTCTAGACCTTCTCCGATCACCCAACACACACACACACACACACACACACACACACGCACACGCACTGATTATTTCTGATACCCTTTCCTACTTTCCGGAGATCTTAACAGTTTATACAGCACTTAAACATTTTAAGATGTGTACATTTGATAATCTCATATGCTATTAATTATGTAACTGGCGCACACGTTAACTCATAGGCTCTTCACAGATACGCCACATGTACTACACTCACTCATCCTGAGGTATATGAGGTTTCTTAGGCAGACCAAGGAACTTGTTCCGGGTCAGATGCAAATATCTACAGAACCAAGCTTCTGACTTTGGCTTCAGAAGTTTTATCAATTGTTACTGGAACTCATCTGGTTGCAAGTTGTGGGATTTAATAAAAAAGTATTAGGCGTAAAAATACTCTCTTTGCAAATTCCTCTCTCCCTCCTCTGTCTGTGTCTTGCTTATGCCCTGCTCTCCCATTTCTTCCCTTCCCCTTCATTCTTTCCTTGACCTCTCCTTTTTTATCCTTGTCTCCCTGGTTTGTGCTAGAGGACCTTAAACACGCTGGATGTGTACTCTGCTACGCCCCAGCCCTATATCGCTGTGTTGTACGTGAAATCCCCAGAACTTGTCTGAACCTGGAACTTTGCACCCTCTGGGTTTAATCTCCTTTCTCTACTCTCCGGATCTGGGAAATACCACTCCACCCTTTTTATTTTGTTATCTCGTGCGTCAGTAGTATTGTTCAGTGACCCAACTTAAATTCCCAAGAACTGTTGTCCGTGTGAAATGTGTGCATAACTTCAAAGACTATCAAAGAAATAAGGCTGTGGGTGTGGCTCAGAGGTAAGGTACCTGTCTAATGGGGCTAACTGACCAGAGAACTTTTTTTAATTTGGTGTATAAATCAACAGAGTGTGAGTACCTAGGCTTGTGACAAACAAAGCTGGCAGCTCTTACCCTCCTCTCATCTACTTGCTGCTTTTCTAGTGACAGACAGGCTTAGAGAGACAGTTTACCCCCACCAAGCTCACTCAGTCAGTTACTCGATAGTGAGGACTTGCTCTGAGAAGGCATCGTTAGGTGTGGGGGGTTCTCATCCGGATCTGGAATTTTATTATAAAAAGATCACTTGAGAGTATTGATCTTAGGTTTCCACATCTAATCTGTAGATAGATAATATTTCATATCTTATTTCCCTTTTATATTTAGGTTAATAAAAGAAAATAAGAATCATCAGGAACTTATCTTAAATATTTGTTCAGAAAAAGACAATTTAAGAGAAGAACTGAAAAAAAGAACAGAAACAGAGAAGCAGCATATGAACACAATTAAACAGGTAAAAAACCAAAGTCTTCCAAGACCATACTTAAATTTATAAACTCCTGGGAAAAAAAACAAACAAACCATGTAGTAAAGTAAGTTAAAGCATTTCAAATGCAGGAAACTGCTTCATATTTAAATTGTTAGAATGATTCTAAATTATGTTATATAAATTATGATGTGTTTAACTGTTCCAAATATAGCACAGTCTCTGCCCAAATAATGAAATGGTTTGATTTGATTTAAGTTTTTACCAATTAAGGGAAGAAGGAGTTAATAGTAGTGACACCTCAATGTTTCTGTCTGGCTTTGGGACGCTTTCTCACTTGTGGTTTTAGCATGGCTTCGTTCCCAGGGTTTGGTGAATTCTGCTGTGAAGGTCATGTCAGGGTATCTGCTGCCCCTTTCTTTTTAATGGTGTCTTTTCTGCCTGGATGCACAGGTAAGTGCTTAGGTTGGTAACAAAGCGAAAACTACTCTTGGTTCTTGTGCGCTGCTTTCCTCCTGTGGACAGGGTGCGAGTGTCCTGTTGTTAGATGGCAGAACTCAGCACTGGAGTGTTCGGAGAGGTGGATCTGGGGCCTTCCCTCCTTCATGTGGGCATCCTAAGATTCATTTCAGCTACAAGTGCTGGGAGACAGCGGGAGGTGCAGCCTTGGGGTGGACCCACAGTCCATCTAGTAAGCTGCTAAAGAAAACAGCATCAAACATCTGTAGAGTATAACAAGTTAAACCAGGTTTTCATTTTCTCGTGTTTTGATATGCATTTATTGCACTTTTATGTATTTGGAAAAAGACTGAGTTGTCGTATTCAGTAGTTAACTGTGATTTTTATGTGCTCTAGGTCTAGCACATGTAAGCCAAACTTAGAAGGGTCAAAGCTTGTGAGGGACCTGAGGAGAGTAATCTGTACCTTACAGTCTTCATTTGCATTGTGTGCATTAATTATGGTATCATTGGTCTGTTTGTTGCAGCTATAAAATATAACCTGGAAATCATTCTTTTTACAGTTAGAATTAAGAATAGAGGAACTGAATAAAGACGTTAAAGCTTCCAAAGATCAGCTAGTAGCCCAGGATGTCACAGCTAAAAATACAATTCAACAAATCCATAAAGAGATGGCCCAGCGGATGGAGCAGGTATTTCCTGTCACTATTAATTTGATAATTTGGTGCTTCTTGTTCATTAGACTATTAACAGTTGGGTGATGACATTGCTGGTGTTTGCATAAAGCTTTTAGAGAAAGTTGAGGGCTGGAAAGATGGCCCAACTGTGAAGATGCTCGCTGGTCTCCCTAAAGTCCAGAGTTTGCTTTCTAGCATCCAATCACGAGACTGCCCACCACCTTTCCCTCCAGTGCCAGGGTTCTGATGCCCTCTTGGGCTGTAAGAGTATTCACACGCACATGTGCCGACAGACACGCGCACACACATAAAGAAATCTCAAGCGGTGCTAAGGCAATACATAAGTGTAAGTACATTCTAATTGTAAAAAAAACCAAAAAAACAAAGCTAAGGAATATATGGGGAAAAAAATGAGTCATCTCTTCACCTGTGTCTCCAGTTTGTTTATATCTTTCCTTGATCCATAGCTGACATTTTGTTACTTCACATATACATGTACTAGTAACCCATGAATGTGTACAGTTTTTACTAGCCCCTTTTGTGTTGCTACAACACAATACTTGAGTCTAGATACTCTGATACACAAAAAAAGCATATCTATGTGATAGTTGTAGAGGTTCGAGAGCAGGACTCTCCCAGAGAAGCCAAGCTTCTGCCTACTGACGGTGACAGCTGACCTCTGTAGGTGTGAGGGTAAAGGAGTTTGTTAACCTGACCCATGATCCTCGTACCGGGGCCCAGAATGGTGCAGAAATCGGCAAGAAAGCAGATGTGGAGAAGAAGGGACATGTATATAAATAGAAACCACAGCAACCGAAGTAAAGAGTAAGGAAGGGCCAGAAATACAGCACAGAACACACCCTAACACCGCAGGGAAGAGTATTCGTCCCTGTATGTTTTCATTTGAAAATATTTTTTATTAATGCTAGGTAACATTTTCTTTCCAAGGCCAATAAGAAATGTGAAGAGGCCCGCCAGGAGAAGGAAGCAATGGTAATGAAGTATGTGAGAGGCGAGAAGGAGTCTCTAGACCTTCGAAAGGAAAAAGAAACCCTTGAGAGGAAACTTAGAGATGCAAGTAAGGAATTGGAGAAAAACACTAACAAAATTAAGCAGCTGTCTCAGGAGAAAGGGCGGCTGCAGCAACTCTATGAATCGAAGGTATAACTCGTGCCTGATTTGAAGGTCATGCCTCTGCTTTCCTTAGTCCCACAGTGGTGTCAAACTGCAGCATTCAGACAGGATGTGCTCTCTCTAGCTTAGCACATGTGTGTTTTGGGGGTGGCATTCCCTGCTGGGGGAAAAGCAAAGTATTGGCAAGTGTTATTAGAGTCTATTTGAAAAATTAGTTTGTGTCTATAAAAATTATGTTTTGCTAAGATACGCCCATATCAGTGCCAGTTGTGAATAGCTTTAAATCAGAAGTATAATTTGCCCAGAGTCTATTTTGTTTTTTTATTTAATACATTTTCCCCCTGCAGTGTGAGAGGTTGGATGTAGGGCTTCATACAGGCTGGGCAGTGGCTCTACTGCTGACCGGGCTCCAGGCCTGGCCAGAGTCTAATGCAGCACAGTTCACCAGAGAGTACAATTGATATTTTTCTTATTGAAACATATTTATTCTAGAGCTGTCCTAGAAGGTTAAGTAACTGAAGCGAGAGCTGTTCAGAGCACTTGCTGTTACCTCTGTTTAGAAGTGTTGTTACTGTCCTCGGGGACTGTAGCAGAACCAGTTCAGTCACCTCACTGCCGTCAGTTATGAAGAATCAGAGTGTGTTTGTCTTATACTGTACCCACTGGCTAATCTAGGTAATAATTATCCTCGTGCCTATTGATTTGATGTAGGGCTTTATTACTCTCTTATTATTTGAGCCTTAAATCAACGTTACGGCCTCTGGGCCATAGTCTACCTGCTCTGGAGTTATTGTGTTACTGCACAGGGGATATACAAGATGACAGTTGATTATTTAAGTGAAAAATGACAATGTCTTTTTAGGAAGGTGAAACAACTAGACTCATCAGAGAAATAGAGAAATTAAAGGAGGAGATGAACTCTCACATCATTAAAGTCAAGTGGGCGCAAAACAAGTTAAAAGCTGAAATGGACTCTCACAAGGTGAGTGCAGCAGTGCTCCGGGGCAACAGTGAGCTGGCAGCCAGGGAGGAGGGACTCACTGTATCATCATAAGAAAGACTTCTGGCATGGCTTAGAATGTTCTCATTGTCTTTTTTGTTTTGTTTTGGTTTGGTTTGGTTTTTGTTTTTGTTTTTTCGAAACGGTTTCTCTGTGTAGCCCTGGCTGTCCTGGAACTCACTCTGTAGACCAGGCTGGCCTCGAACTCAGAAATCCGCCTGCCTCTGCCTCCCGAGTGCTGGGATTAAAGGCGTGCACCACCACTGCCTGGCATAGAATGTTCAATTCTATAATTCATAGGTTTTTGTTTTAATACTCAAAATTTGAGGGAAGGAAAAATATTTAATGTATGTTATTATAATCAAAGTGAAAAAATTAAAGTGTCAATTATATTGATTTCCATAATTAAAAAATACTTATTCATATTTAAATATAATTAATACAAATAGCTTATCTGTTTTTATAAAATTGCTACTATGTTAGCAAAAATTGTGTATGTACAGGATACACATGTGTTAGACACTGGACCAGGGTTCTCATTGCATGGTAGGCAATCACCCTGTAATTACCTGCTGAACTACTTGCTGCAGATACTATCTTATTTAAAAATTAATATAATGAAATAGACTTATAAAGTTCAAGGTTGGAGAGATGGCTTAGCCATTAAAGACTAGGGTTACAACCAAAAATTAGGAAGTTTGGTAACTGATGGCATAATTTGAACCCAGATACAGCTGGGTTCTGGAGAAATAGAAGTCAGCAGATGGAGAACGGATGATAAAAATCAAGTGTGAATGTGACCCACACGGAAGGGTGTTGCTGTGGAGCGGTGTGTCACTCTCCCTGTTGTCTAACACAGGCTTAATGATGCAGTGTGAAACATAGTTCCAGGTCGCCTTGTTAAGGATTGATTACCAAGTCAATTAAGTTGTTAATTGTCTTTGGATATTTGTATGTTGGTATCAGCAAATGTAGGTAGTCTATGTTGAGAGTGCTCAAAGGTAGGTTAGCAGCATGGTCTGCTCCGTCACTCAAATTCATCCCTGGGTGAGGAAACTACAGAGAACTGCTAGAAAGCAGTGGGGCATCCCAGCTCAGCTCCTCAGAGGTCTCAGTCCTCTGAGTTACACGGTGAGGATGAAAAACTGAAATTCGTAAAGAATAACTTCTAACTGCCTGAGCTGCTTTAAACTCAGAGCAGAGTGCTCCGTCATTTCTACTGCCTGTGGCCCTCTCTCCTGTCTGTCTAACTAACACACACTAGAGCCTCTGTGACAAGTGTGCTTTGTGTTGTATGTGTTGTTCTGCTCAGTTGCCTGAAGCTAGGAGCTACACTTCCCGCAGCCTGTGGCTGCTGCTAGTGCTGCCCACAGTCTGCAGTTCACATGGCCCGTCAGGTTCCTTAGCTGGAATCTAGAGCTGACCTGATGGCAGTGTTGCCGTTTTAGCCCACTTAGTAAGCTGCCATCTGTCTGATCTAGAACTATACTCTGTTGATAGCCAGATCCAGACATATCCTTCCACCTTAGACTAAAAACACCCTCCAAAAAATACAGAAATTGAAAATAAAAGAAAACAAAACCATATGTACACACAAAGGGAAAAAGCAATAAAAATATGTGAAGGTTTTCAGACTCGAGAAAACAGACAACATAGGATAGTGAGCTCTAAGTGAAGTGAGACAATGAGACTGAAGCTGGGCTCTGGCTGGGGCACTAGGAGAGGAACTGACACCGAGCCCAGCGGGCCGCCTGGATTGAGGCTGGAGAAGAGGAGGGCGAAGGGAAGAGTGAACTCTGGAGCTCACACAGGACTGACTAGGAACTAAATGTCACTATAACACCAGTCAGAGTGCAGCAACTCTCAAAGAGCATGGCACCAGGTGGCCTCCAGCAAAATACTGCTTTAGTGTGGAGGCCGTCCTACACAGCTTTAAAAGCAAGCTCATTTCAAGTAAATTATGTGCTAAAATGAATTATATACATATTTAAATGATTATAAAAACTTTGCTTACGAATACATCTCACTGTGTTTGGCATCTAATAGAAAATTACTAGCATTCAAAGAAGTAGGAGAGTATAGAACAAAGGAGTGACTCAGTAAAGAATCTCTAAGGACATAAAGATGAGTTTGACTCAGAGAAGAGGAGACATGGGTGGTATTTAAAATTAATATAGATACAGTGTTCATAATGAAGGAAGTATTATGCAGAATTAACAGAAGATGAAATACTGCAGAAGACAAGTCATTGGGTTAAACGGTTGTAGACGGCTGGGACTATAGCTCAGTTGCTGAGAGCTGAGAGTGCACAGAGCCCTGGATTCCATTCCCATACGGCCCCAGCACTTAGGGCATGTTCAAGGTGATCTGAGCTATGGAGGGAGTCTGAGGCCAGCCTAGGCTGCATGAAACTCTTTCTCAAAACAAACAAACAACAACAAATTAGCAGTAACAGGCTTCAGGCGAGTGATTCCCAAATACATAGCTTCTGGTGCGCCATGAGATGCCGATGTTCAGCTGCATCCTCAGTAATCACAGCAGCTTACGATGAGCTAATAAAGTTCCTTCCTCCACCACCTCCTGGCTGAATGGATGACAGCCCATTCCTTTACTCAGAGGATGGAAGGCTTGGGGTCACCCTTGATCTCTCAGTCGTGCATCCAGCCACTCATCTTGTCAAGCCCGTCCACACTGAAGCCGCTTAGTCTTTCTGCTCAAGCTCTGAACTGCCCGCTTGCCCGTGCTGTGTTGTTGCTTCATTTCTACCCTCAGCTGCTGTCCCTGACACAGTGAACATTCATGCCTTTACTTGGGTGCTCCATTTGTTTGTTTACCTCTAGCAGTAGGCTGTCAGCTTCTTGAGGGTAGAGATTTTTGTTTGCTTCAGCTCTTTCCCCTGAGAGTAGAACAGTGGTTATGAAGGCTGCAGAGATGGTTCAGTGGGTGCTTGTGCAAATGGGAACCTGAGGGCAAAGGCCCCAAACCCATATCAAAACAGGCACACGTGTGTGTGTGTGTGCGCATGCATGCTTGTGTGTGTGTACGCGTGTGTGTGTGTGTGTGTGTGTGTGTGTGTGTGTGTGTGGTGAGATGGAGGCCTATACAGGAGAATTTCCCAAAGCTTGTATGCTGGCTAGCCTGGTGCTCTCATCTGCAACAAGGTGGAAGGTGTAGACTGACAGCTGAGGTCATCCTCAGCTCTGCACATGTGCACACTTGCATACAAGATTTCACAGAAAGGAGCAGTGTCTGCAGGTGCTCAGCTGACAGGAGATGTACAGTAAGCATCCTTAACCTGACACAATGGGATTTTGTTTTCATTTATTCAAATGTCCAATGTTATCTGGCACACAGGAATCTCACTTGCTGGATTTAGGGTGTTGAAGTAGATAAGAACTATCTATCAGTCGTGTCTTAGTTATAGTAGTGAGGGTGCAGAGCCACAGTTGTTGTTACCTAGTCTAGGATTCTTTGAAAAAGTGCCCAGGTTATTGAGTTACTATATTTTAAGTGATACTGGCCACTGACTATCAAAGACCAGTGCCTCAAGGTAGATAAGTGCTTAATTCTATGATGTTTACTGTTAAAATGGCATATGAAGGAGTGTGTGGAGCCTAGGTGCAGGGCAGATGTTGAAGAGAGAAAGGCTAAGCTGTCCAAGCATAAGAAAAAAAGAGAGACATAGAGGGAGTGGGACACTGAGCTGCCTAGAGCAGAGGCTGGCGCCTGGGTCTCCACAGGAGCAGCAGCTGTCAGTCATTACTGTTCTCATCGCTGTACCAAAATGCAGGGAAGGTCTTTTTGACTCAGGTTTTCCATTATAGCAGGAAAGGCATGGCTGACAGTTTGATGGGCTTTTTCATATTGCATCTACAGTCAGGAAGCTGGGAGAGAGATCACCAGAGAGCAGGAAGCTAGCAAGGTATACGGAAGATAGAATATACAAAAGAAAGTTTGTATGTTTTCAGTGGGAATTGGGGGCAAGGGATATTTGACTAGAACAGGTGAGTAAAAAATAAGAATGAGAAAAAAACAACAGGTTTTGATGAGGAAATCCCTAAAAACCTTCATGAAGAATTGCCATTTCAGCAGAGTCTCAAAACAGAGGCCATCTTCGGTTGCATCGTTTAGTCAAAAGGGAGCTTCAAATGGATGTCACAGCCACAACCAGAGGATCTCTGGGGTATGCAAAGAACCATAGAACACCCTGCTTTTCTTATTGCTGTAGTCATTTAGAGGACTCTTAGGAAGACTGTCAGTCAGTCTCACTGTTCGCCATTTTCCCTGTCTGAAACAAGCAAACTGTCAGACTCCTGCCTAGTCCCCAGTCTAGTGCTACAACAGTGTCTTAGTTAGAGTTTCCATTACTGTAAAGAGACACTGACCACAGCAACTCTTAAAAAGGACAACATTTCATTGGGGACTACATCAAAGGTTTAGTCCAGTATTATCATGGCGGGAAGCGTGGTGGATGCAGACAGACATGGTGCTGGGGAGGGGCTGAGAGTTCGTCTGGGTCCTTGGGTATCAGGAAGGGAGAGCTTTGAAACCTCAGCCCACCCACAAGGCCACACCTCCCTGTTAGTGTTACTGAACCCCACAAGCAGGGAACCTCTTTGCTCTCACTATCCTCCATCTCACTGTGGCTGATGTTGTCTCTGTCACATTGTCATTGCAGGAAACCAAAGATAAACTCAAAGAAACAACTACAAAACTAACCCAAGCAAAGGAAGAAGCTGAGCAGATCCGGCAAAATTGTCAGGATATGATAAAAACATATCAGGTATGTATCCTTTGTGAAATAGATCAGTTATCAGGACTCTGTTTTCATACACTTTCCATATCTGCTAAATTTGAAGTGTACATGCATTTCTTAAGCAGTTAGTTAAAATGCAAGTTAGTTCCTATGTTGAAGTACCTGCAGTTCACGGTGGGGAGATGGTCTGGTGGGAAGATGCTGGCCGTGCGAGCATGAGTGCCTGAGCACTTACATACAAAACTGAGTGTGGCAGTGTGAGGTCCTAACCTTGGCTTTGTTGGCGTGGAGAGAGATATGGCCGGTGGCTCTGTGCAGTTCACTGGCCAGCCAGTCGAGCCAAGTCAATCAGTTGGAAGTTATATGATATCCTGTCTCAAAAATAAAGTGAGAGCACTTGAGGAAGAGGCTTGGTGTTACCTCTGGCCTCCATGGGCACACAGGTACGCACACACATGCATACCATATGACTGATCTTATCAGGGACTTTCCCATCAAAAAATGCTAGGAAACCCTGGATTATGCTGTGCGCTCAGCACACTGCCCCCACCTGCTCAGGTAACGTCGACAGTCCTCAGTGCTTTCTCCGGTCTTTGCTGCATGATCTATTGCACAGCCAGTAAGCCTGACAGCAAACCTTTGCTTATTTTCAAAGTCAAAGTATTTCTCATTGTTTTTCCACTAGGAATCTGAAGAAATTAAGTCAAATGAGCTTGATGCAAAGCTCAGAGTCACAAAAGGAGAACTGGAAAAACAAATGCAAGAGAAATCTGACCAGCTGGAGGTGGGTTTAGTTCTTCTGTACTCTGTAATAAATCATGGCCACCGGACTGTAGTGCAGGAGGAGGAGCAGGACATGTGTGACTGTCCACACCTAAGACCTTCTTAGTAAAACAGGCCAAGCACTGCTAGTGCTCCTATGTCTCTTAGGATTTGTGTCTCTTCCAGATGCATCATGCCAAAATAAAGGAACTAGAAGATCTGAAGAGGACGTTTAAGGAGGGCATGGATGAGCTCCGGACATTGAGGACAAAGGTAAGCAGTTGCTCAGTCCTCACTCAGGTGGGATGGACTCTTAGTGACTGCTGCTAACCGTGTTCAGAAAGCAATACTTAGAAATCTTTCAAAGTAAAAGAACTTAGGAAAGACTAGCATTTTCTGTGCAATGCCACTGACTCTCTAGTTGAGCTGAAGTGATGTTAGTCCCAGGAAGTGCTTGCCACACTTCCTGCTCATGGCACACTTCAGTGTCTCTACCTTGAATATCTGGGCTTTAGAGCTAAGGACAGCAGAGCAGTTGGCAAGACGGCTGGGCCTCACAGCACATTTATGTCGGCATAAGACACCCTTTAAACCAGAAATACTACTTCTGGCTGTATTTAGTATTAATCTCTAACAGTGTTAGTGAAGTCCATGTTTATAGTCTGTGCTCAGAGTAATCTCCCTCTTAGGATTTCCGTGCTGCCTCCATGTGCCAGTCATTTATCTAGAAGTAGGGTTTTGTACAACAGGCACCTTGAGTTGAGACCACAGCATAATACCTAGTGTCTGCTATGTCTGTCCTGTTCTCTGTCAGGTGCTCACTGCAGGGTAGGAAGTTGTTCAGATAAGGAGACAGGAAGTAGGTGAAACCGAGCAGCTTCCTGTCTTCCTTAGGGAGCTCTGGTGCAGCATTTGTCCCCGGTTACTGATGTGCCCGCCCTATCTGAGGTAGTTCCTATGGGGTGCCACGGTCTATGCTTTAGCCTGATTGTGATCATTTCATAGGCAAAATGTCTAGAAGATGAACGCTTAAGAACCGAAGATGAGTTATCAAAGTACAGGGAGATTATCAATCGACAGAAAGCTGAAATTCAGAATTTATTGGACAAGGTGAAAATAGCAGATCAGTTACAGGAGCAGCTTCAAAGGTATGGTGGCTTTTGTCTCAAGATGGCGTCTCTGGGTACAATACTGTATCAAACAGGAACAATTTCATAATCCTTCTAGTTAGCAGTTCTTTAGTTTGTATCTTTGAACTTTCTGTATTGTCTTTGAACTCCTGTCATGGCTTCTAAAAGTCAAATCAAAGTTTATATTTCATAAACACTGACAGGCCATTCATAGCTAGAATGAATTTAGTTTATCTGTTCTTCGGCTTCAGTCACTCTTCCAAAAGGGAAGCATGAATCTGCACCTAGATCTTTAACTTTGTGTGTGTGCCTTGATGTCAGAAGCGGATGTCATTCCCTGATGTCCCAGAATCATTTAAACTTGGTTCACGATATCATCGAGCAGAGCCTGGATTCAGGGTTGATTTGTATTGTCCTTGCTGTCCCTCTCCGGGCAGCCATCTGAGTGCTGCTAAAGGGTTGCACCCTCACAGTCACCGTCCTCAGTAGGGTCACCAGTGCCCCGCCGCGTCTCCTCTCCAGACGTCTGTCTTCCCAGTTTATCTGAGTTGTACTGCGTTCTCCCTCCGAGCATGTGATTAAGTTCTTTGAGCTGCTGGCTTCCACAACCATTCCTTACTGTCATTGTGCAAGAAATGCTTCTACTCTGAATTGGATTATTCTCTCCACATCTGCTGTGGGTCCAGTGCCTTGTTCCTTCTTCAGCTTTCTTGAATATTCCTTTATCTCTTGTCCTTTATAAGGTTTTTTGTTTTGTTTTGTTTTTAATGTGTGTGTATGAATGTTTGCCTGCCTATGTGTGTGCGCACAACATTCATGGCTGGTACCTTTGGAGGCCAGAAGAGAGAGATCTCTGGAACTGGATTACAGACAGTTGTGAGCCACCATGTGGGTGCTAGAAACCAAACCTGGGTCCTCTGAATGAGCAGCCAGTGCTCTTAACTGCTGAGCCATCTCTTCAGCCCTAGAATTGGAAGGCCTTTTAGAACATGGGCACACTGATCGTTGAGTTCTGTCTGTGGCTGTTTTCACAGTGCAGGGACAAAGTACAACTGAGGCAAGGAACGCCAACAATGAGACGACAGCATGGCTTACAAACCTGGCTTGTTTGCTGCCTGCCCTTGTGTGGGAGCTCAGGCCTCCTGCCTGCTTATTGTCACCACACTGAGCTAGAGACTCTTGAGGGCAGGGCTCTGCCTTGTGAGCCTTTCCTACTCACCTTTGCAGCTCTTTCCGTAACGTGAAGCCGACGTGATGTTTGAATGGATGAATGATTACAAGTTCTTCTGTAAAGCATTCCATTAAATGAAAATTCCTACACTATTAATGTTTTTTAATAGCTAACTTAATTTTTCTTAAATATAAACTTTGTTTTTAGTGGTAAACAAGAAATTGACCGTTTGAAGGAAGAAATGGAAAGCCTTAATTCTTTGATTAACGACCTACAGAAAGACATTGAAGGCAGCAGGAGCAGGGAGTCCGAGCTCCTGCTTTTCACAGAGAAGCTCACTAGTAAGAATGCACAGCTGCAGTCTGAGTGCAGCTCTCTGCAGTCACAAGTGGATAACCTCTGCTACAGCGAAAGTCAGCTGCAAAGCCAGTGCGAACAGATGAAGCAGACTAGTGATAACCTGGTGCGTACAGATACTCAGTCCGTTCTTCCTCTCCTCCTCTCCCTCCCTCCCCTTTCCCTTCTCCCTTCATCCCTTCCTCCCCCTCCTCCTCCCTCCCTCCTCTCCCCTCCCCCTCTTCCCTCCTTCTACCTTCTTTCTTTCTTCCCCCTCCTCCCTCCCTCCTCTCCCTCCTCTCATGGGCACTTCGCTTGCGTGTGTGTCTGTGCAGCACATAGGACCAGTGTGGAGGCCAGCAGAGGGCATCATAGCCTTGTCCCCTAGGAAGAGCAGCCAGCGTTCTTAACTCCAGTCCTCACATTTAGTTCCTAGACCAATATAGCAAGATTGAATTTCTCTAGTATTATCAAAGTATAAGTGATAATTGGCTTTAGATTCTTTTAGTGATATCTGGTCATTTCAAATTTTGTAAAAATATATTTTTTGTTTAATGGATGTAATTCATATAATAGGATTTTTCTAAAATGATAAAAGAATATTACACTTTGGAAAAATAAGGAACCATGATTTCTGTTATTCCTGACTGGGTCACCTTTTCACATTCCAGCAGTTGGGAGGCTTACATTGCAGCTGAATCCCACGCAGAACGTTACACCATTAATGTTCCCCACACAGCACCACACCACTGATGTTCCCTGACCTGCTTGCCGCTGGGTGAAAATGGTGGGGAAGAGGTCACCAACAGAGCCTGCTAAGGGCACTCTTAGAAAACTTTCTCCCTTATTTATACTTTAAAGTTTTTAAATTGAGCGAGAATTAAAATTTGAAAAGAAATCACGGTTTTTCTAACTTTATCACACTATTCAGGAGAGCAGGTTGCTCAAAGAGGAAGAACTTCGGAAAGAGGAAGTGCAGACTCTGCAGGCTGAGCTCTCCACTGCACAGACAGAGGTTAAAGCCCTGGGTACCCAGGTGGAGGAGCTGAAGGATGAGCTAGTCACACAGAGGCGCAAGCACGCCTCTAACGTCAAGGACCTCAGCAAGCAGCTTCAGCAAGGTACTCGTGTCTCGCTTGTTGATTCCCCCACATGTCTGTATCCGAGCTCTGATGCAGAGCTGCGCTGTCTGTCCCTGTGCTCCCACATACCTCGGCTTGTATGTTTGGTTGCCTTTTCTCTTAGGCTCAGGTTTTGTTGTTATCCTTGAGGCAGAGCCTGCTCACTTCACACACCCAGTTTTCTGCCTCACCGTCCTCAGTGTTAAGAATAAAGGAGGTAGAAACAGGAGGATCTCTGTGACTTCAAGCTCAGCCTGGTCTATATAGTGAGGTCCAGGAAAGCCAGGGCTATAGACTGAGACCCTGTCTTGAAAAAGAAGAAGGAAAAAAAACCAAACCAAACAACAACAACAACAAAACAAACAAAACCACAAATTCATAATGGCTTTTGAGTATCTGCCATATATTAATATGAAAAGACATATACAGGAGCGTTCTATCTATATGCCCTACTCTGTGTTTAAACTAGGAAAAAATGTAGTAAGATTAGACCTGGGGTTACTTAATGTGACTATAGTTAGATATTTGCCAAAACAGCTCACAACAGTTTTTTTAAAGATGTATTTTTATGAATGTGGGTGTCTGACCAGCACACATCTGTGCACCACATGCATGTCTGCTACTCACAGACTCCAGAGGAGGGTGTCAGATCCTCTGGAACTGGAGTTACAGATGGTTGTGAGTCACCGTGTGGGTGCTGGGAATTGAACCTGGGTCTTCTGGAAGAGCCGTCGGTGCTCTTAACCTCTACTCCATCTCTCCAGCCCAGTTTTTATACGTGTAACTAACTGAAGGCAAATTTGGGGGAAATTTCTGAAACTGAGAAGGCTCTCCATGTCTGAAGCTCCAGAAGCTAAAGTCAATGCACAGTAAGCAAGCAACGCAGCTCTCAGCTCTTTGTTTCTTATGTAGTCTGTGCATTTCTAAATGTTATTTTATGTGAATGGTGTCTCTAGTGTTCTAAAATATAGCAAGGACAATTGTCTTGTGGTCCGTGCCATTTTTGCCCAAGTGACTTTAGCAATTAATATCAGATGGCATGGGTAAATGGTCATTAAAACTGTCACAAGTAATTGAGTTTTTTTCTTCTTTCTTTCTTTTTTTTTTTTGTTTTTACTAGCACGGAGAAAATTAGACCAGACTGAGAATGGAAACTACGATAAAGACGTTAGCAGCATGGGGAGTCGCTCTAGTTCATCAGGTAAAGATGAGCTCAGTTGGTAGTGGCTGTTTCTGTTTCAAAAGTATTTATATGCTCTGTCATTTTGAGGCTTAAAAGCAGAAGGTACATAGAATTATATTGTGGAAAATGTACCTTATTACATTCTGCTCTTTGCCACAGTTCCTGGTTTGACTTGGGCTTGTGAGACTTCCCACCCAGTTTTTTACCTACCACTTTGGTATTCTGTGCAGCGCCTCCTCTTTTCATCTCTGGAGTTTAGATTTGTACCTTATCCCTAGAATTCCTGCGTGTGGACTCGCTTCTATATGGTAACACCTAAGTGATGAGACGGCCACCCTTAGGTAGCGTCAGGTGCATAGCCACAGTTCTCCTTTGGCATCTGATTGGTGCCAGAGTATTCAGTGGCTTCTAAAATCCTCAAGTGTTGAAGCCTTTTGTGAGATGTTGTAGTGTCTGTGTAATCTGCATAGCCCTCCTGCAGACTTTACATCCTCTCTAGATCACTTACAGCGCCTGATTCTGTGTGAGTGCTGGGAACGTACATGTCAGCTGTTTGTTTAGGACATAAGAGTCTGTACGTGTTTAGCATAGACACTTTTTTTTTGTTTTTTTGTTTTTTATTTTTTTGTTTTTTGTTTTTTTGAGACAGGGTTTCTCTGTGTAGCTCTGGCTGTCCTGGAACTCACTCGGTAGACCAGGCTGGCCTCGAACTCAGAAATCCACCTGCCTCTGCCTCCCAAGTGCTGGGATTAAAGGCACGCGCCACCATAGACATGATTTTAAAAGCATTTGCGGTCTGGAGTTAGGACAGGGATCTCACACACGTGGAGGGGACAATTGTGTATGTGTTCATGCGTTCTCTCTGCCTGCCTGTCTCTGCCTCTGCTCTCCCCTCTTCCCTTTCAGTTAGAGTAGCTGTGCTCTGCTAATCTAGAATTGTGTGTTGGGGCAGAGCAACTGTGGCAGTTACTGTAGGAACGGAACGTGTTAGCAGAAAGTACATGGTTTGAAATTAACCCTGGATCTTAGGTTCCCAGCTAAAACCATTTTATTTGGATTGTTCAGTCTGGGCTAGGATAGTATATTTTTCCAAGTCCATCATATGGTTGAGAAGGCCTGATCTGTAGGGTGAAGAGGCTCAGACTTCGATCTCACAGGCACTGGTAGCAAACTAACGTTTACAAAGTCTGGGTGTGGAGGTGTGGGGGTCGGGGGGTAAGATGCACGTGCTTTGGTGTGGATCACATCTACATGAGGGTGGCAGTCCTGTGAGGTCAGTCACTGTTGGTAGCAGAACCAGCCCCGGCACCGAGGGTAAGACACTGCACCCACAGTCACACTATTTAGTAGTGACTACTGAGTGCAGTGGGATTTGAGCAGGCAGGCAGGCTCTCCTTCCCTCCCTCTCCCTCTCTGCCTCCCTCTCCCCCTCCCTTCACTCCCCCTCCTATCCCATCCCCTCCCACTCCCTTTTGAGTATCCTTTCCCCCTTTTTTTCCCCTCTCAATGGTATCATTTACTTTTAAAATTACTTGAGGCTTGTTATTCCTGTTTTATTTTTTAAGATTTATTTCTCTGTTGTCAGTTAATTATCTCATTCCTGTGTAATGTAACAGACACTGCTGCTGAGTGCTGCTGTCTTTCAAACAAGAATGGTAGCCAACGGAAACCCTTAGGTGTTCTTGCCCATATTGGGCCGTGTTACTGAATGCATGAGATGGGGTGAGGGAGACCTAGGTCACGTACGCTGAGCTTGGTCTTCTGTCGTCAGGGTCACTTAATGCTCGAAGCAGTGCTGAAGACCGATCTCCAGAGAATACTAGCTCCTCGGGGGCTGTGGACAACTTCCCAGAAGTGGACAAGGCCATGCTGATTGAGAGAATAGTGAGGCTACAGAAAGCCCATGCCCGGAAGAATGAGAAAATAGAATTCATGGAGGACCACATCAAACAGCTGGTTGAAGAAATAAGAAAGAAAACCAAGTATGTATTACTGTGGTAGAGTGGCCTCTGTTAGAGGACTCAGAAGCTGGTGAGGAGCTGATCTTCTCCACGGGGCACATCATGTTGCCCAGGCTGGCCTTGCACTCCTGGGCTCCAGTGGTCCTTCTGCAGCAGCTTCTTGTGTAGCTGGGACGGCAGTGCTGTGTCTGCTTAATAATCCTTAGGGCATCCAGGTCTCCATCTTTTTGGATCACCTGTTGTATTCTAGCTTTGGGGACACAGAGATGAAAGAAAACTAAGTCTCTCCGTAAAGGTAGACTATCAGGAGAGAGAGAGTGAGTGAATGAGAGAGAGAGTGGGGGTAGTGGTGTTGCTTTTTAACATACTAAGATAATTTTGGATTTAAAAAAAATTGTACTTAACCTTTCAAAGTGAATGACTCTAAAATGTGTATGGAGTTTTGAGAGGTTTTTTTTTTTTTTTTCCCTACTGACCAAAGGGGTAATAAGTTCACCTTGGCAGAAGACACTGATGTCCTGGGATCAGCTCATCAGTTCCTTAAGCCACCAGGCAGCAGAGTGTGTTCTCTGGATTTTCAAATTAGTTACTAAATCTACCAAGAGCAGCCCTTCCTTGTTAGGGGCAGCAGGCCCAGCCACCTCAGCTCCAAATGCAGCCTGACTGACCCACAATTCTGCTGCACCTTGTTCCTCTCCCAGATGCCACACTTACTTAAAGAAGAGTTGTCTTCATGTTCTGAGTCTTCTGCTAACCCTCTTAAACAGTTATTTTGAAATACTTTTAGACTTGTAGAAAATTCTGCTTGTAGATTTTAAAAGAAAGAGCAAAATAGAGTTTAGTAGTAGTTTAATAGAAGATATTAACAGAAATCAAACCAATAAAGTAATGACTAAAATATTTACATACATGTATGGAAAGAAACAGAAAAGCTGTGTTTATGCTTCTTCAAATACCATTATTCAACAAAAAAGGGACAGGCTAAGAGACAGTCTAATAAGGAAAAGTCTAAGCTAACTTAGGTTACTAGCCTAACCGGGGTATATTTTATGCTGATCATCTTTATGCTTGAGATTCTTTGCTTCCTATAAACCCCAGTGTTTTTATTCTGCAAGCACACAGAGTATCATTTTGTTTTGCAGAATAATTCAGAGTTACGTTTTACGAGAAGAATCAGGCACACTTTCTTCAGAAGCATCTGATTTTAACAAAGTGCATTTGAGTAGACGCGGTGGCATCATGGCGTCCTTGTACACATCTCACCCTGCTGATAGCGGGCTAACACTGGAGCTCTCTTTGGAAATCAACCGAAAATTACAGGCTGTTTTGGAAGATACATTGTTAAAAAATATTACTTTGAAGGTATTTGTGTTTCTTATTCATTTGCCACTCAGTAACCAGGGCAGGTCTGCACCTCTTCCATAGTCTCACCTAGCATCAGGCTGTTTTTCTTT
Organism: Uromys caudimaculatus; assembly: GCA_028551405.1. Classification (NCBI taxonomy): domain Eukaryota; kingdom Metazoa; phylum Chordata; class Mammalia; order Rodentia; family Muridae; genus Uromys; species Uromys caudimaculatus. The sequence goes on from CM052703.1 coordinate 4,250,972, forward strand.
TTTTAAATTAATTTATTATTTCTATGAGTACACTGTAGCTGTCTTCAGACATACCAGAAGAGGGCATCAGATCTCATTACAGATGGTTGTGAGCCACCATGTGGTTGCTGGGAATTGAACTCATGACCTCTGGAAGAGCAGTCAGTGCTCTTAACCACTGAGCTATCTCTCCAGCACGAGGCTGTTTTTCTAACACAGGGTGCCACAGTACCCAGAGATAAAGTCAGCTTAGTTACTGGACAGACATTGAGGTGAGCTGTGTGCTTCACAGTGGATGACTTCTGCGGAATGATTACTTAATTACAACTTTATAATATTACAATATTTAAGTATATTTTGTGGCTTTTTTTTCCAGCTGTTGTCTGACCCAACTTTTCTGTCTTTGCTATGCATGGACTTGATAACTAATAATAGATTTTAAAAATAGTTTTAAACCAAAATAATCATCATTCACTAAAACTTGCTGTAGCTGCAGTAAAAAGATTGTAACTTGGGGCCGGCCATGCTGCCGCCCCATTTTATCCCCACAGAGGCAGAACTCCTGTTCTGTGAATTTGAAGCCAGCCTGGTCTGTGTAAATAGTAAGTTCCAGGACTACATAGAGAGAGCCTATTTCAAAAAAGAATTACAACTTTGAAACGGACAGGCCTATTTCGCTAAAACATCTGTGTCTAGATTATGTCAGTACCAAGAATAATCACTCAGTTTCACAGTTTAGGCAAATGTAGTTCAAAAGGTATTTACTTAGTACTTGTGTTTTCTCTTCCCCCCACTTATTAAAGGAAAACCTGCAAACACTTGGAACAGAAATAGAGCGCCTTATTAAACACCAGCATGAACTGGAGCAGAGGACGAAGAAAGCCTAACACAGAGCTCTTGCCCAGTAGACAGACAAGCCACAGAGCAGCAGGTGCCACTGTCCAGTGTCCTGAAACAGTCCCTGCTTTGTGTCAACTTATCAAAAATTGGTTTTGCTTCCCTGTGTAGAGGTGCCCTTTTATGAATGGGTGTGTGGTGTGTGTGCCGGGAGCTCACTGTGAGCTCAGCAAAGGTCATTTCTCTGCGGTACAGGCAGCCATTTTGTCACTGACTCGATATATAATTTGCTTATTGCCCTAAAGTGCTAAACATTAGTATAAGGGTTAAAAAAAAAAAACACTTTACCATAGTCCTTTCCTTGGTGACATCAGCCTTTGAAAAGTATTCCTGAAAGAGAGGTGTTCATCATCCAACTGTTCACTATTTCTGTAACACAAAAAGAAACCTAGAGGAATTATAAAGGTTTTCAGTTCTGATCTGGGCACAGTGATCACCCCTAGCTACTTCGAAGGCTAAAGAGGATCTCTTGAGCTCATGAGTTCAAAGCCAGCCTGGAAACATCTTGAAACCCCATCACAATTAGCCCCAGTCACGGAATAGCCTTGACTTGTGGTGTAAGGGTGTGTGTGAGGACTTAAATCAGTTCTGAGTTTACTGACAACCAGACAGGAAAGCTGGCTCTAGGGAATTAGCTCTGGCTGGGCACTGTTTGTCAGGTCTCCTTACCTGATGTAGGTATATTTTTCACATTTGAGTTACTAGTTGAAATTTTAAAATCTTTAGTGATATAAACTATGATTTTAAACAATATGTGAACTTAAAATTTTCCTGTGGCTTTGTTATATTTTACAATGTGAAATGGATCCAGTCGTTAGGACAGATACATGAAGACTTTGAAACTGAGGTGCATTATGACCTGCCTTAGTTTACTGACATCGTGTAGAGGGCAATGTAAAGGGCTCGGGCCGAGGTTCATGTGTGGCCATCACATAAGGAGACGCTCAGCTTCCTCAAGTGTGTTTCTGAATGTTATTCAACACAGCTGTGTCCTCAGCCAAAAGGACTTTGGAGCCGAATTGTATATCTTGTTGGATGTTTACAGTGTTTAAGATGTATACTTAAATGTTGCCAGTTGTAGTATTGACTCTTCTATCATTGAAGTTATTCCTCATTTGGTAGCTTCTCATATCCCAGAACCTAAAACACTGCATTCTGTTGAGGCTGTGTGTATCCTGGGAGATCTTGGAGCATATTCAGTAAGCCTCTGTTTGTGTTTGTGTTTTTTGTTTTTTTGTTTTTTCCTCTTAAGGAACTTGAGCTTTGGGGCATATAACTTTAAAGAAATGTATGGGCTCTATCTGGGCATGGTAGCACATGCCCATAATCCCAGCACTCGGGAGACGAAGAAAGATTAAAGACTAGCCTCAGGTACACAGTGAGGTAGAGACGCCTTGGAAGCCTGTACTATAATAGAATTGTGTGGGCTCTAAAGATTACAATCATGATGTCAGTGCCCTTTTAATGTGTTTTAACATTTCCTCAAATCAACATTGATTATAAATGTAATTTACTAAATACTAGATGTCAATATAATGTCTTTTTGTGAATATTATCTGTTATCCAAAAAGTATCTCTTAGCTTCAGTGTGAAAATGCATTCAAAGTTATTTTATTTTTAAGATAGTTGTAAAAAGTATTAGTCATAATATGTCTTGCTCTTTTTATTATTAATAATTTATTAGAATAAAAATAAGAGGGTAAGTGCAATAAATTCGGAATTACTTTCCCGTGTACTCCTAGACATACTTGTAGCACTCGAAAGGTCACACAGTGTGGGCAGTGCAGCTACACTTCCTGGTCCTCAGGTGATGCTGATTCATGAGCTTACAGCATTTGGGATTTTTAATTCCTGGACACGAAATGCATAGTGGAGACCAAATAGTGACCATGTTCACAGTGTTCTGTACTTTTAAAATGTGTACACATTTGGTATAGAATGGGACAAGCTAGTGTTCGTTAGTGTCTGTGCCACCGTGTACTTGGAGAACTTAATAATGAAATAATTTAAAAATATAATTACTAAAAGCCATGCTTTGATCCTGCCTCCTGCCCTTCCATACCTGTGAAGCTTAAAATGCTAGGGAAGTTTTATTTTCTTTTTCATTAGGCATCTCCTGTGTCCTTTCATGTATGGTCAAGACTGAGCAAAATAATGTGTAAGACACGTGTGTGCCGAGAGAACCTGCGCTGACTTATAACAAGCCCCTAGGGTGGATTTACTTCTGAGATTCTTGTGCTCATAGAATATGTGGAGGAAAGACCCTGAGACCACAGTGTGAATTTATTTGATCATTGTTAGTTACAAATGTAAATGACTATTTTGGTTATTTAATAATATCTTGGTATCCTTGGGCAAGAAATTGGTGTGCGTGCACGTGTGGGTGCGCACACTTCCCTGGTTTTCATCTGAAAGTGAGTGCTTGTGACTCCTTTTTTCCCCATGCCACTTGAGATTTGAGTCTGTTAAAACAGTGTCCAGGATTGAATGTGGTGCGTTTGGATCCAATAACAGTTGGTGGTGGTTTGGTTTGGTTTCTCCATAACCATTTAAAGCGACTGGATCAGGCTACTCAGGTCATTTATTCATTTAAGAAATACATTTGCCTAATAAACACTTCACCAGGCACCCTACAGGTGTCATGGTTGTCACTCTCCAGTCCCTTGGGACTTGTGGCCATGACAACAGCAGGGCAGGTCCTTAGGCCTCACTCTTGGGCTAGCCTTTATTACTGGGCTAAGAAGAGTGTTGACCCGCTCGCATGGGCAGATGAGCCAAGCACCTCAGCCTGACTTGGAGCTTTGGCCTGGGGAGAGTACTGTTCCCATGGTGCTCTGCACATCTCCTGACTTGAAGGGGAGAATCCAAAGACTGTAAGAAGACGTCAGACTTTTAGCACTTAGTAACCGCCTGTCTGGTGCCTGTCCGTGCTCCTGAAATGAGTCCGATCCTGTCAGGCGGCCTTCTGAATTCTCTTGTACAGGCTGTTTGTTGGTTATTTTCTAAATATTTTTACAAGAAAATTTAGTCTAAAATTTGGAAGAAAAAAAACCCCAAAAACTATTAATACTGTAAATGTGATACATTTTGTTGCCCTGGTAAGGATATTTTTTTATAAAAAATGACATTCATGCTTTGGGACTATTGACTCTACTAATTTCTTTTTCAAGAATTTTTTTTTCTGTTCATTTTCATACTAATATTGTTAATTCTTAACACCAATTGGTGGCACTAGTGACCGAAAATTGTCAAAGGTGAACAAGAGAAATAATTGAAAAAAGCAAACTAAATGAGAACTTAGTCGCATATTGAAATGTATGTTACCTCTTTAATGGGCTCTTGAGATATATATGGCTGTCCTTCGTGACTGCTGTTATCGTCCCTTCCGAGTGCATAGGTGTTGCGTTGTATAGGTAACCCTGCATAACACTGTGCATTCTGTAAATACTCTGTATAAAGCGATGCTCTGCAGGGAGTCTGTGTACAGTCTGTACTTATTAAATAAGCAGTGCCTGATTACCAAGTTGTATGTCGACGGCGTCTCTAGTGACTTACACATGTCACATGGCCCAACACACCACTTCTCCACTGTTAGCAAGACTTCCACGCTGTGTGATTGTAGCTTTTAAACTAGACTGGTTATTCCTGCTTCCCACACGCATCTTTAAGCTCTCAAACATGGCTGCCAGATGTGATTGTAAACTTAAACTACAGATAGCAAAGCTGGACATTAGTCCTACAGGATAGAAAGTGTCTTATTGGGCTGGTGACTTTGCGATGCATTCTGATGTTTCACAAGGCTGTGGACCTTAAGTGCCCGGTTTCTAGCTTCCTTAACAGTAAAGAATCGCTTGTGTTCTAGAATGGCGTTAACGTCCTCGGGTCGGTGTGAACAGTGGTTCACACCACTGGAGTTACTTCGCCCCTCTAGATTTCCATCACATAAGCCATTCCTTCCTGGGAAATTTCCCCTGAAATCCACACCTGTAGAGTGCAGGTAGTGACAGTGAAGGGAGCTTCACAGTGTCCTCATAGCCGCCTGCCAGGAACCAGTGTGTACACGCTCAGACATGGCTGCTCCTGCCTGCTAGGTACAGTAAACCACAAACTACAGTCACTTCTGGAGCAACTGCATATCATTTCCATGTAGTTTGTCTTTAGTAATTAATGGATACCCTAAGAACAGGAAGTGGGGTTTGTGTGTTCAGTACTGTTAAACTTGCTGGTCGGTAGTTTTTGTCAGCATAGCTCTGCTGCTCTTGTATACAGCTGTAGCTTTGTTGGCTGGTCACCTGCATAGGATAAACCCAGTGGCCAGGTCCCATGTTGCCCTGCAAGTCCCTTCTGTCACCCAGATGCCCATGCCAAAGCAAGCATTTCTTTGGAATTGGAACTAGCTTGTTCCTCAGTTTGGAAGTTTGGCGTGAATGTGGCCAGAGTGAAGGGTTGTATGGGAGAGCTCTCTAAGAGTCGCTAACGGCAGCATCTCTAACTGGGATTCAGAAGCCGCACAAGTCATTCTTGGTAGAGTAAGCACTTAACTACTTGCAGCTGTTTTAATAGATTTTTTTTTAAAAAGACATGTAATTGCCTGAAAACATTACCTTTTAAAAATACATGGCTAAATGTCTTCTAGGTGCCATGGCACCAGCTCCAAACATACAAAAAAAAAAAAAAAAAAAAAAAGCAGAAGCTCCCAGTGCCTTCTGAGACCTGGATGATCTAATTTCAAACTATTCTGCAAAAGGCTATCCTCCAGTTTGTGTTAATCCCCAGAGCCTGTGAAGCTGCAGAGTACGCATGCTCATGGCTCTAAACAGTGTATTGCAGTTAGGACACAATTCCATTTCAGAGCACTTAGATACAGCCACAAAAAATACTTGTGACTCTTAACCCTGCCCCCCAATAGAGGAACACCCCAAGCAGAAGCCCCACCAGTTATCTACATGTATCCCGTGTCTGTTCTCCATGTTCTTCCTCCTATTTAAATAGGCCTTTACTTACCAGGTCAGTCAACTGAGAAAGGGGAAAGGGAAAAGGACTTTTAAATTTAAGGAAAGTCTTTGTCACACTCCTAATAACCATTCCTCAAATTTATGGCTTAAAGACAAACACCACCAAGGCTCTGGTGTTGAAGGCTTGGTGGATCCAGCCACTGAGAGCCACAGCATCCTGAGGGCTTTGACCTAATTGGTGGGTTGATCCATTGATGGGATTGTAATTTAATTGCATTGTGGTGTGGAGAGATGAGGAGCTAAGACCTAGCTGGAAGCAGGTCACTGGTGGAGCAGCTAAGCCCTTTCTCAGGCACATCTTCCATGCACCTCTCTGTGCTTCAGGGCTCAGCTACCCCACCTGCCACCCCAGGCCCCAAAGCAATGAAGACAGTTCATTATAGACTGAAACCTTGGAAACGCTGAAATAAGTCTTCCAACTGTTCCGTTGTTAGTGGAAGCACTAACCAGCATGGAGTTTAAGTGTCAGTGGGAGTCTTCCATTCAGATGCTGGGGGCTTCGCTCAGCTCAAATCAAGTCTGGTGGCCTTGAACTGATAGGACTTTCAGAAAAACTCAAGCTGAAGACCCATGGGTGAAGGATCATGGTGACTGAGCCGTTCCTTCCGTGGATCTGTTTTTAAAACATGATTGTAAATCTGTTCCAAGGGCGTGGCAGTGGGTGTGTCTGCCCCTGCATGGGTGTGTGGGGTAGGAAAGATAATGTTTGAAGCATTGCTCTGGTTCTCTAGATAGTCTAGATAGTGATAGTGTAATTTAAAGGTGATGCTAGCAGTACCCGGGATTGAACTGTGGAGATCACACAGGGAAGCTGCCATACCACAAAACGGAATTCCTGGCCCTCTTTATTCTAATGGGAGTCTCACCGAGTTGCCTAGGCTGTCTTTGAATCACTGCGCAGTCCCAGGAGCCTTGAACTCACTGCCCCAGCCTCAGTGTTCCACCAGGGCCTGCCCTAAGGTTGCCCTTAGGAAAAGTTCTTTAAAGCCACATTTAGAAATTAGAAACCATATTAAATTCTAAGCCTTATTTTTTCTGTTAACAAATCTCTCAAAAATGGGGCTAACCTGGGGAAAATCAGATGCAGTGTACCCTGAGTAGGAACGTAGGAATAATCCTGGTTCAGTGGTGCATGGGTAAAGGACAAGTTCAAATGGGAACGAGGTCTTCGGGCCTTGAGTTCTTCCTGCAATTGTCCACATAAAGCGTGATCCCTAAAGTCACAAGTCACCGGGGTAATTCTGGGTATTGCTTCTCAATATAAGAAAAGTAGTTACATAGATGGACACAGATCTTCCTCGGGGTTGCTATTGTGTGTGTTATAGATTACTCGATACTGTGTTTACATAGAAACCAAAGTAGCACTTAGGGCTATTCTGGTCAAAGACTAAATACTGCAGGCTCTACAGCTTTTGTTTGTAAGAAGGTTGTTTTTCCTTTGTGGGGATGAGGAACACAGTTAAATTTAAAAGACAAACTTACCCAGAGGGACAGGGACATCCTAATCATCTGCCCTGAATGAGGCTCAGCCCACCCTGGGAGATGAAAAAGATCCTGAGCCTCTCCCAGGAATTCATGAATCTGCTGTCTCTCCAAGTCACAAGTTCCACACCCCAGTAAGCTAAAGGCAAATTTAGATCATTTCCCCAAACTGCAGCCAGGGCAAAAGGAAGAGAAAATCCCTGATTGGTTGCCTGTTGAACTCAGTAGAGGTTTGGAGGAGGGAGGGATTGGAGGAGTGGAATGCAGTGTAATTTCCTGGCAGTCTGGACCATGGGCAGGTGCCCCTTCAGCTTTGCCATGGGATGTGCCTGTACCTTGCTCTGTCCTGACTGTAACACTGCTTTTCTGCCCCCATCTCCAGCCAAAGCCACCAGAGAACACAGAGAAATGCCCCAGACTTGGAAGAGCCCACCTTGCCGCTACTGTGGCCCCTTATATAAAAGTCTCCAGTCTCTCTGGGTTTCAGTTTTCTCTCTGCAGATGAAGGATGATAAAGCTTGCCTAGGAGAGAGAGCAGTTCCGTGGTCTAAAGAGGAGACTCTGGGAAAGAGCTTAGAACTGTGGTGTGGGTGTCTGACTAAGCTAAATCTGAAAAGCAAAGATGTGTATGAAAAGCGCTTTGAAGGTGGTCCGCATGTGCTCTCTCAAACTCGTTACATTGGCGACATAACCTTTCTTTAAAAACAAAACACTATGTCAGTACCTCCATGGAGGTCTGCAGTGAAAAAGTTGGGGGTGAAGCACACCAAGCCAGCAGCTTTCCCCTGCGGGATGGTGGAATCGTATTTTACTTTGCAATCTGCTTACAAAACTATTCCCAAGGGCGCTTACACTCCCTCTGGCTTAGGTCTTCCTTCTGAGGCCCGGAGGCCCTTGTAGCATGCATGGCTCTGTGCAAGCTCACAAGATTAAGAGAAGCGGGAGCAGTGTGTACATACCTATTGCCTCAAAGATCCATTCACCCAGCACCCATCGAGACCAATTAATGCTGCCTAAATAGCAAGAGCTCCCTGGCTAGGGGTGGGACTTCCTGTCCACCTGCCCTCTCCAGGCTGGAATCTGATCTGGCACGAGCTTGCACAGGGCAGTGCAGTCTTACACAGGTGGTAACAGTGTGGAGGGAAAGACTTAGGAATGATGTTTGACTAGACACACATCTGCTTCACGTTCTTCGCCCAGAGTGATGGCATCTTTTTTCCCCATTAACGATCTTCACCATGTTCAACACAAAATGCTGAGATGCGTGTGAATGGGGCCTTTGGGAGTTAACTAAGGACTGTGAATATCAGACACCACCCACCAGGAAAACTGCCTCAGTGCAATGTCATACATGAAAGTCTCAACCACTCTGAAGTATGGACCATCTATCAGTTATTAATATTTCATTTCAGGCGGAGGGCAACTTTAAAATAGTTTAAGAGGTTATTTTGAAATAGTTTCCTCCAAATAGAAGACTTTGTTCTAAATTTAGTTGACAAGCTAATTATCATTCTCTGTCAAATGGAATGCTTCTTTGAGTTGCTTTCAGTTGCTAACTAACAGCAGTAACAAGAAATTTAAGCTGGAAATGCCTGGTACTTTCCACAATTTGAGTGACATGTAGCTGACAGTGGGAATGAGGAAAGACTATAAATCAGTTAACATGAGGAGACAGCAAAAGGACCTGAGCCTGCACGGACAGCCTGGGCGTGGGAGGCTTCAGAGGACACAGCTCGCATATCCAAACTTCTCAAGAGCATCGCCAGAATCCTTGAATCTAAGGGTTTTCTCAAAGACCGCGAGGGAAAAGAAGGCAGCTTCTCCCAGAGGTCAAGTGAGGTAAATGGAGATCTGTGGAAAGGAATGACTATCAGAAAAAGGCAGGATAACAGCAAGAGTGCTCACATTAACTGATGCTTACAGATTCATTTTAGGGATGGCCAAGCCAAGCAAAGTTCTGCAGAGTTCTTGCGGTCACTGCTAACTTGACTAGCCGCAGAGCCAGAGTCTGAACCCAGGCTGGCTGACTTTTAAGACTTGTGTTCACAAACAACGACATCCATGGCTAGATGTCATGCTGCTCAGCCCTAACACAGCACCAGGCATAAAGAGAACATGCCTTCTCCACGTACAATGGTTGGGATAAAGCCAGTGTTCTCTACAGCGCCATTTGTTGAAGCAGTCACAAGACCAAATTACCCAGTGCCCAAGAAAAATTAATATGTGCATAGGAGCAGTTATCACAGTGGATCGCCGTGTGGTCACGTCTTCCTGGATAGTTGAGATTGGTTTATACAACACAAGGTACAATTGACTCTGCAGGTCATTGCAGAAGATTATGCGGTGCCCCCCACTATCATAAAATACAAAAATGTCACATGTTTCTTGCCAGTGTGGTAGGAATGCTTCCTGCTTCTTGCCAGTTTTTCAGCAAGCAGGTTATGGGAGTAAACACTGGCTCTGGCAATGACAAAACCTGTCCTGGCAGTGGGCTGCCCTTTGATCTAGGCCACATTTGAGCTGGAAGAAGAGCTTAGATGTGTATTAACAAAAACCACCACCACCAACAACAACAACAAAAACCCACTGTCTTGAAGGATCTTTTATATATAGTTTTTAATCTTATGGATATGTTTTTGTATTTTTAGAAATTCTGTTTCCTGTAATGAAAAATTCCCTTAGAAATTTAGCTACACTTCCAAAGATATATAAAATATTTTTATAATTCAAGCCAATGTGAAGACTGAGCTTCATCGTTCATTGAGTGGGAAAGAGTTACTTTCTCATGTTTAAGTACCATTACCTATTATAAAATAAAGACTCTTATTTTTATAGACAAGATCTGCACGAGGTTGGGCCCGTCAACACTCTGTCACAGAAAGAGGAGGGCTCATGGCGCCACACCCACCCTAAGAGTTTTCCCAGTTAGAGACTGACAAGGGAGGAGACTTTGTTTTGGAGACGCAGGCTCCTGTAAGGTGCCCTGCACTTGTAAGGGACCCCAGTGAAACTCACCAGGTGACACACAAAGACACAAACCTAGAAGAAGAACATCTGGTTGGGAATAGAATAGAAGAGATGCAAGAATCTGCATGAGCACAGTTGAAATGCATCATGCACATGTATGAATATGTCCTAAAAGAGCCCGTTACTAGATATAATTAATACATGCTAATAAACAGAAGATGACATTGCCCACGTAGACCCAGGTCTTCAAGGCAGTTCTTCTAATCCAAGAAGTTGGTATTGGAGTCAAATATCTGTGAAAGTTACATAAAAGGTAAAAAGAAATATTTAAGTAGAAAAAAGATATATGGGTGTAACCAATTACTGCCTAATTGTCCCATGAAGAGGGGAAGTTGCAGAAAGTCTTTAGGCAACCTCAAGAGATGTGAGCACATAATTCCCTGCCGCCCGTCCCTCTCAGTAGTGTTCTTCAGCTTTTCTCACGGCCCGTCTCGGGGAAGACACGCTTTCCTTATGTGAAAATAATTTGAAGTGACCCAAGAGGCAGACTGGGGCAAGAGCAGATAGTGGGGTTGTCTTTGAAACCTCAAGTGGCTTTAAGAAACAGAAGCCATGGAGCTAAAGGGTTTCATTCATCCCCAAAACAGAAGCCAAGGAGCTAAAGGGTTTCATTCATCCCAAACAACAGAGGGCTCCATGCCTCTACGCATACTTGAAACTCTGCAAATAGTATATTTGTATGCTATCGTGTTTAGCTTGGGACTCGGTGTTTATTTCCGTGTTTGGGGGGGGGTGTTTGTCAAAAGTTGACTTTTCCACTATTTGCTAATGGGCTTGATTGTATTCAAGGGCTCTGTGTTTGACTTGGAACCAGGGCTTGTCACTTCTGCTACACCAGTTACCATTAACAGATCCATTCACAGAGCCTTTCTGGGAAGTCTTAAACAAAACGTTTTGTTGGTCAGAATATGGGCTTAAGTCCCTTGTGTAACTCACTCTCAGCTTTTCCTCTGATGCTAAGACATCTTGGCATTACGAAATTTGCATTAAGCCTGGGTTTCTCAGGGTGCTTTGTTTAAAAAAACATTGTGGGGTGTGTGTGTGTGTGTGTGTGTGTGTGTGTGTGTGTGTCCTTATGAATGTATGCCACATGTGCAGGCATGAGATCTCTTGGAACTGCAGTTCCCTGTGGTTCCGAGCCACCAGATGTCAGTGCTGGCAAGTGAATTTGCGTCCTCTGGAAGGCAGCAAGTGCTTTTAACTGCCAAACCATCCCTCAGGCCCCATCATGGCATTTTAAATTCCTTAATAATTTAATATGTGGGGCTGGAGAGAGGGCTCAGTGGTTAAGAGCACTGACTGCTCCTCCAGAGGTCCTGAGTTCAATTCCCAGCAACCACATGGTGGATCACAGCCATCTATAATGGGATCTGATGCCCTCTTCTGGTGTGTCTGAAGACAGCTACAGTGTACTCATATACATAAAATAAATCTTTTTTAAAAATAATTCCATATGAATATACCGTGTGTCTTGATATCAACCCCAACTCCTCCCTTCTGCTGCTCCTGGATGACCCAACACTGGCCTCAGTACATTTATGTCCTCCTCCTTTTCCTTCTTTTCTCTCTCCTCTTTTTCTTCCTCCTCCTTTTCTAGTAACTCACTGAATCCAACTAGCACTGCTTGAGTGCACATGTAGCCACACTCACTCCAAAAGAAAACTGTCTCCTCCTACGCCAGCAGCTGTCATCATCTCCTCACCTGGGCATGGAGACTCGTGAACCCATCCCCCACTCATGCTGGAATTACTGGCTGGCTTGATCTTCCGCAGATGACCATGACTTCTGTGAGTGCTTGAGTACAATAGTCACTCCATTTCCAGGACACAGCATTTCCCAGCACTCCTCCCGTCCTCTAGATCATCCCTTCTTCCATTCCCCAATTCTTGTGGAGGTGATACACTGTCCCTGTGTGGAGGTGATACACTGTCCCCATGTGGAAGTGATACACTGTCCCCGTGTGGAGGTGATACACTGTCCCCGTGTGGAAGTGATACACTGTCCCCGTGTGGAGGTGATACACTGTCCCCGTGTGGAGGTGATACACTGTCCCCGTGTGGAGGTGATACACTGTCCCCGTGTGGAGGTGATACACTGTCCCCGTGTGGAGGTGATACACTGTCCCCGTGTGGAGGTGATACACTGTCCCCTTGTGGAGGTGATACACTGTCCCCGTGTGGAGGTGATACACTATCCCCGTGTGGAGGTGATATACTGTCCCATTTCAGGCTCAGCACTCAACGGTTTATTCTCAACGTTTTGACCAGTTTTGAGTCTCTGCATTGACCTCTGCCCCCTGCAAAAAGAAGCTTCTCTGACCAAAGTAGAGAGCAGCACCAGTCTATGGGTATAACCATAAATATTTAGAAGACAGTTTGACAGCATATTCATTTAATAAAGCAATATAGTGGGACCCCATGATATGGCTTATGAGCACCTCAGCCATGAGGCGTGCTTGAGATGACAGACCCTTGCGCTATGCAGCCAGTTTGTGTGGCCTTTGGCGATCCGAACTCAGGTCCTCATACTTGCATGGCAGGCGTTTCTGCCTCCTCACCTACCTCCCAACCCATTTTAAAATTTTATTCTCTTAGAATGGTGAGGATCAAACCCAGGGCCTTAGACATACTCATTCTCTGGCACTGAGAAGCAGCCCCAGCCTAAGACTGGACTTTGAAGCAACTGGATCACCTGAAGAATTAGATAAGTTAATTAAAATTCCACTGGTGGAATATGAACTTGCAACATGAAGGAAGCAATGGCCACATGGCTAAGAATGTATATTCTAGCATCTGCCTGAGCATAGTCCCGCTTCCGTCATTGATTTGGCCTTGTGTCATTTCCCTTGTGTGCAGAGGATGGTGATAGGAGATCCACTCCGGGGAATTATGAGGTTCATTACTGTGACATCTGGATGAGACAAGAGCATAAAGAGTCCCAAACCCAATCTCGTAGTGCTATTGGCTATTGTCAACACAGAGTTCAGAGCACCAGAGTGGAAAAGGCCCCCAGAGGCCGGAGGGCAGCACAAGGCTTTAGGCAGGACGGAAGGCTGTAGTCGGGATGATGTTACCTGAAGCCTTTGCTACCTCCTCAGTTTGGAGAGCAAGACACAGAGGAGACACAGCATGGAGCCTTGTCCGGAGATAGAGATTGCAAGGACGTTTTTACATCTGTGTATGGCTTCTGTGCTGTGAAGCATACTCATAGGAGGGAAGAGGTTACCCCCGTCACAGATTACCAGGCCGTATCTCCACAGTAAAGTGGCCAACCAGCATCATGGCACAGACTCAGAATCAGTTCTGGTGAGTGGGCCTTTCTCTGATGGACCTCTTGAGATGGACTTTTAATTTTTAATTAATTTGCAAGTGCACACAGATGCCATTGAGTATACGTGGAGGCCAAAAGACCACTTGTGGGAGTAGATACGCTCCTTCTACCATATGGCTCCCGGACTCCAACTCAGGCTGCCAGACTTGGTGAGAAGCACCCTCATGTCCTTAACCATCTCACTGGCCCTTAAGATGGCCGATGAAAAATACTCAATTTGAAGGAAAGAAATAAAATCTGGTCTCTGTTGAAGCATGGGAGCTCCTAGGACTTTCTCTGAGAGGGAAGTGTGGGCTGGCACCACTAGATGGCAGAGGAGTGTTACCAACCAACCAGCCATCACCACCCAGCCCTGGCAATATCTCTCTTCAGGCTTATCAACCTGGCTATCTTCAGGATCCTCAAGTATCTGAAATGTGAGCTGTGCTCCTTGCCTTTCAGAGTCAGGTGACAGACTGCCTTTAGAGCAGTCCCGGTCCCAGCTGCAGGCACCAGCCCAAAACAGTATATTAGAGCGTGACTTCACTATTGCCCAAACTCTAACCCAGAAAACACTGAGAGCTTCCCGACCTTTGAGAAGTTTACTTCCTACTCTCCAGGGTAGACATTTGAAAGAAAGGACAACATGCTTGCGGGCGCTTTGCCTGAACCACTGTAACATGACGTCATCTTCCTGCCTCACACTGGCCAGACCCACATCTCAACCTTCCAACTCTAAGATCAGCAAGCGACTCTGCTGCTCTCTCAGTCTGTAGTTTCTTAAACTCAGAAATTGTTCTTGTGGGACATTAAACAGAGTTGCTGGCACTCCAAAATTTGAGAATTGAATTGAATCTGCATGATGTTATTAAAGGGCTCTACTTTTTGTTGTTTGGATGATAAAGCTGTGAGCCTAGCTGGAAGGTTGTTTTTTGTTTTTTGTTTTTTAAACATCTAAACTCTAGAGCAGCTGTCTCCTGTCCAGGAAGAACTCAGGATGGGAATGACCAAGCAGTCTGTAAACAGCTGTTTTAATGTCATGTTACAGCCAGCAGAACCAGCTAGGAGAGCAAGGTGTGGTCTGCAAAGGATTCATAAACTTTAAGACAGTGTGAAGGGACACTTCAAGACGGCAGGCACTGGCTTCTCACGCTATGCCTGAGGAAGGAACTATCCTGTCTGGGCAGGCGCTACTTTCTCACCCACTAACAGAACAACTGATGAACGTTGTCCATCCACCCAACCTCTCTGAATGAGAGTCGATTTAACAAAGGAGCTTTCTCGCAAACGACCTACTTCTTGGTTTGGTGGGGGGAAATGGGAAACAAACCCAACTTTGTCTGCAGTGGGTAGCTTCCTATTAAGCCAACAGAATCGTCGTTCCATTTCAAAGAAATCGTACCTCCCCTCTAGTGGGGAGCTGGGCGCCCCTTCTCTGGCTTCCTCGAAAGGGAAAGGGCCGCTGGAGCAGTCGCTGGATCAAAGGACACCAGTGAGGGAGCACAGAGCGGCCAAGGGAGGCTCCGGGGTTGCGCTGAGCTCAAAGGCGGGGAGGAGCCGCACCCTCACTGCCGAGCCTCTCATCCCTTTGTCCTGGTGTCTCCGCAGGGCTTTGAAAGGTGCCATCCAAGTGGCAAGCTGGGAACAGGTCCCCTTTGGAGCTTTCAGCCAGCCACTTCTTTCTGTCAGCGGCCCACCACACCCTCTCTCCCGCTCCCCGTCTTTGATCCCTGCGGAGTGGCCCACTGTCCCGCCCTCCTTTTTCCTTCAGGATGCTACACTTCACCTGGCTTTGAGGACTTTCCCAGGAACAGATCTCTTCGTGGGCGACTGCTAGCCTCCCGGCACCTCCATTCTGCACCCATGAGGTCCCTGAGGTGCGCTGAGCCAGCCCTGGGTTGCCCTCTCTTCCAGATGATTTCTGACTTGAAATCTGGGGGACTCTTCCTCAGGAAGCTATTTCCATCCGTGTATAGCGTGTATTGCTGGCGCTTTGATGATAAGTTTGGTGGGATTAGGTCCAAACAGCAGCTCACTCGATGGTAGCGTGCTTTCTGAGCACACTTGTCGAGGCCCTGGGTTCCAATGCTGACACCACCATCACCTCGGGTTCCAATGCTGACACCACAATCACCGCCCTAAGAGGCAGCTAGAGACTTGCAGCACGTGGAAAACACAAACTCTCTGCTGTGTGACTCTGGGAGCCAGAGCAGTTGTCCTGTGGGAACCGTGAAGATGGGCAGCAGTCTCCCGTTCCTGTACCTCACTGTGATGCTTGATGAAGGTCCTACAAAGTGTGACATTCCACGGGGTGGGGTGCTCCTTGCACCCCCAATAGGACATGTCTAAGATTCCCACGACTCCAGAGTCACTGTGCCATAGTCCAGGCAAGGATCCAACTCCACCACTTGGCATTGAGATCACAGATTGGGAATTGGATTTATTGGTATATTGGGACGATTGCCAAGTGTATGTATTTGCTGATATGGATCTAATGACCTTCCTGAAAGCTACAAAGATGTTAATAAGAAAATGGCAACCCAGACTTCTCATGAATCCCACCCATTGTCTCAATTAATGAGTTCTCAGAACCCTTAGCTTTCGGACCTAGAGCCAGACAGGACGCAATGTCATTATGTCCGGTAGACCTTAGGCAGAGCCTGACTCCAGAACCCGAAAGTGAGCATGCTGCTGTGTCTGTGAGTATGGACTATGTCACTGTCACTTTCAACAGTTACTATCTTAGCCAGATAGTGAGATGTCCGCCTGCTGGGAAAGTCAGCCTTCACTCCCTGCCCCCACCCACTTCCAGGAGGGACAAATGTAGCTACAGTCCTGTAGGCAGAGAGGGAGCGATGGGGCCCATATAGAGGGGACTTCTTAGCCACCCATTCTGGGGCCACTTCTGTGACGGAGGAAGTATTGTTCCTTGTGGTTTGAGAACATTCCTTCCGGGGTTAAGCCCAGTTAGGAGCCTGTGAGCTTCCAACCCGAGGCAAAGAGGAAAGACAAGGTTCCCTGCTCACACCCGAGTTTCAGTTCCATGTCCCAATGCAAAGCAAAAGACCACAGACTGGAGTTACCAGGAGGCAGGAGACAGATCACCAGCAGAGCCTGGCTGGGTAGGGAGGGTGCTGGGGGGTGTAAGTGTGCTGGCCAGAGGGTTGCTCTCACTGGCCTTGGCTCTACCTGAAGATGGCAGGTTGTTTGTTTATTGTTCCCTCAGAATCCTTGTCATTCTCTTTCTGGTGCTGAGACACTGGATACTGGACAGACCAGGATAGATAAACAGGCTTTCCTTAGCTTTCCTGTGGATGGACCGTGGAACAGGGCAGGAGCCCTGGATCACCTTCCTCCGTGCCTGGAGACATTTTGCTATAAATACGATTTGAACAACGTGGCGATCAGTCAGTGAGAGAGCCTCTGTACACCACCAGCTATGAGGCAGAATTGGTTCCCATATGCAAAATATTTTATTCCATAAAGGATTTACAAGGTGTAGGACTTGAGAACTGAAGTTCACTCTGGCTCTTGCTAAGCGTGAGACCTCAGGAAAGTTTCAGAACCCGGGAACCTGCATTAGTCTGCAATGGCAACCATAATAAAATACCAAGGATCAGGTGGCTTAAAATAGAGTTTTGTGGTTTTTTTTCCTATATTGAAAGCCGAAACTTCTGGACAAAAGTGTGGGGAGAGGTTGGCTTCTTCTGTGGCCCCCTTTGTCTTTGCAGGAATCTCTTGTTGTGTGCTCACGTGATCTTGCCTGGGTGTTTGTATTTGTACTCTGATCTCTCTTTATAAAGACACCAGTCAGACTGGATTAGAGCTCACCCCACTAACCCCATTTTAATGTAATTACTTCTATTTAAGGCACCATCTCAAACACAACCACAATCTAAGGTTCATATCCTGGGGATTTGGGGAGGACATGATTCAGTTTCCTCACTGGTAAAATTGGAATCAAACTTCTTCTCTTTTCTTGAGATACAAATGAGATAAAAAAAAGGAACCTTGGAGGGTTCCAAGTTCTATAAATAAAAGCAAGCTGTCACTTTATAGGTAGGACAGAGAGCTCACCACAGTGTGTCTTGTGGGTGGGTTGGGGTCTGTGAAAGCCTCCATCTCTCTGCACACCTAACATTTGGAGACCAAGTTCCCTTTGGAAAGATAAACTTTCGAAGATACAGCTAAATGCCATGTCTTCTCCTCGGAGAAGAGGACTTCCCTCTGGCCGCTGTGACTCCCTGAGAACAGTCTTGCCTTCAGCCGCTTTTGCCTGATCCTCAATCACCAAGGACTTGGGCATTTGGAGGTCAGCCTGGGTCTGGGACTGAGGCCGCATGGTCTAAACTAAGGCAGGGACAGAATTCAGGTTCTGTACTCTTAGATGTCGAATACGGAACAGCTGACCCAGAGAGATCATTCTGAATTCTGTGAAAAGCAAGAGCCAATGATGTTTGCGCACAGAAGCCATGAGAATTTACACTTGAAATGCAGTGGTGCCTCTTCCCACCCAGATCCCTATGGACTCCAGCAGCCCCACTTCTGTTTGCATTTCTAACACAGAGTATGTGTGTTGTTGGCAAGGAGGGACAGATACAAGGACTAGTTATTTCTCAATAACACTATAATAATGAAATGTTTAGAAGACTTTAAAATATCTAAAAGACTTTAAGGCTATTTACACTTGATTTTTGATAGAGAGGGAAGCATTAGCAGTTTTAATTACAGACTTTTCCCCTTTGGTCAAGTGTTGGAGCTCCAACCCAGGGCCTTGTGCATGCTAGGCTGGCGTTCTACCACTGAGCTATATACCTCCTACCCCTGTGCTTCTATGAAGTGCTGAAGAGTTAGCTCACAGAAGGCCAAACATACTATCCTTAGATGGCTGTGGGTTGGTCCTGGAGTCCTCTCAGATACCAGAATTCATGGATTCTTGAGTCCATTGTGTAAAATGGTCTAATGTTTGCATATAATCAACCCCCATGTACTTGTAATTATCTTCAGATTACTTATAATAATTAATTCCATATATGCATTATGCAGATTGTTGCTGGGATGCATTGGTTAAGGAACAATGAAAGGAAATCTGCATGTTCAATAAAGGCAAATTAAAAATGTGTATTTTTTTAATCCCAACTTAGTTGTATCTATAGATGCAGAGGGCTGAATGCAGGGTCATATGTCTGTCTCACATATTTTGAACATTTTGAAGTTGAACAAGAAACAAAACGCCTAGGCCCCTCTTGCCACGGCTGTGGGACCCTCCCATTAGCCCTACTTCATTTTACACAGTAAGGGAATGGTCAGAAGTATCACTCTGCCCTCCTGGGACATCAAAAGCAAAGAGACACCTCGATTGCTTTCTGGTGCCAGGCTGCGAGTGTATAAAGTCTTACTGAATAAGAGAAAGAACAGGATACAAGACGTCTGCAGTCAATAAAACAAAACAAGACAAAAAGCCAGAAAACCCAAACTGGGTAATATGAAGGTTGAGTGGGTAAAATCAGGCACTACCACCTCTGAAAACCTGGCTTCAATCTCCGGAACTCACAGGGCAAACGGAAGGAATTAACTCCACCAATTGTCCTCTGATTCCACACATGTGCCCATGCTTGTGTACACACACACACACACACACACACACACACACACACACACACACACAGTGGATAATTTTAAAAGGGGGCAATGCTAAATATTGAATAAACATTTATGGAAGGAGAAAAGCAAGAAAGTTCAACCTGCCATATGAACGAAATTGAGACAGTGCAAAGGAAACCAGGAGGAAAAGAGCAAGGCTCCGAGGGACCTGGGCCACCCAACCTAACTTCTTACCTGGAAACTCCAGGCTGTTTTGCAGCGGAGGACTTCTTTTACACTTGGACTTCAGTCTTGCTTTATTCCCAAATCAGAACTGCAAATGGGAATTATGAAGCTAAAAGTATCAAACAGCCTTAGACTCTTAGTTAAAAACATCCGTGGCAACACTTGACTAAGCTTCCCTCCCCCATGCCTGACATTTGATTATAAGAGGAAAACCACAAGCCAAACCCAGCAACAATGTTATAATTAACTCATAGGCCCTCGTGGGCTCACTCGCGGTTTTTAGGTCTCAGACATGATGTCGGATGTTACTTAGTAGCAATACAGGAGGGAACAAAACCACACTTTGCACTGGTACTGAACAGCAGCCCAGCCTGGTTTCATCTCAATTATTCAACATGGAGTTTCCAGGCACAAGGGAATCATTTGCATGTGATTCATTTACATAAATTAGTGACAAAGTTACATGTTTATGTTACATGGGGTTCTTAACAGCAAATAACAAGAGTCAAATCTGACCCTCTGAGGAAGAGATGGGACTGTACTAGAGAGTACCAAAGGACTCGCAGAATCCTAGGAAGGTTGGCAGTTGAAGCAAAACATCAGTAACAGATCCTACTCAGTCACAGGCATTCTTGGACACCCTCTGCCTGCATTTTCAGTTGATGCAGCTCCCCCTAAAGCCTTCCTTCCCACTGTGTAACTCGCTAGATTCTCTACCACCTGCTTGTGGCGGCCACCTGCCTGTCAGCACATCCCCAGATTCTAACCAGGCTTTCTTCACCTTGAGGTTTAGCCCCCATCCTAATGCCTGTTGCTTTTGCCTGGGCTGAAGTTGTTCTGTTCACCGAGGTACCCCGGCTTCATCTTGATGAGTGTTTAAGCAGGAGTCCAGACTACACAGAGACAGAAACCTCTGGGCAGCATGTATTTATGCCCAGTTCTGCCATGGACTTCAAAGGCAACTCAGATTCTTTGCCTGGTAGATCAATCTCAATCATGTCTCTAAGGGAGGGGCAGAGGCTAAGCCTCAGAGGATGGTGCAGCTTACACTTACACTGAGAAAGAAACTTCTCACACTGGCATTACAGAAGTCGTATACACACGCATATGAGAGTATGTGCACATATGCATTTCCAGCAGCTGCTGTCAGTGTAATTTTATGCCCAACAGTCACCTTGGGAGTGCCTAGGACAGGAAGGGCCCACATTCTTCTCTGTCGCTTGGGCCTATGGGCACACCTGACCATGTATGTAAGGAATTCTTCCACCCTTCTGTTCTTTCCCATCTTCCTCTGGTGGGTGGAGGGCAGTGCAGGGGTCAGGTCTTCCCATCCCATGTAACCTGTCATTCATTCTTCATGTGTTTATGGCCCAAGGCCACATATTGAATATTGTGATGGTTTGTATATGCTCGGCCCAGGGAGTGGCACTATTAGAAGGTGTGGCCCTTTTGGAGTAGGTGTGGCCTTGTTGGAGTAGGTGTGTCACTGTGGGTGTGGGCTTTAATATCCTTGTCCTAGCTGCCTGGAAGCCAGTATTCTGCTAGCAGCCTTCAGATGAAGATGTAGAACTCTGAGCTCCTCCTACACCATGCCTGCCTGGACGCTGCCACGTTCCCGCCTTGGTGATAATGGACTGACCCTCTGAACCTGGAAGCCAGCCCCAATTAAATATTGTCCTTATAAGAGTTGTCTTGGTCATGGTGTCTGTTCACAGCAGTAAAACCCTAACTGAGACAAATATGAAGTGTGGTGGATGACCAGCTCGAGGATCACTATGCTTCCCCACCCCTTCTGCTGTGCAGCTGCTGTTCATAGGAAAAAAAGAGCTATTTTGTACTCCGCGCAGATGAGGTACCAGGTTCTGTGTCCTGGCTGCCTGGCCTTCTCTTAATTTAGTCCAGTGGTTCTCAGCCTTCTTTAATACAGTTCCTCATGTTGTGGTGACCCAACCCATAACATTATTTTAGGTGCTACCTCATAACTGTAGTGTTGATACCTTGTGGGTTGAAGGAGAGAGAAGGTGGTAGTGGCCTGGGCTGGCTGGTTGGAAAGACCTTAGGACTGAAGTGGTGAAGACCTGTTTCAGCCAGAAGGCACTACACTGAACAAGGGCATGTCCTCTGAGAGGGCTGGTTGCCTGGAGACCAGAAAGGAAAAGACTACTGGCGCTTAGGGCCCTGATGGTCAACACAGGTATCACCCACCGAGACCCAGTCTAGCATGCAAGGGGGAGCAAGCTCCCATTCTCTCCTCAGCAGCACTAGAAGCAGCCTGGGCTCAGGGAGCAAGCAGAGGTCACTACTGAGGGAAACACAGCCCTCACAGGATTGGGAGAGTGGAAGAGGAGGAGGAGGAGGAGGAGGAGGAGGAGGAGGAGGAGGAGGAGGAGGAGGAGGAGGAGGAGGAGGAGGAGGAGGGGCGCATGCCCAAGCACATGGTGATGGGAGGTGACCCAGCTGAGCATTACTGCCAAACTGAAAAGAACTGTTTGGGGCATCGCTCCCTCCAGAGTTTCCTCCACAGCCTGAGTAGAGGTGTTGCTTAAGAGAGAAAAACTGATTTCCCCCCAGACCCCACCCCACCAAACCCCAAATCCTTGATATAATGGTTGGTCTCAATTGTCAACCTAAAGGAATTTATAATCACTTAGGAGGTTCATCTCTAGGTGTGTTTGTGAGGAAGTTTCTAGAGAGAACTCAGGAGACCGACCACAAAGTGGCACCTTCCAATGAGTGGACTGAGGAAGGGGCCCTGTCCCCTGCCTGCCTCTACCTCCTCCCAAGCAGGAACAGCTATTGCCACGGCTGCCACCCTCCAGTGGCCTTACACTCCAGTTCTTCAGCCTTCCAGCATGGACCGAACGCCAGCAGCTCCCCACTAGATAAGGACTTCTGAGGCAGCCAGCTTCAGGGACTGAGCATCTACTGGGATCTCAGCCTCTCCAGTGTGCAGGCAGCCATTGCTGGACACTCAACCCTTATCTTTTGCTGCTGTTCTTCTAGAGAACCCTGCCTAATACAGTTGGGAGTGATGTTGCCAGAAAGTGGAGTTAGCTTCTGTTGACCCTTCACCCAATCTCTGTGGTCGATAACTGTTCCAGTCTCAGACTCCATTTATCCCAACTTCCTTCCTTAAGACATCGTCTATTGCAGAATGACTCTGATGTCACCTGATTCTCCACTAATACCCTCTCTCTAGTCCAGGGTCCACTCCAGAGACCATCTTGCCCCTAGTTGTCATGTCTGCTCTGAACAATGGCATTAACTTAGCCTTCCTCCTTTTTTGTTTTTTTAAATGACTAATCTTGCCCCATCTACAATGATCTTGTAGAATGCCCCTCCCTTCTCACAATTAGAGGGGGTTCCTTTAGGATTTGGGGGAGAATAACACGAGGTGAAGAGCCTTCTCACCGGACAGCTCAGGGAACCCACATGGCACCATGTGTCAGCCTTCTTCCTTGGTTAATGGTTTCTCCAGGGTAAAGAACTATTTTTCCTTTCTCTTTTCTAGTCTTCCTAAGCACCCAATCCTTTGAAATTCACAATAGAAAAATAAAGACACCCGATGTGACTTGAGGCTGAACGTGAGGAAGCAATCTATGACCCGGCACCTGTGTGAAGGTCTTCTCGCAATCCTGCTCGGAGAGCAGAAGTGGTAACTCTAATGGTAGGAATTTTAGGATGGGTGACAGTTGGGTGTGGGCGTGTGAGCTGGTGTGACAAATGTAAGCAGGCTTCCCATCCCTCTACTCACACAGCACCCTGCTCCTCCTATATATAGGGTGAGACCACGGAATCTACTGTTTATAAAATCTTGGTACAGATTTGAGAAGTTAGCACTCCCACACAGAACGGAGGAACCGTCCTACCATTTATTTTTCTAATTCAGGTCGTGAGTATAGATTTAGGAGGGGCTAGTGATCATTTACCCAGGATACTCTGAGCATCCATAGTTGGGGATACACCAAAGACAAACCGGATAGCTTTCTATCCCAAGTACAATGAGAAGATCACTCCATTTCAAAAGCAAGAACCTCCCTGCACCCTTGGCTACTTCAGGGAGGTATGAAAAGCAGCATCGCATGTCCTGCTTGGAGGTCACGATACCTACATGAAAAGTCACTCTGGCCTTGGTCACCCTGAGGCTTCCAGCCTCTGCTTTTCTTCCCCCAGTTGCTGCTGATGGCCCCACATCATGGATTTCTGGGCTAAATACTCCGCAAAGCAGGTATTTCTCCGGCTGAATTCCCAACACTCTGCAAAGCAGGTACCTCTCCCGTTGAATTCCCAAGACTCCACGCGTCATTCAGAGCGTGTGATGGACAGAACAGTCGGGTAGATGGTGGGGCGTGGCCGAAGCTGTTTATTGGGCTGCTAACTTGTGGAGATGCAGAGGATTTAGCAACAGATCCGGAGGAACCGGGCATGCTGATGTTTACCCAAGCGCTGCTGTCAAAACTGAAGTCCAGTTTCCTAACCATCTCACAACATCCTTGCGATGTGTGCTGGAATGGGGGTGGGGTGGGGAGGAGCTGTCCTTAGAAGGTTGGAATCCGGTGGAAATTTGATACGTATTATGAGAATTTGGATGGGTCTCTGGGCGGGTGTTCTGAGACCAGGAAGCCCAGCTGAACTTTTAAGACCAAGGCTGTCTAATGGTCAGGACTGTCAGCTCTACCCACCTGGCTCATTGCAGTGGTTTTCCGTGTATGTGTGTGTGTGTGTGTGTGTGTGTGTGTGAGAGAGAGAGAGAGAGAGAGAGAGAGAGAGAGAGAGAGAGAGAGAGAGAGGCCAATGTTGGGTGTTGGTCATCTACCTCATTTTTTAAACTTATTTATTGTGTGTGTATATTTGCGTGGGAGAAAAAGCATAGGGTGTGGTACCAGCACACATACGTGGAGCACAGCTTCTGGACGTTGATTCTTCTATCATGGGTCTCAGGATCAAACTCAAGTCATCAGCTTTGGCAGCAAGCACCTTTCTCTGTTGAACTATCATTTTGCCCTGCCTTGTTTATAAAGATGGGGTCTCTCATCAGGAGAAACCTAGAGTTCACCAACTAGGCTAGGCTGGCTGGCCAGTGAGCACTGGAATCCTCCTGCCTCTGCCTCTCCCAAGCTAGGATTACAAATCCATGCATTTCCTACCTGGATACCAGGGATCAAGGTAGGTCCGTATGCTTTCATGGCAAGCACTTTGTAACCTGGTCCTTAGCATCTCTTCTTTAATACCTCTGGTGGATGTCAGACTGATTGACCCAGGATAAGAATAACCTGCTACCTTTGCTCCTGCAGGCACCAGTGTAAATGGAACTGAGCCCAAGGCATTGGAGCATGGCACGGCCAGTAAACAGCTAGGCAATGAAAGGTGGGGGAGAGAGCTCCAGGCAAAGAAGGTACAGGCAGAAAGGTCCTTTGTGGGACTTGGTAAGAAACCCAACTAATTTCCTTCAAAATGACAATGGGATTTTTCTTCTCTTAAAGAAACGTGGCACATTAATGCCAAACATCACTTGGAAAAATGCAGAAGGCAGCATAGAAAAGGGTGGAAGTGGAGTAGAGGGGGGAAGGGCTTTGAATGGTCAAGGAGACAGAAGAGTCACTTAAAACACTGTGGGCAAAACCTTAGTACGTAGGAAGAGCTCAAGCATTAACCCAGACAACCAAGGACATTTAGATAGTAAACATGGGGACCAGTGAGGGAGGAGACATGATTTATTCAGAAAGTGATGAGGAAATGGTTATGCGTTGCAGATGGATTGGCACGAACGAGCTTTGTGTGCTTCTTACCCTCTCTGAACCACTGTTTCTTCATCTATGAAATGCGGTGTTCCTAGAGCTGGTTTGCTGCTGTGGCCTGTGACACAGCACATCAGATCTTTTGTCTGTGTCTTCTGTGGGGCGCGCGTCTCTCGCCGGCAAGCAGACACGCGGACACGCGGTAGGCTTCGTCTACAGTTCAGCTTTATTTAGCCGTTAATAGTAAGAGAAGGAAGAAGGAGAACCGCGCGGGAGACAACATGGCGGCGTTATATAGTCCCGGGGCAGCGTGCACTCCATTGGTTGGTGTGCCCCGGGAATGGGCGGTGATAAGACGTGTATACCCATGATGCATTTCGGGTTTCGCGGGCTATCCGCAAGTTACCTCAGAACAACAGCGCCATCTAGTGATGGCGAATATTCTAACCGCTCCTTACAGTCTTCAATCATTCCATCCATCCCATCCTCTCCAAAGGGAGTTGCTGATTTGACCACCACCTCCTCAAACCAGGGGAATCCATAGAGAATTAGCAAGGAAGTGGTGTGTGAAGAGTCTCAGGAGGTCAGGGCTGGTTGAGGGAAAGGATGGAGGCACCACGCAGAGCAGCCCAAGCACAATGCTCCAGTGGGGGAAGAGAGCAGAGGCAGATCGGGCACCATCTTAGATCCCTGGGTCCAGCACTACATCATCTCAGCATTTGCAGTGGGCTGTCATCCCCAGCTCCATCATCTCCAACTCCATCATCTGGAAGTGCTCCAGCTGTTTAGCATCATCTCCAGCTGTGTAACCACCCCCAGCTCCATCATCCCCAGCTCCATCATCCCCAGCTCCATCATCCCCAGCTCCATCATCTGGAAGCACTCCAGCTGTTTAGCATCATCTCCAGCTGTGTAATCACCCCCAGCTCCATCATCCCCAGCTCCATCATCCCCAGCTCTATCATCTCCAGCTCCATCATCTGGAAGCACTCCAGCTGTTTAGCATCATCTCCAGCTGTGTAATCATCTCCAGTTCCATTATCTCCAGCTCCATCATCTCCAGCTCCTTCTTCTGGGGTGGAGAGCTATGTGAGACAGAGCCACAAGCGGGGTAGTGGGAGCTGGATCAGAGAACAGTTGCTTCAGACAAAGTGTGTTTACTGCTGTAAACATGATCAGGCTCTCCTGCCCAAGGACCCAAGGTTCTGCTGCCTCCTTTCCTTCTCCCATCTCCAATCACTACCACCTAATTCTCTGTGGAAGTTGGTGGGTCTCTGACCTGGCAGAGCTAAATTACAGTGGATTCTTTTGCTTGCGTACAAGCTATTCAAACAGGTGACACATCACTTATACGAGGCAATAGCTCCCAACTGTGGAAAGAAAACACTTTTTCCATCTCTGAACCTTTCAGTGCAGACAGAATGCACTGGACATGAAAGAGCCCTTCCTTCTGAAAGACGATTGGACATTGCTCAAAGAGCACACAATTACAGGTAGACGAGAAACATAAAACGTGACAGTGCTGTTGTGTCTCACGGTGGCAACAGCAGGCAACAGGTTGTTCTCGGAGAAAACAATGCTCTCAGCCCCACAATGATGATTAAGGGAGACATTGCATGTGTTCATTAGGTACAGGTAGCTACTCTTCAGAGCATGCAGAACTCAAAACATCATGTTCTGAATCATAAATACCTGCCGGGCAGTGGTTGCACATGCCTTTAATCCCAACACTTGGGAGGCAGAGGCAGGTGGATTTCTAGTTCAAGGCCAGCCTGGTCTACAGAGTGAGTTCCAGGACAGCCAGGGCTACACAGAGAAACCCTGTCTCGAAAAAAACCAAGATAAATAAATAAATACCTATAATCTTATCTGTCAATTAAAAATTAATTTGAAAAAATTAAGGAGGAGTCTCTTGTGGTTTCTCTTTTGTTGCTACAGGGTGATAAAACACCACATAGAACACAGCTGAGAGGAGAACAGCTTTATTGTAGCTTATACTCCTGGGTTACAGTCAGCCATGACAGCAGCAAGTTGAGTCAGAGAGTCGAGTCCCAGACAGTCAAGAGCACAGAGTACTAAATGCATGTGCTTTCACACTTATCCTCAGCTTGACTTCCTCACTCTTACACGATTCAGGTCCCCTACTAAAGAGCACTGCCCACAGTGGGCTGGGTCTTCCCATATCAATTACTCTAATGAGAATCCCCCACAGGCCATCTGATGTAGACAATCCCCCATGGGGAGATTCTCTCCCCAGTAATTCTAATGTGTGTTCCATTGACAATTTGAGCTAGCCACCACCAAGTCTGTCTGAAGAACTGAGCAAACAGTTCCCTTGTGAAGGAGATTCAGGGCACTTGAGGGTGTCAGTGGGATCTCAGAGGATGCGGCAGCCCGAGAAGCAATCCAAGCATCAATGAGAAAATGAAAGCCAGATTGCCAAACTTCAGGCCTCTGGAAGCACTCTAGCTGTTTAGCATCATCTCCAGCTGTGTAATCATCTCTAGCTCCATCATCTCTAGCTCCATCATCTCCAGTTCCATGGGGGAGGGGAGGGGGAGGGAGGGAGGAGGGGGAGGGAGGGAGATTTTCACTCTGTAGGGGGAAGGGAAGTTAAGAAATTCTCTCAGAAACAAAAGGAAGGGTAAAAAGAGATGATGGGACTCGTTTAAAAATACGAAATACCAATTCAAAAAGAGAGCAGAAAATCCAGGGAGAAACAGGTAGAGAGCTGGGGAAGAGATACTCTGAAACACTGAAAATTATCTATGAGTTTTGTTTGTGCTCCAGAGAATGGTGAGGATCTTCCTAGAAAGGGTGCACTCAGGCATTACCAGGAAGTTGGTCTGTCCCGAGAACAGGCATAAATAAGCCTTTTTAAAGTCAGTAGAGGACATTGGCAGGGCCCTTCCACCCTCCACAGCTAGGCCTGGAGAGATCCTGTCAGACGTGGGGAACAAGTAGCTTGGGGCTACAACGGACTGAAAAGCTACTTGTGTCAAGGCACTGTGTGTTTCTATCTCTAGGTAACCTGCTCTACAGAGGTCGATGATCAGGAAGTAAGCTCCTGAGCAAAGAGGTTGGTGAAGATCTGATAAGCAGACCTGAGAAAATGGCTCTGATACTGTCCAGGCATGACACATGCTCCTCTGTGGCCCAGTCCGTACTAGTCTGAAGGGACACGGAGGAGGCTGTGGCAGTGTCTGTCTGCCTGTTCCTGCTGTGTACCACCTGGGCATGTGGTCTCACACACCTGTCCCCTGTCTGCTTGCTCTGGAGTGCAGGGTTTAACTCTTTGGAGTGGGCACAGACTGTGTGACAGGAACATATGAATACTGCTTATTTGATAGACAAATAATCTTGATTAGAAGATGAGATGAAAATGTATCCCTCAGTAGCAGGTACCAGGACTTCACCGCTCTTCTTATGCAACATGTCACTGTCCGCTACAGTTCTGCAGTCACCTACCTTGTAACTTCATGTACAAAGCAGCTAAGGACAGCAAAGCCATCAGCACCAGCTAACAGAACCAGTCCCAGTGGGAAGGAGGTGACCCCTAATCAAGAGTCCTGGAGTTAACAAATCCCAGTACCACAGACAGCTGGGAGGGATTAAGGAGGAGGCCGTGGAATATTACAGACACTGGACAGCCCACGCCATCCCTTCTGCTTTTCAGACCCAGAGAAATCTTGTAGCTTTGAAGTTTTGAGCAGGAAATGAGAAGGACTTGGGAGCTCAGATAGCCCTGAAATGTCTTCAGATGAAAAAAAAGAAAAAGGAATCCATGGAGTAGATGATAAAATGGGGCAGCAGGACTTTTATTTTTAGTTGTTTATTCTATGCAGTATTTATACATCTTTTATCAGGTACATATTTTATTTTACTATATTTTTAAGCTATCCAGGAACACAAAACAAACAACCGAGAGCTGCTGACTTGGGAGCAAAGCAGTCTCAGGCTCAGAGTTCACATAGGATGCTTTGAGTCATCAAAACTTGCTGGAAGCCAAGTGGCAGCCAGGACATGGGAGCCAGAGTGGTGAGGACAGAGAAAGGTCCAGGCTTGGGACCTTGGGATGCAGGAGCAAGTTTTGTGTTGTAATTTTCGTTTGAATGCTCATAACCTGTCTTTTTGTGAGACTGGTTGAGCGATTACCATACTCATTGACCCCAGTAAATTGTATGCCCACACTCTTAGTAACTTCTTCCCGTGGTGATTCTGGGTCCAACATGTGACTTGCTTGGGACACCATCAAACATGATCCATGGAGCTTGAAAAGTGCTTGTGTACTGAAGCTGGCCTTTGCAAAATATTGCCTTCCTGTGAGGAATCACCTGACCCAGTCGATAGCTGACACCAACTTGCTGATGTGTAAGGACGTATTAGCCCCCCCCAAAATGCTAGATCAATGAGTTTTGGAGTATAAACAGCAGGAGAAACCCTAACCTAGCCCTGACCCCACACAAGTAAACAGTGTTGTTTAATTATGCAGCAATAGACAACTGGTCAACCACATCTAATGCCTCTTGTTACCCTTGCATCTAGCACCCTGCCTTGTGTATAACAGGAGATCGATAAATGAGTCTATAGCTTCTGTTTAAGGAGACACAGAAAAGAGAATGAAATGTAGTCTGGAATGGCTAGATCTGCACAGCACACTGCGGTACAGGCTGGGCATTTAATCTCTCAGTACTCTAGTTTATTTCTGGACTGGAGATTTCATAGACGTAGTTAGTTTAGGTGAGGACAGATGCTATAGATGGATGCCACTCTCCTCTAACTGCATCATGAGGTCAGAAAGATGTCTTCAACATTCAAAGGGAAGAGATTTAACCCAGTCTCCATCTGCAGGCCACTCCCTTCTGTCTGCTGAGATGACTTGAAGGCTTTAAGAAGTCTGAGCATCTGCTGGACCAAACGGTAGACATTTCAGCAGCCCCAGGCTCCTGGGCTAAAGTCTCTTCCTGGGAACCATTCCTCCTAATCAGCACAAACCACCAGGCAGTGCTAGCACGAAGCATTGGCAGAGCATCGCAGAGATGGCTTGTGAACCATCTTACAGAATGGAAAGAGGAGAAAGAACACTTCATGCAGCAAACTGCATCAAAATTTCTTGGGAATTTTAAGATATTTGTCTTTGACTCAAAGAGTAGCTTGTCTATTGCCATGGGTTTACAGGTTATGGCCAATTATGTAAATAGTTTGTAAATGATTTTATGGCTGATAAATATAATTAAAAAGTAGAACAAATAGACTGTGTGTTAGCTAGAGGCTTTTTCTCAGAATGATTTGCTTAATGAGTCATATTGTTCTTATCTCTCCTCCATGGAGAGAGCATCCTGGCTGCTGTTCTGTTGCCAGGCTCCTCCAAAAAACATTGCCCTCTTTGCACCAGAGATGCACCATGTGTGCGGAGCCGCCTTGACCTCAGAGGAAGGTCAGCCCCTTTCCTTCCTCTTGCAGCCTCTCCCACAGAGGAGGAAGCAACGCTGTCTCGGGCAATTTATTTTGCAGGTAATGCTTCTAAAAACTCCCTCATCAGCCACTACTCCATCAAGGTCAGAGCCCCGGGGACAGGTTTCTGCTGAGTGGCATCCCAGATGCTGTGCCTTCCCTTTGGGGCTTCCCAAGGCTGCCATCTGGGTATATGCCCTTGGATAGCTTGAGGCTTTTGAATCACATGGGGACTTTTTGTCATGAATGGATGTCAAAGGCATGACCTTACAGGATCTCCATGTAAAACTCTCTCACCGACTCATCTCTGTTCCACATAATCCCCAACCATCACCAGTAATCAGTCAATCAAAAATCTACCATGGCTGCCTATTTGCGATGGTTCAATGAGGTAGCAAAGAAGCATCATCACGTGGAGTCTCTGGTTGAGCACATGAACTATTTGCATGTTAAACAAAATAAAGTTGAATCAACAAAGATAGGAGGAAAGGACTCAAAGCAAATGCTGACAGAAGCAAATCAGCTCAAATATGTTTCAGGAGGGAGTGGGAGCATCCAGGATGGTTTAGCTCTAGGCCCAAATATATTTCAGACATAGAAAACCAGGAGGCATGATGGTGGGTGGAGAGGTGTAATTGTTGAACACAGTACCATGAATGTAGATGCTCGGCTGGTAGAAGCACAAGCTGCAAACAGACTTTGAGCCCTCCTTAATATGCATCTGTGGTAACTAGGAGACAGCGGCTGCCATGGAACTGAGCAGTAAATCATAGTTGTGAAACCAGAGCTTCCTCACCAGGGAAGACGGACATGCACATACAGTAGGGAAAGCCAAGACAACCCCTGCCATTAAAGGTGTCAGAGGTTTCCATCCTTTACCTTCTGGCTCTTGTATCCTGCCCACCTTGGTACAGTGATGGGTAATACCCTCAATGTCTCCTATGTGCATTAAAACTCACTCGGGGCTGGCCTGGGGAGTTGGTTTTGCAGGTCAAGATGCTGTCATCAAAAGTGAAGTTTGGTGTCTGATATCCACATGGAGGAAGGGGAGAACCATGCTTACAAGTTGTCTTCTGACCTCCACTCCCATATCATGGTATGTGCCCCCCCCCCCCATATACTCAATAAATGAATTTAGTCAGACAGTCCTGGTCTGGGCAGATAGCTGAATCTGTGTACAAGCATGGGGACCCAATTCAGATCCCCAGCAGCCACATTAGAAACTAGACACAGTGGCACATACCTGTAGACTCAGAGCTGGGGAGGTAAAGACGAGAGGATCCTCAGGAACCTTCTGGCCAGACAGTCTAGGTGAAGCAGTAAGGTCCAGGTTCAGTGAGAGAGCCTGTGCAAAAATAAGAGAGTGTTTGAAGACACCTGAGGCAGATCTCTGGCTTACACACACATGCACACTCACAGGCACACACACACCATTCACACCACACACACCATACACATATGTGTCTGTGTGTGTGAACACCTTCACACATGCATGTACAGAACACCCCATACACACATAATCAACAAAACAAAGCAAACCCCACTGCCTTCCCCCTCAGTCTTCTGTCTTATCTTCCCTGGGCTATGCCATCTGCTTCTCTCTAAACTTCCGTAGTCGGGAACCAGGGTAAAGCAAGCACATGGAGCAAGGAAGACCTCTACGTAGTACCAAGGTGGAATTTGGAGACC
Organism: Uromys caudimaculatus; assembly: GCA_028551405.1. NCBI lineage: Eukaryota > Metazoa > Chordata > Mammalia > Rodentia > Muridae > Uromys > Uromys caudimaculatus. Next base: position 4,283,391 of record CM052703.1, read on the forward strand.
AGTGGTCTGCAGGGATGGGGGTCAGATTGGTCTATGAGAGGAACCAAGACAGACAAATCATAAATAAACCACCCACCAGATCTGAAATTGAAGCTACTGGTTGTATTACTTATTGGCTAATAAGCCATCTTCAGGACCCTTTATAAGTAAAGGGACAGAATGGTGTAGCTGAGAGTCCTCCTATTTTATAAGGCTGCTTCTCTAAGATTTGTTATTGGTTACCTTTGCAGACTTCTGAGCAAAAAAAGAGCTGTGTGAGGGGAGAGAGAGAGAGAGAGAGAGAGAGAGAGAGAGAGAGAGAGAGTTAAGTGTGTGGTGTGTGTGTGATGTGTTCGTGGTGTATGTGAACATGCGTGCACACGTGTGTGTTGCATGTTACTGTGGAGGTCAGAACAGGATGCTGTGTGCCTTCCTCTGTTTTCTTCATCTCTTTTCCTTGATATGGGATCTCTCACTGAATTGGGAGCTGGAAGCTCTCATCCTTTTGGGCGAGTCTGATGGGAGAGCGAGCTGTCCAGATTGCATGTCTCTGTCTGCCCAGCCATTGCTGGGTTTATAGGCATACCTAGCCATGCTTGGTTTTTGATGTGTGATCTGGACATACAGACTCAGATCTTCATGCTTGCAGCGCAGTCCCTCTTACCCAGTGGACTGTCTCTCTTGCCCAATGACTATTTTAGAAAGAGGACTTCAATGTGAAGTCAGATGGAACTCAGAAGAGGGTAGAAAGATGAGCTGAGGGCAGTTCTGGTCACTATATCTCAACTTTACTATTGATTTCTCAGAGGCTTATGTCAAAATGTCAGGAAGGAAGGAAGACACACAGCTCTCGACCTTGGTGTGACAGCTTCATCTTGAGTCAAATTAATTTCCTGTCTTATTGAGTAATCAAAAAAACCACAACACTGAAACCAGCGCTAAAAATACCACCAGCAGCAACCGAAACACACTGAGTGCTTCTGTTCATCCATGTTCTTCCATGAGAGTAGTTAAGTCGTGCATCACAGGGAGAATTCCTGCAGCCATGTCCTGCACAATGTTCAGCACTGCTCATGAGGTTTAGGACAGTCAGGGAATTCTCTCTCTCTCTCTCTCTCTCTCTCTCTCTCTCTCTCTCTCTCTCTCTCTCTCGTTGAGAAGAACACTGACCTTCCATCCCCCCCTTTTTACAAAGATTTATTTCATTTATATGAGTACACTGTAGCTGTCTTCCGACACACCAGAAGAGGGCATTGGATCCCATTACAGATGGTTGTGAGCCACCATGTGGTTGCTGGGTATTGAACTCAGGACCTCTGGAAGAGCAAGAAGCCAGTGCTCTCAACTGCTGAGCCATCCCTCCAGCCCCCCTCCCCATCCTTTTTAGTTGCTCCTTGTAATAAAGTTTCCTCCTGAGCTGTAGCAGAATTTTCAACAGAACTGTCACCATGAGAGTTCCCTCAGTGTCTTAAAATGCTTTGCAATGAGAGATGGATTCTCAGGGCTGCTGTAGATGGGTGATTCCTCTCCAGGCCGCTGGTTTGCAGTTGGCCACAGGATAGAAAGGGCAGTCTTGCCTGGCTACCTTATGGTGACTATGGCTGAGGGGGGGAGGGGGAGATGAGCTTTCCTAAGAGCCATCCCTCAGTGAGCTTGCAATGCTCATTAGAGAAGCACTAGGTTTTGGGTGACTGGCCTGACCATGATGCTCTGTGGCAGGTTCCACCCAGAGACAATCACAGGAGGTGTGAGAACCCAGCCAGCCAGTCTCAGCTCACAGAAGGGCAAGCAGGGTAGTCCAGATGAGTCAGTTTGAAGGGAAGAGATAAGCAGGACCGCACCCTTGCCGACGCATCCTGCATGGGTCCAGGTCACTCCAGAGCTCTGTATCTGCCTTTGGCGGGTCTCCCTTTTCTGCCTTGATTTCTCCACTGACCTGGTGAGTGAGCAGAAAGCAGATCTGGAGGAAGAGGACTCGGGGTGGCGACAGCACATGTGGGTGGGGCTTGAGGATCTGTTACTTCTTCGATTGCCTGACTACACAGTCCCAGGACTTGGTGGCCAAACCGAGTGTGAATTGTAGGCTCAGTCACTGTAGGCACGACACACCCACTTCTTCCTCATGGCTAATGTGTGGTCTGTGACCAAGGCTGCTCTAGAGGGAGTGTTGTTGTTATTCGTCAACAGGGAGGTAGCCGCAGGAGTTGCAGGAAAGCATTTAAAATGTTGCACTGCTGCTGTATGCACGCTTCATTTCATGTGCTTTGCCAGGGCATCGGTCGGTCGGTCGGCAGTGGGCTAGGGATTTTGAAAAATGTCATTTACCACTGAAAGACTCAGAATCACCTGACAGAGCATTTAGGGCTTCCTGTGTGGGAGTGTCAGTGTGAGGGGTGTGAACCACCAGCTGACTGATGACTCAGTGGTAACAGGAGACCCTCCAGGGCATCTCTGTGCCAAGACACTCCAGAGCACAGGAGCCTGAGCCTAAGCCTCTTCTGTGTCTACCAAAGCCTCTGGCAGAGAGCTGAGAGGACCAGCCACACAGCGGTTCTTGAGTGAAGCTTTTCTTTGTCAACTGATAATTATAATGAGAATGTTTCCGGGCAGTATTTGACTTTTGTAAGCAAGTGGCCACTTGTCTTTTCTGCCTCCTTGTGTGCACCCCCACACTGAGTGCACTTGTGCGCTTGTGTGCGTGTATGTGTGTGTGGTCTTCCTCAGTCACTGTCCATCTTATTATCGAGATAGAGTCTCTAATTGAACCTGGGGCCGGCTGGTTCAGCTAGATTGGAGAGTCAGTGAGGCCCCCAGATCTGTCTGTCTCTACTTCCCCAGAACTTGGATTACAGGCATGCTTCACCAGCTTCTAGCTTTTAAATGGATTCTGGGGATTTGAACTCAAATTCTCAAACTTGTATGCTAAGAACTTTACAGAGGAAGCCATCTCCCAGCCTCTCTTTGCTCTTTCTACATTCATTCTGAAGGTAAACTGGGTACCATAAACCAGAGCTGGCTCTGCTTCTGCATTAACTAAATCTAAATCTTAAAATGAGTTATAAGCAGTCTCTAGAGGAAGTCACAGTCCTCCAAGAGGGAACACATCTGTCTGTTGATTGCTTCTTTTTTTTTTTTTTTTTTTTTACTTCTTTTTACAGTCAACTTTTTTTTTTTCCTCCTTTTTTATTTTTGATACTTTATATACATTTCCAATGTTTCCCCTTTTCTGAGTCTCCTCTTTGTATACCCCCCATCCCCTCCCCAACCCGCCTCTAGGAGGGAATTCCACCTCCCACCCCACCCCCGTCCACCCATCCCCATTTTCCCGCCTTGATATTCCCCTTTACTGAGGCCTCTAACAT
>CM052703.1:4287231-4343305 GCA_028551405.1 Uromys caudimaculatus
TGCTGCTCCCCTCAACCCCACTCACGGGCCTTCCAAGTTCCTGTGAGGCTTCCTCTCTACGGCCTGTTGATTGCTTCTAAAGAATAATTTATTTGTGATGTTTAGAGGCTTGGGTTCTTAAATCCATATAGGCCTTTGGTGTGCCCAAAGTGGCTCATAAATGATTTCCTGGTGTTGCTGGATAGCAGAACGGTAGTGGAGTCACAGGTACTTAGGAGGCAAAGCCTGTGAAAGCCCCACAGGGTCACAGCAACTGATTGTTCTCTTTGTCTCTTATTTTACAGTGGATGAGCAGAATGCATAGGCCTGCTGGGAGTGGCCTCTTGAGGAAAGAGTTTTCAAGAGGCATGAAGCAAGGTAGCAGCTAGCTTTGGACTCATCAGTAATCCCAGGCCTCTGCACAGGAACGCCTTTGGGAGCTGACATTTACTCACGGATGTGACCGGCAAATAAATACCCAAGCTGGCGATAGTCTGGGTCTCTCACCCAGACATGTGCTGAGGCTTAGAGAACTGTCTCCTAGAGTCGTTTTATTACTCCTTTTGTTTTCCGAGATAATATAAATACATCATTTTCTCTTCCTCCATCCAAGCCTCCCGTATACCCTTCCCTGCTCTCTTTCAAAGTCATGACTTCTTTTCCTACTCATGGTCATATACCTATATGTACACACGTAAAAGTTCTTAAATACAACCGGTATAAAGTGTGTGTGTTCTCAGGGCTGAGTCAGAACCTAGGCCCACTTTTTTATTTCACATAAGTGTTCTGTAACTCACAGAGCCTCTGTGACCTTCATGCTGGCCTCTGCTTTCAATTTTCCTGACAACACTCTAGCACCTTGATGAGTAGCGTAGAAGTGTTGGGATGGGTAATTCCATTGCAGGGGCTGTTCCTCACTCTATGAGGTGGATAGAACCTTCCATGGCCTCCGACCCCTAGAAACTAGTAAGAGGACACACCCAACTGAGACACCAAGACGCTTCTAGACATGGCGCATGTCCCCTGGAGAGCACCGGTGAGCTGACTCTATACAGTTGAGACAGAGTTAAAAACTTACCAGTTCAATAAAAAATATGCTCAATATTATGCAAGATAAAATGTAAACTAAAGCAACAATGAGACTCAGCTCGACGAAGACTAAAATGGCTAAACACTTTCGAAAGACAATGCCAAGTGCTGGCAAGTGCATCCAGAGAAGCTGGAACTCTCACGCACTACTGGTGGGAACACGAAACAGGACAATGACTTTGGAAAACAGCTTGGCAAAGTGTCTTCCTTAAAACATAAAGCCAAACATTCGCTTATTATGGGCCAGCAGTCACATAGTTAGGGGTGGGAGTCACTCCTAAATGTGTACACAAAGGAAGATGTAGGCTCACACATAAACCTGAATATGGGTGCCTGGAGCTTCTCTGTTCGTAGCTGCCAAATATGTAGACACCACCCAGATGTCCTTACACTCGTGTGTGGATAAACATGGTTTGGCACATGTACTCAGCACAGGAAGCAATCTCCTGTAGTAGATGTGGTTCTCAGGTACTTGGCAGGATGTGAGAAAGTGGGATTCTATAGCCAGAGGATGTTTAAGTAATTGAGTTTTGGTGACATCTCAGGAAAAAGCACTCTGTGTGAACAGAAAGCAGACCTCAGCTTGCCAAGGATCAGAGACAAGGGGCGAGAGTTACCTGTAAAGACCACAGAGGGATTCGCGCATTCTGGAACTTCAACATTTTTGTTCTAACCACGGCGCTATGACACATGCTTTTGTGAGACCACCCAAGACAGTGTCCTTACACGGACTGGGTTTTCTCATGCACAGACTGGGTTTTCTCATGCCTCATTTAAGAATATTAAAGAAGTATTGACGTGGTCAGAATAAGTGAGAATAGCTCATCTAAAATGAACACAGCCTCTAGCCTTTCCCAAACTAAATATGCGCTGCTTCTAAGTCACTCAACAGGAAACCGAAAGATAAGTTTTGTTGGCTTATTGGTACCCCAGACACTTATTTAACATCCTTACACATTCCAGAAGCTGGGGCAGGCTTCTCCCTGCAAGTAGACCCCACCTTATCAAAAACCATTAACTGGTTAAACACTTCTCTCATAGGCACCTCTACATTCTTTGCCTGCCTTGGTTTCCGTAAAGTCATTATTTATTTACTTACTTACTTACTTTTGTTGACTAGCATATGCAGGTGTATCCGTGCTTGACTGAGGAGGCCTTCCTCCAGGGAGGGCACGGAGCATACTCTCCTTCACTCTCTACCTTATCACACACAGACAGAATCTCTCAGTAAACCTCGGAGCACTGGGCTCTGAGAAAGTTATGCAAATGAGAATTTTAATTGGTATGCTTGTTCATCTGCTGATCCCAGAGTGTAGCTACAGGCCTTACTAGTTTTTTGGTGAGGCTGCTAGCCTGCAAGCTCCTAGGAACTGTCTCTGCGTCTGTCAGTGCTGAGGTTATGGGAACTCGAAGCCTCTCCCAGGTTTTTATATGGATGCCAGGGATTTGAACTCAGACCCTTAAGTTTGTAGAAGCTGTGCTCTTAAGAAAGCACCTCCCCACCTCCCGGATTGTCCCTGTCCTGTAATATAAATATGCACATCCTGTTGTCACAGCCATTGGGACCCCTTTGGGGCAGGGTGCACCTATGTCTATGTATGGTGGGCATTTCCAAAGAGGAGGCATTTAAAGTATGCTTCGTTATGATAACCACAGTGGAAGCAAAGCCTGCTCCAGTCCTCACTTGCTACGTTGACTTTTCGAGAAGCCAGATCAGAAAGGCAGAAGGAGACCGACTACCCAGCATTCCCCTCCATCACCTCGGCGTGAGAAAGTTATGCAAATGAGAAAACAGGAATGATCCCGCTTTTCTGCCAATCATGAGAGGGCAGCTACAGGCCTTTCTTCAGTGTCTCTGGGGCTGAGGTCCCACCTCCCAAGAGGGAATTTTAACCTCTATGGAGAGACGGAACTGCCAAGAATAATGATTTTAGGTGTGAGATTAAGTCCTCTCCCAGAAAACTGTCTTCAAGGTTAAGAGGTTCCTTTGGAGCTGAATCAAGAACTTGACTGACAGACAAGACAGAGGGAGGCAGAGCTCCCTAGGGCACGAATGGCATCTGACCCTCCCCCTTGTTTGAAATTCTTTCCCTTTATTGTCTCTAAGCTTTAAATGATGAAAATGAGAAGTGGTTAGTAAAAATGAATTATAATAACAGAGGGAGCAATCAAAGGCTATGTACAGGGAATAATTACGCTGAGCTGGTGAAGAAAGCCTGTAATCCCAACTTCTTGGGAAGCTGAGACAAGAACATCAAAAATTCAAGATCTCTCTGGGCTACAGAGAGCATTCCAGAGTAGTGAGACCAATCCCAATCAATCAATCAATCAATCAATAAAGGTTTGGGATGGAGTTCAGTGGTAGAATGCTTGCCTAGCAAGTGTGCGTGAATCTCTTGATTCAATTCCCAGTGTGTGTGTGTGTGTGTGTGTGTGTGTGTGTGTGTGTGTGTGTGCATGTGTACATACATGTGTGTGTGCATGCATGTGTGTGTGTATGTGTGTGCATGTGTGTGTATGTGTGTGCATGCGTGTGTGTGTGTGTGTGTGTGTGTGTGTGTGTGTGTGTGTGTGTGTGTGTATGGAGAAATACATAAAGCAAGTTAGCACACCTGACAGAGGGATTGCTCAAAGGGGATTCAAGCGTCCCTTCTCTTTGGTTTTAACTACTCTCGGACATCAGAGTATATAAATTGCTCTCTTCTATGTCCTCCAACTCCTCCCTTAAAATGGAGTCAAAGTCAAGCAAAATACAAACTGTCCAGAAGCCTGCCCCACAGTCTGAACCAAGGGTAGATAGATCAACAGCCCCAGAAGCTGTCATCCCAGGCGGGAGCTCAGCATCACCACGGAAGCTCTCTCTGTGGCCTGACTCTCACTTGTGGCCTCGTCAGAAAGTCAGAATGGCGTAGGTGGAGGAAGACTGTCCAAAATAGGAGGGCATGAGGGAAGCAGCCAATAGATGCCCTCAGAGAATTGAGTTTAAAGCCAGTGCAAACGCTCAGCTCACCTGGGTCCCTGTAGTTTAATTCAACAAAGGTCAAGGGCATGAGAACAGGGGACTCTCTTCCCTCCAAAGCAGGTGGCCAGCTTAGCTCTCCCTAAGTCTGAAGGTTACAATGTGGCATGTTGGAACTCAAGCCTACAGATCCTTGGTGTCCACATGACTGACAGGAAGGCTGGAAGGACTGTGGCTTCAAAGCACACGGGCTTTGGAAATTATGCAAATACGTGTATTTACATAGTGGATTACGAAAGCCTCTTAAAAACAAACTGGAATTTACATCACAGACCCGGAGACTCCAAAACATTGTTATGTTCTAGTAAGTCTACTCCCGCTTGCCAGCATGAGGTCTTTAAGAAAATAAGGGCTTGAAATGAAGTAATGAAAGAATGAACAGAAACCACAGGAAAAATAAGGCCAGTGAGACCTCCCACTAGGCCACTGTTCCACGTGACTTATGGGTGGAGGGAGAGCTTGTCTGGGTGCAAAACCATGGTGGGTGACAGAAGGGGCAGAAAACTGAAGCAAGTCTGTACTGGCTGGTTTTGTGTGTCAACTTGGCACAACCTATAGTTATCACAGAGAAAGGAGCTTCAGTTGAGGAAATGCCTCCATGAGATCTAGAGGTAAGGCATTTTCTCAATTAGTGATCAAGGGGGGAGGGCCCCTTGTGGGTGGTGCCATCCCTGGGCTGGTAGTCTTGGCTTCTATAAGAGAGCAAGCTGAGCAAGCCAGGGGAAGCAAGCCAGTAAGAAACATCCCTCCATGGCCTCTGATCAGCTCCTGCTTCCCCACCTGCTTGAGTTCCAGTCCTGACTTCCTTTAGTGATGAACAGCAATTGGAAATGTAAGCTCAATAAACCCTTTCCTCCCCAACTTGCTTCTTCCTTGGTCATGATGTTTGTGCAGGAATAGAAACCCTGACTAAGACAGGGCCCAACCCAGGTAACCCAACACTGCACACAGCGAAAGCAGTCGTACTAGGTTTTCTCTACTTGAATGAAATTTGTGGAATAGACTCCCTTCTAGAAGGAGGGAGAAAGACTTGTTTTTCATCATGAAAACATGTTTGTTCAAATAAAGTAATCCCTTGAAGTCAATCAAAAACCTGCTGATTGCAATTTTTTTTTAAAAAAAATATGTCTTTTAATTTGATAAATCAGAGATCCTTGTGATTCTCTGTGAGCTGTGCTATGCATTTTTAATTTCTTCATCTTACCCATAATTCTCCACACTTTCATCTTTCAGAATCAGGAATATTTGCCCTCCAGGAAGCATCCTGTCTTCTAAAATGTAGTTCTTAAAAGCTGGTTGTCAAGGGTACTTTGGGATCACAAAAGCCATTGCTAAGAAATTGTAGTTGGAAAGAAGGAGGGCTGGGGAAATGGCTCAGTAGACAGAGTGACTGCTTTGAATACGTGAGTTTGAATCCCAGCACCCAGGTAAGCGATGAGCAGGCACAGCAGCCACACTGTAATTCCAAAGCTTGAAGGGCACACGCAGGGGATCCCTAGGGCAAGATGGCCGGCTTGACTAGTCGTAGTGGTGAGCCGGATTCATGAGTAAGGACAGCAGTGATTGAGGAAGACTCGCAGTATCTGTGTCAAGCCTCCACACATACGTGTGCACTCATGGTCATGCAAACACTGAAACATACACAACACACATGCACAGAAAAAATAAATGAATAAATGGATGGATGGGTGGGTAGGTGGGTGGAAGGATGGATGGGTGGATGGACAGCTGGACAGACAGGCAGATAAGTAATAGGGGCTGGGTGAACGATCCCAGCGCGACAAAATGAGCACTTCAGTGAGTGAACCACCCACCTCTGCCGGTCCCTCTGCACACTGTATGTCACTGGCTTATACAGAAGGTCTGGGAAGGCAGACTGGCTGTGGGGGGCTGTGTGCAATGAGCTCCTGGCACTGGTTTGACCTAGCCTATATCAGGCCTTCACTGCATATCTCATCTCTCTCCCCCGCCTCTGTCTGCAGCCTGGGCCTAGACTCTGAACTTTGTTGTCACTGAGCAGATGGGAGCTGTCTCGTGGGCGAGACCTTACCCCGTGTCCTGGACACTGACGCTACAAGACCACACGCCTCCTGCTCTCCCCCTGCTGCATGCACTCTGTTGGGTTTACTCTTTTCCTTCACTGCTGCCAGCCTCCCAGCCTCTGCGGCAGGGTTTTGCGCCTCTGTATCCTTCTCTGTCATTTCTAGCTCCTGCCTCCGCCCTGCGCTTGCCGCTCTTCCAGCGCCGTGATTGGCACCATCCTATTTCATGGGTGGCTGGCACAGCAACTTTTTTGGTTCTGCATCTATTTAAAGTGAAACTACAAATGCTGGGCTTTCCGCAAGTGTAGACTTTTCTAGAAAGAACAGAGAAATGCAGATATAGATCGCTATAGCTATTGAGTGACCAAAAAAAAAAAATCAGTTTCTAGTTCTCCACACTAACGATCTATTCTAATCTCCTTCTTGAAACAGACATTTTGTCCCAGTTCCTTCTTGGGTTTGTGAAAATATCCTAGCAGTGTGCTGTGTGGACTCTGGAATTCAACTGGCTGGATGCAAGCTTTACTCAGTCCCCTCAGATGGAGTGGGGGATGGTTTGTGTTGTCATTTTGACAGTCTCTAGGATCGCCTGGGAGATGTGCCTCTGAGTATGCCTAAGGGCAGGGGTGGAGTGGGATGGGTATCTTGGTTGCATTAATTGTGGTGGGGTGGGTATCTTGGTTGCATTAATTGTGGTGGGATGGGTATCTTGGTTGCATTAATTGTGGTGGGATGGGTGACCATCCAGTGGACAGGACCCCTGGAGCATCCTGAGTGCAGAAAGCAAGCTAATCAGTAGCATGAGTGCATTTCTCTCTAGCTCCTAGAAATGCAAAATGACCAACTCCCCGAAGCTCCTGCTACCATGACTCCCCATCCATCATGCCGATGAATATGAGTCAGAATAAGCCAGTTCTCCCTGGAGTGGCTTTTGTCAGAGCATTTTTGCCGTAACAAAAAGAAAGAAAACTAAAATAGAGTTAGAGTTAACAATACCAAAATTTTTCCTTAATGCGGGATTTTATTTTTGATCCCAGGGATCCACCACTAAGCCACATCCTTAGCTCTGAGAGTAGGATTTTAGTCTCTACTCTTCTTACCTTAGAGAATCTACCTACACTACCCAGTCAGGTGAGACAGTTCTAGATCCAGTTGTCCCAGGGGATGAAATACAAAAGGCACAAAAGGTCTGACTCCAGAGCTTCATCACGGTCACTCGGGGAAGCAGGCATCTTTAGAAGTGACTGGCAAAAGCATGAGCTGGGTCCATGCAGGGCGACCATTAAGTCCATCCAACTCTGAGACTCTATGAATATAAATTGTTTTCTAGAAAGAAATTAATGTGTCAGGTTAAATTTGTACCCATTTATATAGAGACACCAGACTTGACAGAAGTTCTGGTTAGTTTACCGACTTGTTTAAAAAAAAAAAAAAAAAAAAAAAAAAAAAAGAACAGGTCTTGCAGGGACAGGGTTGGACAGCTCCATGGAAAAAGTTATCTGGAGCCCTGCAGCCAAAGGAGGAATGCAGAATCGCCATGTGCTCCCCGCCCGCCGGCCCAAAGCACTGGCCGCCCTCATCCAAGTCTGTGTTTGGCTGTGAGGTTTATGAACATTCTCTCTAGAAACTCGAGAATCCGTGGACTGCAGACTCCCAGTAGAGGCATTTCAAGGGACAGGAGGGTGGGTTCCAAACTCCAAGCCATCCTCAGAACAGTGTCACCTCAGAGATGCATTTATGAAATAAAGTCTGAGGACGGAGTGGACGTGTGATGGGAGGGGAGATAGCCTTGTATTCACAACTGAAGTTACTTGTAGTTAAAATGACCAAGTTTCTGATTATGTTTCAAAGATGCTAAAAAGAAGTGAAGAAGAGGAGGAGGAAGAGGAGGAGAAAGAGGAGGAAGAGGAGGAGGAAGAAGAGGAGGAAAAAGAGGAGGAAGAGGAGGAGGAGGAAGAGGAGGAAGAGGAAGAGGAGGAAGAGGAGGAGGAAGAGGAGGAAGAGGAAGAGGAAGAAGAGGAGGAGGAAGAAGAGGAGGAGGAAGAAGAGGAGGAAGAGGAGGAGGAAGAAGAGGAGGAGGAAGAAAAGGAGGAGGAAGAGGAGGTGGAGGAAGAGGAAGAGGAGGAGGGAGAGGAGGAAGAGGAGGAGGAGGAAGAAGAGGAGGAAGAGAAGGAGGAAGAGGAGGAGGAAGAGGAGGTGGGAGAGGAGGAAGAGGAGGAGGGAGAGGAGGAGGAGGAGGAAAGAGGAGGAAGAGGAGAAGGAGGAGGAGGAGGAGAAAATGCAGAGTTGTATGTGTGTGCTGGTTTGAGTCAGATGTCTTGGGCATTTGGACGTTTGGTTCTCTTGGTGGTGCTGTCTGGGTAGCTTTAGGAGGCGTGGCCTTGCTGGAGAAGCACGGTAGGAGGAGCAGGCTTTAAGACTTTTTTGTTTCGTTTTGTCTTCAAATGCCAGAGACTTATGGGGGGGGGGGCATCTTGTTCAAATCACCACAGGTGACTTCCTTTACTTGTCCTTCACTTTAGGTTTCACAGTGAACCTGAAGCTTACTGATTCAATTAGGCTGGCTGACCAATGACCTTTGAGGAACCACCTGTCTCTGTCCCCATGTGTTCCCCCAGGGCTGAGGTTCTGGCATGTGCTGCCATGTCCAGCTTTGTAAGTGAATTCTTAGAATCTGACTGAAGATTCTCCTGCTTACACAGTAGGCACTTTACCCATTGAGCCATTAACCCAGGCCTGGAAAACATTGAGTTTTACCAGAGCAACTAGTAACTCACTTAAAGTTGTTTGTATCAGTTACATAATTACACAAGAAAATTTCATCTGTGGAAACACATTCCTCATCCCTGGATACCTGGTTACATATTCTTGTGCTGCTTGGGGTGCATCCAGGTTGGAATTCTTGGGGGGCTGCGTTTGTGTTTTAGTGGGTGGCGCAGGCACCTGGGTAGACTTCAGCAAACACCCAGCAAACAGCATTTCACAGATGAATTCGAGTCACATCTGAGTGGCTGGCCATTGGTAGGGCTCTCTCCCTTCCCCCAGATGTGGAATCTAGCACATGAAGCATTGCTATTTAAAGGCCTTCTGCTCCATTGAACTTAATTGTCTGCCATGTCCTGGTGTCCTGTGAATATGGAATTCTGCGTTCTCCAAATCGGGGTTGGGGGAGGGAAATCCTGCAGGATTGGGGATACCTGCTCCAAAGAAAAAGCAAACAGAGTTCTGGGCCTGCAAAGGAGAGCAGATGAAGCCCAGGGCATCATGGTTGCATGAGAACTCAATCTGGGAAGCTAGTACCTTGGATCTCATATCTTTTATATTCTGAGTCTTAACCATTACCCAGTGCATCTTTGGAGGGTGTTGGGTACCAGGGACAGGGGTGTGGAACATTTGTAACCTTCGACCCACTGGAAAAAGCCCAAGCTGTCAGAGTCATCTGACCAAGAGTGGTTTGCACCAGATAGCCAGATGGGGACATTGCTGAGAGGGTGGTCTGCCTTCAGTCCCTGAGAAGGACTGTCTGAGTGATAGGCAGGAGACAGAAACATCTCAGGACAGAGCCTAAGCGGTAAGCCCAGGAGGAAGGCCTGAGAAGGCCTGACCCTCTCCCAACTCTTTATTTGGGGCAAGTTGTTCTACCTCTCTAAACCTCGGTTTCCTCATCCCCAAAATGTGGTAGCACAGAACTTATCTCGTGTTCTCTTCCCTCAGGTGCTGGGACGCACAAGGGCTGTCAGTGAGGAGCTACCTATTGTTTCAAAGCAGTGTCCCTTTGAGGTGCGCCTCAGTCCTGAGACAGTGTTCTGTATTTCCCATCCCAATGTTAAGTCTGGAGAGTATAAAATCATTCTTCTAGGGTATGAACAAGAGCAGGGTACCTATGAAAGGAAGCACCCTGAAGGCTAGGTGAACTGTTTCTGACGAGGGTACCAGCCCTCCTTCTTGTTAGAACTGGCCACAGACAGCAGCCCTTCTTCCTGAGATGAACTTCAGTGATGAATTCAGATGTGATTAACATCTCCCACTGTGGCTTCTCCTATTGTTTCCGGCTTTTTGCTAATGACTACATGTCTAGGACTTCTATTTTTAACAAACGTTTACAACCTGACAGATGACAGCTCTTAGGTTATAATTGTTCGTTAAAAATAGGACTCTCAACAGGTAGCTGTTAAAAGAGGAGGGAAGCCGACTTCATAGGGAAGGTCGCCTGACAAGCAGTGCTGAACGTCTGGAAACCTGCGTTACCGAGGCACAGAAAATGCCAGGTCAACACAGCGCTCTCAATCAAGGGAACCAAAGGCTGTAGGTTATGCAACAGGCAGACATGGTGTGGCAGTGCCAAGAATCTGCTTCAAGCTGCCTTCACCCTGTTCTCACAACGAGTGACCTTCTTGGAAGTGGGTGAAGTCGCCTGCTATTCCTGGCAACAGCCTCTGTTCTCAGGCTGTCCACTCTACCAGTTGCACTTCTGAAGTAAGAAACTCGCTGTCTGCCTGATACCAGGTCCCGAGTGCCAATACACACTCTCAGTGACGGCGAGAATGGTCCTGCACGGGCTGGGCATATGAGGACAGCACTTCCAGTCTAAAGAATGAACACTTCCCCCTAGCTAGTTGCCAGCTACCTACCTGGTGTGTGTAGGGGGCTGATTCAATAACAGCTAGAGTCTGTTGTTCTTGCATATTAATTGACCTTTGAATTTGATATAAAGAAGGGGTGTTTGTCTCTAAGACAGATGTCTTTAGATGCTGGAAGAGATGCCATCGTGTTGTAAAACAGCCATAGAAAAACTGTATAAAATCATTCTCTCCTCTCATCTCCTGCCTTACTTTTTGCTGCTTGCCTTGGTGTTTCTGGGAAGCTCCCAACATGAGCTACTCCACAGGGCCAAGCTACTCCAACAGGGCAAAGAAGACACTGCCGCTGACTTTAGCCCCACTCTGGTACACGCAACTCAGACCCATGAGCCTGGAGACACACAGCATGCTCTCTTCACAGGGGGTTTCCTCCCAGTGACATCTGCTCTCAGTCCTGTCCCACTTTTTTACCTTTATTTATTTATTTCCGATGTGTGCATATGTCCACGCAGGAATCAGGGAACAACTTTTGGAAGTTGGTTCTCTCCTTCCACCATGTAGGTTCTGGGAATTGAACTCTTGTCAGATTTGGCAGCAAGTACCCTTACCCTCTGAGCCATATCTCCAGGCCCCATCTTTCTCTAATTCTTTTCTACTAAACCACCCACCCTCATATTGTGGAGTGCATGATGTACCCAAAAGCCAACTTGTTAATTCTCTACCCTAAGGCTTCTGGGGACTCTCCTCCTCTCAGAGTGAAGTCCGGGGTCTTGATAAGATGCACAATCTCTGCTCCACCCTGACCTTTGCCTCTAGGCTGGAAACCTTATGATAATGCCATGCAGATTTTCTGGTGTCTTCAAAATACATCCTGCTCTTCAGAGTTGTCTGCTCCTGGGTTGGGAACACCCTTCTTTCCTCCTGGCAGAAACCAGATAGCACCCAAGTTCCTGCTCACTGTGGGTGCGTGTGGGTGCTGGTTCCCCTGACTGTCCCAACTCGTTTTCTCCTGTTCTCTCTTTAGGTTCCTATGGTAAATGGGGTGCAATCAGACCGAGTTAGAATCTTTCCTCCTCTTCCTCCTCCTCTTCCTCCAGGACTCAGTGTCCCTGGCACAAAAGTTGGTGTTCCTGTACTTCTCTTATCCAATGTAGGGCTTGGCATTCAGTTAAAACTTAATAATGGTTTTTCTTGCTAGGAATATACCAATTGGTCGAAAGCCATTGATAGTTAAAATTACACAAAAGCGAAAAGGAAAAGAAAAGAAAAAACAAAGAAGAAAACCTGAGCAGTGATATACTCCAACCGCCAACCTCTCTGCATTCTATGTTGAGGTTTCCGGACATAGAATTTCCCAAACCCCCACTGACAGGAGGCAGAGGCCATTTCTCCCTCACTCCCCATCAGGAGCCATTTCTGAAGAGAAAGGGGACCAAGGAGTTTTTGGACCCTGTATTAGGACAGTTCTAACCCTAAGAACTGTCCAAAACAGGAATTACTTATAACACTCTCATGTGGCTGAGGTGGCTGCCATACTTGGGTAATTCTCAAGGTCAGAAAACTGCTTAGGGCAGACAGCTAAATACTGAAACGGAAACACGATCTTGACCTCTGGTCAGAGAACGAGTCTGAAGTGGAGTGGGACATTTCACCCAGGCAGCACCCAAGGGTGTTGGAAACTGGAGGGAGTGGGAGACCAGCAGCCAAGAATGAGAATGTAGGTCCAATCACGCTCAGATCATCAAGCTAAGGAATGTGAAAACGTCTGGTCCCAGAACTCTGTCCACAGGTCAGTTCTGACCAGCCTCTCCCTTCAGACCCCACGTTTGTCCTCTGAGGTCAGACTCAGGACTCCAGTGAAAGCCGATCCCTCATCATTCCAGGAGCCCATGCCCTCGACATCCTGGAAGGTAATCAAGAATTGGAAATAAATGGGAATAAAATAAACTCCCTTAAGAACGGAGGAGAGACTTAGGAATTTCTACTGTAGCTGAATTGAGCTGCCAATGTTGGAAGAAGGCGAGTCTGGTTTAACAGCGGTGATGGGAGGATTCTGGTCTGTAAGGCAGAAGGCTTGGTCCTAGATCTGGCTGGAAGCACTGTAGAGGGACATGCTGATTTTCTGTCCTGTTTCGGTTTTGTTTTAGCAGGAATCTATCCTTGAGACTGGATGAACTAATTCCCTTGGGCTTATGTGCTTGACTGAGGGCTCATCTCTGTGAGCTCTGATCTCTACCAAATGGCAGAACTCCGGAACCAAACGGAGACACCCTGTGTTATCCCGTGTTATCTGCACTGTTTCAGGAGCCCTTCCTTCTGCAAAGGGATGACTGTGGACCGATACATAACTGGCAGTTGGCTTTGGAACATGCATTCCGCCCAGTGATTTATCCAAGACAACAGGCGAACGAACAGCTTGCTATGTACACAGCAGTTTGCCTGTCCAGACTTGCTTTAGGACCCTGCTCCCTGTGTGCATGCATCTACCAGCTCTACAGTGTTATGTTACAAAGTTGCCCAATTTCATCAGTTCCATCTTGAGAGACCGGCCTGAAATCCTGTGCCCATGCTGAAGCCCCGGAAATCGCCCTTTCCCTTCGCCCCTTCTCAGGCTGCTGTGTCTCCCTGTGATTTGACTTTGCAGCACCAAGTGGCCTGGTGATGTTTGAAGGAGTTGCACACTGGGTGTTTTCAGTCGCGCTTTCCTTCTGTGGAAGCAGGCCCCGAGAGACTGTCTCATACTCAGTAGACTGGCAGGACCACACTGGAATCTACATGTCTGCTCTCCAGGATTGCCTTAATGTAACTTCCTTGTCTGCAACCAGAGAGGACTGCATTGGCTCCTTGAGCCTTAAAGTGCAGCCTTGCTCAAACTCTGCTAAAAAACAGAGAGCTGGGTATGGTAGCCCACACCTGTAATTTCAGCTCTTGGGAGGATTAGGAGTTCAAGGCCGAGCCTCAGCTCCATAGCCAGTTAGAAAGTGGGAAGCCAGTCCAGGCTACATGAGACCCTGTCTCAATAAGAGAAGCAAAATAAGACAAAACAAATAAAAAACAATTTAAAAACAAGCCTAACTGTGGTTCAAGCCATCCTTTTTCTTTCTTTCTCTCTCTTTTGTTAAAATAAATTTTTGTTTTACTAAGATTTTGTTTATTTAAATAACGTCCAAGTAGAGCAAATGGTTCTATAAGATTTTTGTGTGTGTGTGTGTTAAACAGATAACAAAACCGGTGATTTCGGTCATGTGCTTACGTGCAGTTTTGTGACAGCATCCTCAAGGTTTGTGCTGTTCTCATTGCTATCTGGTTCCACTATAATTTCAGCAGCCCAAAAGTAAATGCCATGTCCATTAGGTAGTTGCTGGTTACTTCTCCTCCCAGCTCCTGGCAACACTAGCTTATATTATATATCTATGAATTTTCCCATCCTGGTATGTTCATGCAGTGTAACGATGTCTTGGTCAATGGGGACTGTGCATGTGACTACGGACCCATAAGACCGCCTTGCCCAATGACTCAGCCATCTGAGAGCATGTGATTATACCCTGTGGTGTTCACACAGGTGTGAGAGTGTCCACAGACACAGTTCAGGATGTATTCCAATCACAACTTTTGTATACATGGAACAATACAGTTTGTGGCTCTGGATGGTCTGCCGTCTTTGGCTTATCAGATGTGGGCAGTTGTAATAGTCATTGTATTCTTCAGATATTTATGTATGTTTCTCCATGTTTATGCAGATGTATTTTCAAGTGTCTTCCTCTAATGTTGTCCACTTTGCTTTTTAAGACCAGTGAGCTCCTGAAGTCTGTAAGAGGCCACTCTATACCCCAGGCACACTTCTGCTACCGAGTCCAGCTTTTTACACAAGTGCTGGGGGCCTGAGCTTGTGCAGCGAGCACTTTTCCCATGGAGCCTCATGGCATCTTTTTCACGTTAAGTAGCAGCAGAAGAGCCAAATGCAATCATCATCATGACTGAGAGTTGTTCTACTGGCAGGGACCTCAAAGGGGTCCTCAAAGGTGACAATAAGAAGGGAAATCCTCCAGAGGCCTGGTCACTTTACCTAGGAGGAGCTGTTCACCACTGCCCCTGGCTCTTGAAGGAGGCAGCCAGAACCTGGATGCACAGTCTGAAAAGGAAGATTGGGAGATGGGGGAGGAGTCAGGCTCCTAGAGCACGTCTGTTGTTGAGAGTGTGGCCAGCAGCTGGATGAAGGCACGTGATGGAGGAAGCCCTGGTTGGGTTCCCTCTTGGGGTCCTCTTGAGGTCCCTCTTGCACAGTCTCAGCTCTCTGTCCATATCTTCAGAGTAAGTGGTAAGAAACTGCTGGACTCTGTCACTGCTCCATTTTCCCAGTCATCAGAAGTCTGTTGTCAACATGGCAACAGCTCCTGTCTTCCTGTGGGCTCCCCAAGGGGTTGCTGTTGGTGAGGTCTCTTTTTTATTCTTGGACTGGAAGGGAAGCTCTCATGAACAGCTGAGACAGGAGCAGAGGATGGGAAATATACTACTCTACAATTCAGAATTCTCTCCCATCAGACTCCTCAAAATGTCAAAGAGAAGAAATTCTGTGCCCAGTGCTATCAATTCTAAATCATGATGTGATGCCAGGGACTAAGGTAAATCTTTCTGCCCCCCTGTGACAGCTCAACACTTAGAAATCTTTACTTCATCATTTTCTTTCCCAGTGAATACCAAACTGAAAATTGATGCTTTGACCAAGTTGCTGGTTGGAAACCCCTTTTTCTTAGGGGGTTCCTTGTCTTCTTTCCCCTCTGTTTTGTACGGGAGGGGGCATGAAAATGCAAAAAGAAAAACTAAAAAAACTCCCGTTGCCTTTCCTCTCTGCAACCTTGAAGGAGAAGATAAAGGGTCACGGTGAGTTCAGAAATATTTATTTTGTGGATATTGCATTGAAAATCTTAAGTTGAGGTAAATGTCATAGAAGCTACTGAGGCATATAATCACAGTCCGTTTGAGGTAGCTGGAGATGAAGGCACTCTCTGCAGTACACCTGCTGTGAGGTTTGAGAACATTCACCTTCTTGTCAGCTGTGGCAAACATCTGAGGTAGGAATTGGGGGTGGGGAGCTTGAAAGACACTGTTTCACATGGGAATGTGTGTGTGTGTGTGTGTGTCTTTCTGGAGTAGAGATTATTGCTTGCTTTTGTTGTTGTTTTTAATCTTGAAGGGTTTGATGATTCAAGGACGAGAAAATTCTTTGTTTTAAAAGCTGTTTGACATTACTGTGATGTGTGAGGGTGCGTATGTGTATACATGTGTGTGTATGTGTGTGTGTGTACATGTGGGGGGCATGAGTGTATACATGTGTGTATACATATGTGTGTATACATGTGTGTATACATGTGTGTGTGTATACATGTGGGGGGCATGTGTATATACATATGTGTGTATACATGTGCATGTATACATATGTGTGTATACGTGTGTGTATACATGTGTGTATACATGTGTGTATGTGTATACATGTGGGGGGCATGTGTGTATACATATGTGTATGCATACATGTATGTGTATACATATGTGTGTGTGCATGTGTGTGTGTATATATATGTGTGTGTATACATGTGTGTGTGTATACATGTGGGGGGGCATGTGTGTCTACATATGTGTGTATACATGTGTGTCTACATGTGTGTATACATATGTGTGTATACATGTGTGTGTATACATGTGTGTATGTGTGTGTATACATGTGGGGGCATGTATGTATTCATATGTGTGTGTATACATGTGTGTGTGTATATATATGTGTGGGTGTATACATGTATGTATGTATACATGTGGGGGCAAGTGTGTGTTTACATATGTGTGTGTGGGTGCATGTGTGTGTATACATATGTGTGTGTGTGTGCGCACATGTGTGTATATAAGCCAGAAGAAAATAACAGGTATCTTTCTCAGTCCCTCTTATTTATTTATTTATTTATTTATTTATTTATTTATTTATTTATTTATTTATTTATTTATAAGTAGGCTCTTATTATGTAGCCTTTTCTGTCCTAGAATTCTAGGCCAGGTCAGTCGGCCTTGAACTCCTGAGTGCTGGGCTTAAAGGCATGCATCAGCACACTCAGCCTCTGACTTACGTTTTGAGGCAGGGTCTCTCACTGAACCTGGAGCTCACGGACTGCCCAGCCGGGCTGGCCAGCGAGCTTTGGGATCATCCTGTCTCCGCCTCCCCAGTGCTAGATTACAGAGTGATGCGACCATGTTTGGAGCAAACTCAGTGCAGCAAGCACTCTCCTAACTACTGACCTCTGAAGCCCCTACAATGGCTGTCTTTAAAGGTGTCTTCCATCCACAAGTCTATAGAACTGCCTCTGTTGTAACAGTCAAGACCGCTCTTACTGAGCGGTCAGTGCAGGCAGAGGACTGACCACGTGGTGCACTGACTTCTGTTGCTCCCGAACCATTTGTCTCATTGCTATGATGCCTCTCACCACTAAAGTCTGCTCTAGGATTCAGTCTTAGTTATTTTTAAATCTTTTTGGGTTGGGCTAAGGTTATAGCTCATTGGTAGGGCATTGGCCTAATAGGTGTAAGGCTCTAAGTTAAAAATCAGCAACACACGCATACACACACAGAGACACGCACACAGACAGATGCACGCATGCACCCATATGCGCGCGCACACACACACACCTAAGCCTTTCCTCGTAGTGTTCATTGAATATTACTGGTAGATGAGTTGACAGGCCACAGGTGATAGGTTTAAAAATGCTTTGTTGGCTTCTCTCACAAGCAGGTGGTGTTCCAGAACATGTCAGAACACGGGTCTGCAACCTTGCATGCCAAATTCCCCAGGTCCAGAAAGCTCTCAAGATAGAGTTTTCCATAACTCACTGGCAGTTAATGTGACCTTACTTGAACTCATTTGGCAGAAAAATCTGACTTGAACTGGCGTGAGGCTATTTATAGTCATTATTTATCTACTTGGCATGAATGATCATACATTCACAGTAGAGACACTAATGTTTGATTATAGGATCCTGACCTGGACCTTACTTAGTGTAGCATGTAATGTCTTTTTATTACCATTTATCTTCTGAAAATTAAAAACAATCTCAATTCCAAAACACACATGGCCTCTTGGGGCTTTGGATAAGTGTTTGTGGCCCTATTCCATCAGTTTATCTACACGTGTGCACGTGCACACACTCGCACACACACATACACACACACACACACACACACACACACACACTAGTGGGTGCATGTGTACATAAGCATCCATATATATGTACAAGTTTGATATTTTCTGTATATGAGTGTGGTGTGTTTGGTTACTCTTAAAGAGGAATAAAATCTTATCTCTCAAGATTGAGCTGACAGCTGCTCCTGGGTTTGGATAAATGAGCTTTCACAGTCCTTGTTCATCCTGCCTCTGCCAATGCTTCCAAAGAACAGGCTGGAAAAACACAGGCATGACCACAGGTGGTTATCAGGGGACGGGGGGGGGGGGGGCAGAAAGGTCGGGGACCAGATGTTAAGGTATAGTAAGAAGTTCCAGATGACCAACTGAGAGACACTGTCCCATCATTAATTACATACTGCACATGTCAGCATTGCTATAAAGTTAATATTCAATGTTTATTTCACAAATAGAGTTTTCACAAAGGTACCTGAGTTCAATCCCAGCACCCACAGCAGGTGGCTCACAACTGCCTGTACCTCCAGCTCTAGGTGATCAGATGCCTTCTTTTGGACTCCATGAATACACACATGCAACATGCACACACATACACACACACACACACTCACACACTCTTTCTGATACACACTCATACACACACACACACACTCACACTTTCTCACACACACTCACACGCTCTTTCTGATATACACTCATACACACACACACACTCACACTTTCTCACACACACTCATACACACACACTCTCTCTCACACACTCCCACACTTATACATAAATAAAAGTAATGCAAACAAATCTTTTTTTTTAAAAAGGACAGTTATGTGTGGAAATGGATATGTTAATTAAGTCATTAGCATGTGGAATATATAGATATAGATGTATATTTATCTTATATTGTACTGGTGAGTATATGAAACTATTATGTCAGTTAAATAATAAAAATGTGAAATTAAATAAGAGCAACAGAAGACAGTACCTGCCTGATTTGAAGACCCCCCAGTCTAGGGTAGTGAGACAGACTGTGTCAAACGCTGGGTGCCCAGAATGTGGAGAGAGAACCAGGAGGCTTTCTACAGCAAATGCGCATTCTTCTCAGAGTAGCAGGCAGACTGTAAAATCCCTCCCTGATCCGAGCCTTCCATTAACTCGGAAATAATGGCTGAGAGCAGAGGGAAGAGGCTCTTGTAAAGAGAAGGCCCGGTCAACAAGACATGCCTGTGACCCGCGGAGGCATTTGGCTTCTACAAAGAAACAATGTTTCTGTTGGGGAGTGAGGTAGAAAGAGAGTGGGCATCTGAGTGCCTGAAAGGGATACACAGTCAACAAGCCTTATTCAGGGGAGACAAGAGTATGGGGCTCAAAGGCAAGAGGCTCCCCAAATTTCTGGGAGCAAGATTGCTAAAAGCCTCGTCATTATAATTACCTTTCCTGGGTATAGAACTAATGCAAGGAACGGCCTCGTGGCTTCTACACTATAAATTATTGAAGCGGTCTTCTGAGTTTGTAAATCAATCTCAGAAACTGATGCAGAGGAATGTGTTCATATCAAATAGGTCCAATAGGCTTAAGGCGGAGAGTCTGTAAACGTCACACAGCCCTGCTCAGCCATACCTGCGCTGCTCCTTCCTGCCCACTCCGTAGCTCTATACTGAGTACCCTGTGACCAAGACTCCAGGAAACATGATACTGCTTGATTGACGGTGCAGCCAGCTAGCCACCTCCAAATATGTACCCCAAATGATCAAGTCAGCTTAGCATGAGATACATGAATGCTCATGTTGATGGCATTGCTTCCAAAAGCCATGTTGTGAAATAGATGAATGAAAAACATGTGAGATGCACATATACACACATGTACATACATACACACATGGACAAGTGCACACACACACACACACACACACACACACACACACACACAGTGAAGTTTTATGCAGCCAGAAAGAACGGAGTTATATTATTTTGCAAAAAATGGACAGAACCAGCAAAAATCAGTCAGACTCACAAAGGTAAGTATCACATGCTTTCAGCCATGTGAAACTTACATTTAAAAACAGGGGTTGGGGGGGGAGCTGGAGAGATGGCTCAGCGGTTAAGGGCACTGACTGTTCTTCCAGAGGTCCTGAGTTTAATTCCCAGCAGCCACATGGTGGTTCACAACCATCTGTAATGGGATCCGATGCCCTCTTCTGGTGTGAAGACAGCGAGAGTGTACTCGTATACATAAAATAAATGAATAATTCTGAAAAACTGATTAAAATTGGAAGTTATACTAGTAAAGTCCTCACCCTGAGAAGAGAGGAGGGGTGGGGAGGTGGTGGTGGTGGTGCCATCCAAGTACGCATGCATAAAAACCTTTACCCACTGATAGATGCTAATGAAAGATAAATTTATAATGTTTAAAATGAATATGCATTGCTGGGAGCATACAGATATACAACATATGGAACAGAGAATAACACATAAGTCTTAACACTTTCGCAGAAGGCATTGTGGCATTGCCTTGAGCAGCTGCAGGTCCCCTGTAAGATCTCTCTCCTTTCTCCCTCTTTTGCTCCCTCTCTCTCACTCCTACCCCCTCTCTCTGCCTCCTCCCTCTCTCCCTCCCTCTCTCCCTTCCCTCCCTTTATCTCTTGAATGAAACAATGATTAGAAATCTGTTTCAAGACTGAGGGGACAGACAAAGGCTGAGAGGACTGTGATGGACTTATGCACTCAGAAACTTGCTTGGTAAGGGTGCATTTCCCTGAGTTAGCTCTAAAATGGAAATATAAAAACAAAAAAGCCAAGTTAATAAAGAGCTCACATATATGAAATGGTGTTACTACTGGTTTTCTATTTTGCACAGTGAGACAACAAATAGACTCAGAATTACTTTTTGAAGATGAAGGGAGAAGTTACAGTTACCTGTCACATCACTGATGACTAATCTTTGGAAAACACTGCTCCAGTCATGACAGTGCTGGTCGTAAATCACTATGCTTCGGGAAGGAAGAGTCCATAAACATTCCCTGTGCTCTCAGGAAACTCCTCCAGGTATGCAGGTGCACCTTCAGTGTCTGCACCAAGGACTATCTGCAATCAGTTATTTCCTACCAGAGTACCCACAATGCTTTGCCTTTGTTCACAGTTTCCCAGGGAATGGCCCTTCGTGCCACTGTTCTAGCCTCATGTTTATGTCAACAGACCATCCACCCTGTCCTCTGCTGCTGAGCACTTGGAAAGTGGCTACTGCCAACTGAGATGGGATCTGTGTCAGATGCACACCAGGATTAGCACACATGCATGTATATGTATAAAATATCTCATTCATAATGCCTTTATATATCATTTGCATATCAAGACACTAATTTCAGCTATTTATTTTTCTCTTCTTTAAGAAGCCACTAGTGAATGTGACATTAAACGCAGCTTGTTTTGTGTTTCTATCGGACGGGGAGCTGGTTTGGTCTTCCCTTTGAGCCCATATGTCTTGTAACTAACCTGCCTCATTTTCACATTTTTGGGGGGTGCCTAATCTCCCCAAAGTGTGAGTGCCCTGGGGAGACTGGAGAGTCTGGGAGAGCATACAGTACCCTCAATTAACAGTAGTTGAACGTATGAATCGTGTCAGAGTTGTCACGAGAGGCACTCCGAGTGTTTCTGAGCACATCTGCTGTGCAGACAGCACACATGTCCTTTAGGTATGTCACCACACTGAGACTTTGAGGAGAGCCATGAACCTGTGTCCTTCGGAGAGCAGGCTGTTCTACGCATAGCGGAGAGGAATCTGAAACCAGCTCTGCCCGTGCTTGCAGGATGCTTT
Organism: Uromys caudimaculatus; assembly: GCA_028551405.1. Classification (NCBI taxonomy): domain Eukaryota; kingdom Metazoa; phylum Chordata; class Mammalia; order Rodentia; family Muridae; genus Uromys; species Uromys caudimaculatus. The sequence continues at coordinate 4,308,927 of CM052703.1, forward strand.
TATAGGGCTGTAAAAATATATCATTTTCTATGTTACATATTTTAACTTTGTGCAATTTCCCCCTTAGATCTTCAGAGCTTGGTGCCACTGGAGACACTGATCTAAAAAGAAAAAAAAAAAAAACACTAAGAAGATTCCAGGAAGGATGGATAACATGCTGATGCTGGCTGACATTTTGTACCAGGCCGTGTTTGCTCTCTTCTTCCACTACGAGACATCTCTGGGACTAGAGATGATTTGTGATTAACAACAGAAAGTAATGCAATGGTGTGACACCTCTGAGAAAGTTAAATGGGGTTGCTCAGATACGGAAGCTGTGGAGGGTCAGCGAGTTGGCTGAGGGGATAAAGGTGCCTGCCCCCAAGCCTGACAACCTGAGTTCAATCCCTGGGACCCATACGATGGAAGGAGAGAATGGACTCCTGAAAGTTGCCCTTTGACCTCCATGTGGTGTGCTGTAGCAGGCACACACACCTAAAATAAAGAAATGCAATATTTAAAAAAAAACCACAATCTTTTAAAGGAGAAAAAAAAGTTTCCTTTGAAAACACCTAAAATACCTTTGACAGATTTGTAAAGGTGTTACAATGTAACCCATTATGATATGTAATTAATATATGTTAAGAAAATTACTTTGAAACAGAAAACTAATAAAGGTTTGGTACTGATTTTCACACTCCTCCTTGTAAAGCTCTAGAAATAGAGCAGTACCCAGCCCTCTGAGACCAGCCAGGAGTCAAAGCTCCACACAGAATTTTAGTCTCTATAAAGGAAGTGGCTGCCAAGATGAGGGGCTAAATATTTGTGATTTAACACTCAAGTTACTCCAATCCCACTTTCTGAGGTTTTACACTGATTTAGGGAGAACCCCACATGGGCTGGGGAATCGCCAACATATGTCTCAAGAATCTGCACATGCCGAAGTCTAGAATCTTCCTAAGAGATTCGGTTTTTCTTGGGTACACCTATGGGGGAGCATTATCTCAGGCTTGATCACTGAATCATTTAAGTGCAGTCTTTCTTCACAGAAGAACATTTTCCTAAAAACAAACAAACAAAAAAAACAAAACAAAAACCCAAAACGTTACCTCTAATGGCTTTCAAACTCCCCACTCTGCAGAAAATGCAGTTACCACATCTCTTAACGTTTACTATTTTTAAGCGGACTTTTAACAAGGATCTCAAGATTATAACTAAGTTCCTGTAGACTTGAAGTCGGTAAGGTTCCCGCAGATTCGACGCTCTTTATTAAATCAGGAACAAAGAAACCCAATATCCTGCAAGCCACGAAAAAAAAGGTAAGCCAAAAAAAAAAAAAAAAAAAGGCAAAACTCCCCCGTGGCTCTCAGCACTTTACAAGAAAAGGAACAATCTAGATAGTTGGTATAGTTGGTATTAGCATCTACAACTCAACACTAAACTGTAGCGTTGAGGGGCCTTTCCCAGTTGACTTACTTTTCTCCAAGTACCTGTGGTTTCAGAATCATTAAACTGCCTTTGCACAGTGAGCAGCAAACAGGTTTTTAATCCGATGCTTGGGAAGCAGATTACCTTATTCAGGTGTGGTTTCTGTGGAATTTTAAGTGCAATTTTAAAAAGGAAGGACTATTTGTTTGAATGTGTGGGGTATTTTATATATATATATATATATATATATATATATATATATATATATATATATATATATATATATATATATATGATATATTTATTTGCTATTCTTAGTTGTTCTTTTTCATTTAAAAAAAAAAAGCCACAGGGATTTTTGTGGGTGGAGCTGCTGGGGAAGAGAGAAGGGGTCAAAGAGGAGAGCAGGTAATAGCTGAGCAGGGAGGACCCCTTCACCTCAGAGTCTCAAAGGCAATTATAAGCCAACTGAGCAGCTTCGTGGGAAAGAGCTCCATTCACAAGAAAGTCTGCTGACCTTCCCAAGGTCACTGGGCACGGCAACTGCAGTTAGAAATGCAGCCAGGGAGGCCCATGTGGCCATCCGTTTGAGCAGGTTTTCCGTTCTTCCAAAGGTTTCTAGACCCAATTCCCACAATCAACAAGCTTAGGGGGGAAAAATCCCCACAACCTTTAATTCATGCCGTGGAACTAATGAGAGCAATAGACTGCCAAGGTACAATGACTAAGAAGTGACAGGGTTAGAAACACAGAGACTGGGAGGGCAGCCCACACCTTCAATACCAGACCCATCTGCAGGGACAAGTAAATGGGAAAGGAAAAACAACAACTTAAGGGTGTTTTGTTTTGTTTTGTTTTTCTGGAAGTTGTCCCTTCCTTTGGAGCAATAGTTGAAGTCTTGGTAGGACAACAGAATCAGATATTAAATGCTTCAGAGTAAGCATTAATAGAGGTGTTAATAGAAAGAAGATGATCTTGACACTCTTAATTACCAGCTGTGAGCAAGGGTGCGCGTTGGAGAGAGAGAAAGGGGGAATTTGTGCCCTGAGAAATGTGGAAAATCAATGTTTTAGGAAACTATTTCTGAGAAACGAAGAGCATCTGCGGAGAGCTACATAGTCTAGGTATTTCTAGTTCATTCAAGAAGAAAGGAAGAACATCCCCCGCCCGCGGCAGAAGCTAGCAGGTATGATGGTTGGAAAACAAGAAGAGGCCTTGGATACCAAGTGCATGTGAGCAGTGCTCAGTATCTGACTGGAGGCAAAGTTTAAAGGCAGCCCCCAAAGATCCTGCCTCATGATCAGCTGGCTCATCATGGGCCTCTCAGGGCTTCTGGCTCTTTGCAGGCTGTAAGAGCAACTCCATTTGGAAACTTCTCAACTCCCCCATAACCAAATTGAATTGACGGAGACTCTCCCTCTTCCCACTAAAAGGTAAAAGAACCGTTGATGCAGTAAGTTAATCTACAAAGCATTAATAATAATAATAATAATAATACCCACAGGATTATATTTTAGGGGCTCATAGACTCTAATTGATATCAGGTTAAAGTGGGTGTTTCCCGAGATGGTTATCCTCTGAGAAGCAGTCCGATGGCTCACTACAGCAGAGCAAAAATGACTTGGGATATAGAGATTCAGAAGCAATATTCTAGATGGGAATTCAACTAACATAGAGAGTGTGAGTGACGGGGAAGAAGGAGAAATTAATTCCATTTGCTGATGTGCCTGCAGGGAGCTATTTTTAGGTATAATCCAAACACTGCATATCTTCTCCATTTTGATTAGTAGAAAATTGGCAGAGAGCCAAAAGAATTAGTGTTTCTCAGCACATTGAGCCAGAAATGTACAAATAAAACTACATTCTCCGTGCCAACGCATTTAACTTGAGCTACTCCTAAGCGTTATTTCCCTCCCCCCCCACAGAACACATGGTCCAGCTTTGTTAGAGACACGCAGAAGACGTCTGTTACAATTAGCAACACAAGTTCTAGACTAAGGTTCCCCTAGAAGCTTCCACAGAAGCTGCTGCTAAGAACTCAACTCTCAGTGCTCTCCTCAGACACGGGGGAGGGGCACAGAATTTTCTACCTAGCAATCTTACATAATGTCAGAGGAAGTCAGCAATCCAACACAATGTGAAATTTAAGTAAGTTAAGGGAAATGTGCTTAACAAGAAAAGGTTTCCCAATAGACGCTTAGAAGTTATTAATAATTCCAATTCCAAGGAAAGCACAGAACAGGAAAATAAACTCAATGGGCCAGGCTCAGCAGCTCCTAAAGGGCCCATCCCAATGTCCACTGCTGCACTGGGGGGAGGATGTATAGTTCCCCCCAAATTCCAATTACTCCACCACTCCAAAACCTGGCAGTGCCCACTTCCAAGGCCAATGTAGCAAGTCACCAAAGCTTAATTGAATTTTGTCTACCGTTGGCAACTTGATATATACAGATACAAGGGTAAGACAGCTCCCTGCAAGTTCACTGTCCTTTTCCTGCCATCTCCGCAATACTGTTTCAGCAGCTAACACACAGAACCAGCTACTGTAACTTTTGGGATTGGCAAACCAGTTTCTGGCATTCCTACAACACATGACTCTCTTCCTAAATAACAACCCAAGGTAGTTCTCCTGCATGTTCAGAATCTCACGGCCTACCTGTGAACATCTGTGGTGATCCCTCCAAAAGTCTTTTCTTGTTTCCTGCAAGCCCATGTAAACAGATCCTTCTGCAAAGTGAGTTCCTCTAGTTCACTAAAGAGACTGAACACGTCTACCCAGTAGTTAATACAGTTTGTTCTTAGAGTTGAGAGAACATTCATGATATTCAGAGCGGAGGTTTGCAGACCAGCACCCATGTTTGGGGTGGTGATACTCTCTCATGTAGACAGCAAGGTATTAACTGGGTACTTCAGGCTTCTTCAGATGAGAGAGACTGAGTTTTAATGTTATGAATGAAAAACCCTCCAACAAAAAGCATGTACATACTTTGGGGCGGGGCAGCGATACTAAAATGAACTTCAGCTCCTAGGGAACTTACAGTACTATTTTATCTTGAGATGGAGTTACATGGCGCTTTTTTCCCTGTCCCTTCTCTTCCTCTTTCTTTCTCTCTTCAGTTCCTACTTTCTTTTTCTGGAAACAGGGTAAACCTGTGAGGAGCCTTTGTAGACATGACTGCTGTTCATTTAGCCTTCCTTCCACAGGGCCAGCACCTTCTCAAAAGTCCCTGAGCTTTCAGACATGCCTTTGAAAAAGGGATGGGGAGTCCTGCCTTTGCCTGGAAGAAGCTGTCTATCCATCTTAGAGTGGAGCCTGAGCCAACACCGTCTACTTTTCGTTTTGGTTACATTACAGTTAAGTCGTGAAATGAAAAGCTTGTTTAAACATATTAGATAAACAGATTTGGGGAATGTACAATTAATCTCAGGATGGAATTTTACTATATGCTCCTCGGGAACTGATTTAAAAAAAAAAACAAAAAAACAAAAAAACAAACCTCTATCCATTTGGGTGTTATAACTCTGTTCCGAAGTTAAATGAAAGTTAGGAAGTTACGTTTGCCTTTCCTGCCCTCCCGGAACTTCTGCTGAAAAAGACCTAGGTACTTATGCGAGAGATAATATTTGCTTCACGAGTCCTTTATACATCTTTGCCTAAGCATCAACATTTTTTCCCCATTCTAAGCAGCCACTGGAGAACTGTGAGCTCACTGTGGTTTTCAATGGGGACACAAACATAAGCCGTTGAAGCCACTCACCATATTCAAGTGGGCGACATCGTCCTGTGGGTCATTCCCTCCTGCCTGTGTTTCTGTGAGTAGTTGCTGGGAGTTATCTGGCTCCAACACACTCTCTCTGGCTCTCCTCTGCAGAAGATATACAATCCCTTCTTCCATCAAGTGCGGCAGATGGGCTCCTGAGGGTGCCTAAGTGGCCTGGAATACCTTGAATCCGGCTGTGAAAATTTAGGGCAAATCTGTGGCTCTCTGTTGGTGAGCGCCTTATTTGGTCTAGAGGCATTTTGCTCTGTGATTGAGTCATGAAGAGATATTAACAGGGCTGCCAGTCTGTATTTTGAAGAACTCAGTCTCTTTGGTCATCATGGACCTCTTACAGACACACGGCACATAACCTCAATTGAGCTGCACTGCTGCTTTTATTGCACATGGACCAATTCCCCACATAGTAGTTAGTTGCACCAGAGTATAAATACTTGGTCACACACACAAAAAGAGATAGAATATACACACGAATGCTAAATTTTACCAGCAGATTCACGTGGGCACTTGGACATTAAAAAATAACAAAAATACGTAAGATAATAATATTTATAATATGGATACAGTTACAGTACCATGATAAGAGTATAAAAAGTAATTTTCCAATAATCCATCAACTCAATAACATAATAGACAAGAGAAACTGAGTTTGAATTTTATTTTAGCTTTTTAAAGATCTGCCCACCTCCCTGTCCCATTAAAAATATTTATTTTTTTGTGCAAGTTAACAACTTCTATGGATTTTACAATGCCTAACACTGTGCAAAATGGCCTTCCAACCACTGCCTTTTTTTTTTCTTTTTTGTCGTCTTTGTTTTTAGCCACATGTGCAATAATCTCAACTGTTTCCTTTTGTTCTGTCCTATCTTTAGTTGACAGAGTCACATGTCACAGAGAGAGACTCAGCGCCTGGTCCTTCCAACTAATATTGATACATAAATAAGCTGTTTAATATAAACAAGTCTTTCTATCGTGCTGTGCAATATGCACAGAGTGAGGTAGAGGATCCACAGCAGGACCACCGAGGCGCGCAGGGGACAGTGTTTGCCCTCCAAGAGAAAGCAAGGTGAACCGTGCTCCACAAACAGTTTCTCGAAACCAGATTTGTCTGTTTCGCACCCATCTTTTCCCTTTGCTTTAAGAACGGGAGACACCAGTACTCCGGAATTAATATTCAATTTCTTTAGAAAGCAAAAGGAAACACTTCCTGGCTAATTATCACCGCCCCCGCCCCCACCCCAACCGGAGCTGAATACTTAGGTTCTTAGGTGTGGAACCGGAAGGCCAGGTGTTAGACTCCATCCTCCCCCTTCCCCTCCCCTTCTAGTTTCCACTCGTGTCCTTGCAGAAAGTGTCAAACCCACCTGGGGGTAAAATGCCTAAAGGTACATTAAACACACGAAAGGCCGAACTTCAGAGAGAAAGGAACTCAAGACAAACCAGTAAGCCACACTAAGCGACACTTCTCCCAACTCCTCCCAAACTTTCCTTTTGGCGCAACGCTCGGTCTGGGGCTTTTCTGTACGTCTCGGATGATTCAATAGATCTGTGGGCTTCTCATTCACCTGCTTTCGGTCTTGAGTAAACAGAAATATCCTCTCTCCCCTGGGGAGCGGCTCAGGGGTGCCCAGGCGGGCTCTCTTCCTCTAGGGATCCAGAGCCCGTGTCCAGCCCGGGACTATGGGAAGCGGCGTCCGTGCGCCCAGAGAGCCTGGCCCTCTACACCTTGGACTCGGAAGAGAAGCCCTGGCGCCCCGGCTCGTCCAGGCTGGAATCGCTGTCCACAGTAGTCGTCCCGCCGTTGCAGCCGGCCCAGGGCTCCAGCAGGCGCGCGGGTGGGGTGGCCCCGGCGTCGTCGTCATCGTCGTCCGAGGGAGCTCCAGGGGACGGCGGCGGCCCAGCTCTCGCCAGGCAGCCGGAGGCGCGCGGCCGGTCCCCGTGGGCTGCGCGGCGTCTGCAGGCGGCCCGGCGCGCGCAGCAGAGCAGGCGCTGGAAAGCCTTGCGGAAGTCGGGGCTGCGGCAGTAGATGATGGGGTTGAAGGCCGAGTTGGCATAGCCCAGCCAGTTGAAGAAGACGAAGAGGCGATCGGGCACCAGGTCGCGGTGGAAAGCTTTCACCACGTTGGCCAGGAAGAAGGGCAGCCAGCAGAGCGTGAACACACCCATGATGATGCCCAGTGTCTTGAGCGCCTTCTGCTCGCGCAGAGCCACAAGGCGCGACGGCCGCCGCTTGCTGGAGCGCCCGTTGGCCAGCGAGTCCGCGGGGCGCGGTGGCCCTGGTGATGGCGAGGGCGTGGGTGAGGGTGGCCGGGCCGGGCCGCCGAGGAAGCGGCGCTCGCAGCTGTCGATCTTCTTCACCTGTTTCTGGGCCTCGCGGAACACCCGCAGGTACACGAAGGCCATGATGCACAGGGGCACGTAGAAGGAGACGACGGACGAGGCGATGGCGTAGGCCCGGTTGGTGACGAAATCGCAGCACTTGGGGTCGTTGTAGCAGCGGCGCGCTTCGTCGCTCTCAGCCCGCCACCAATGCATGAGAATGGGCAGGAAGGACACCAGCGCCGAGATGGCCCACACTGTGCACACGAGGGCCCGCGCTCGCGCGCGCGTCAGCAAGCTCTGGTAGCGAAAGGGCGACGTGATGGCGAGGTAGCGGTCCAGGGCGATGACACACAAGGTCTCAATGCTGGCCGTCACACACAGCACATCTACCGAAGTCCAGAGTTCGCAGAAGAAGGAGCCGTACTCCCAGCGGCCCCACACCACGATGGTGGCCCCGAAAGGCACCACCAGCAGCCCCATGACCAGATCCGCACTGGCCAGGGACATGATGAAGAGGTTGGTGAGCGTCTGCAGCCGTGGGGTCTTGGCGATGGCCACGATCACCAGCACGTTACCCACCACGATGAGCAGCACGATTAGCGCCAGCAGTAGGCCCATACCCGCGGTCCACTGCTGCGACAGCGGAGCTGAGCCCTCGCTGGCTGGAGGCAGCAGCGAGGCGGGAGGCGACGCGAGCACCAGTAGCCGCGCCGCGGTGGCCGCGCCGTCGGGCAGCGGCGCGGCCGACGACAGGTTGCAGGGTTCGGAGGCGCCCAGGGCGAGCGCCCCCGCGCCCATGCCGAGCTGCGGAGGCCGGGGGCGGGGGGTGTGGCGGGGCTGGGCCGCGCCTGGGGAGCACCCCAGGAGCCGGGGCTGCGGGGCCCGCGCGGGGAGGTCGCGGCCAGGTCAGGGCAGCCGCGGCTCGGGGCCGGAGGCATGGACGCCGAGCGCCTTCTCCTCCGTAGCCGAGCGCTGTCTCCGCCGCCGCCGCCGCCGCTGCTGCTGGAGCCGCTGTCGCTGCTGGAAGAGCCGCCGGGACCTCAGCATGTTTCTGAGCGCGCGGGGCTGGCGGCTCCAACACCCAGCACCTCCCCCCCCTTCGCTGCCACCCCCCCAGCCAGCCCCCGGGGGCCGTGCGTCAGGCTCCCGCAGCCAATCGCCGCCAAGGCACGCCCCCGACAATGGTGCCCCCACCCCCAACCCCCAGCACCCCTCCTACCCGCGATTGAAAGGCTCCAAAGATTGCGGGCGGACTACGCAGCCGGCACCCACGGGCTGCGGTGAGCGCGCCCTTTCCTGCTCAGGCTTCTTCCAGAGTCTGGTCTGCTGCGCCCCTTGCGGCGCCCCGCCGCCTCCTGTGTCCCCCTCCAGTGGTCTCCGCTCGCCTTAGCACCCAGCTCTCCGTTTGTCACTCCTGCAAGAGCGTCCCTATTTCCCTTCGGCGCCCCGTAGTTCCCTCGCCTCTCTACCTCTTGTACCCGGTTCCTGGTAGCTAGAAGGGAACCTTGCAGGCGTTCGGCGACGCTGGAGTGCCTTGGGCAGCCTATCTGCAGGGATTGGAGGAATTTAGCTGTGAGACTGGTTCTGCCATCAGGCAGCCTGGCTCTTCCCTGATCGCGAGGGGACCCGGCCAACATGACAGCTTGGGGGAATAGGAAGTGGGTGTTAGTGATTAAAGGAAACTTTGCAGCCAGGCGGGTTGCTGGAGCAGTACGCGCGCATCTGTCAGAAAGGCTCTCTGGGCGCTGTTTTCGCGCAGAGCTGTGCTCTCTCCCTCAAGTGCAGTGGATGGAGAAAGGAAGGGAGGATTTGTGGATGTAACTGCTCCCCAAGCCCAGCTAAGAAAAAGGATGCAACGAGCTTTGAGTATAAAGGAGAAGTTTAGGGCGACATTAAGTCCAGAGTAAATGACGCCGCCCCACCCCCACCACCCACGTAGAAAGAACACAGAGAATGACGCTTCAGACTTTTTGACTCCGGTACCAACACCTTAACACCCGCATCTGTGCTCCGTTACCCATGGGATTTTACAGTCTGAGCTGAGTCAACACAAGGTGCTATCCCTTTTTGGTTGACGTCATGAACTGGGATTTCAGATTTCTTGGTAGAGTGGCTAGACTCTCAAAATTGTACGATTAGCTTTGGGAAGACGAGGGAAGAAAATATATAAATACTCAAGGCGATTAAATCTGAAAGCATTTAAAGTCATACCGCATTTCCCCTTCACATTGTCAAGTGAATCTGAAACTAGAGTGTTTGGCTTAATTCCTAATGGAAGCGGAGGATGGACCTCGGGCTGAGGTCCTCTGATCTGCCCCTGAGATTGCCTCCACCTCAGGCCATAAAAAGGAAATCTGCAATTAAGTTCTTGAGAAGCAAACAGTTCCCAATTGTCTCAGAAGGGAAGGGTGCTCGGTTGTGTTATATAATGTTATGTAATGCTCCCGAGTCTTTCTTGCATTGGAATAAAAAGATTAGCATCTGGGAGGAACAGCAACACGTGGCCAAGCTGGTATTCTCACCTTGCCAAAAGACACAGGCCCACAGCCGTCCATCTACAGCCTAACTCTTATAAAGTCAACCCCACAGATGTGCTATAGGCGCAAGCTTGACCACTGAGAGAGTTACCACGGGGAGAGTGATCTGTTTATTCACCCCTGCCCTGGACATAACAGGCCTCAGTTCTGCCAACTTGGGGAGTTTTGAGAATCTGGGAACAGGATCTACACAGAGGGGGGAAGGAGTTGGCACCCCCAGCCACCGCAGCCTCTTCAAGTCAGGGTCTCCCCTTCCTCAGGCTTTTAGGGGATGGCTGGGAGGACTCAAAGGGCAGTCTAAAAACAGCCAGTGTTTGGAAGTGAGTTGATATTAAGGCTGACCAAGAAAAGGCCTCTGAGGGCTGGGGTGTGGGGAAATTCAGAAAGAGGCTTTCTGCTAAGTGGTGCTGTTGGGCTGCAGTGTGTCAACCTCGTGTCCCCAGGGCATGGCATTTCTGAGGATGAGAAGTCCAGAGCTGGGGCTAGTAACCTTGTGATATTTCTATGTATAAACACTTCAGGCAGCAGGACCCTGATTCTGGATTTGGTGACTCGCCTGGAACTTTCCCCTGCTTATTTGGTGTTACATTAAGTTTCTCTGTATTTCTGTGGAATAAATGCATTCAAGTGTAAGCATTCAAAAACCAGGACGCTTTTCTAGCAGAGCCTTCGTAGAAAGGAATCCCAGATATTCTTAGGGACTTTCCTCAGCTGTCCTGACAGGTGAGCTTGGAATAGTGTGGCTTCAGCTAGCATGAAGATTGTACTTTTTTTTTTGGTAACACTTCTTAGATAAGAATATGAGATTAAGAAGAAGTCGATATAGCAACTGACCTAGTCTTGTTTTCTGTTGCTATGACAGGATACCTGAACCTGGGTAATGTAAGGAGGGCTTTATTTTGGCTCAGAAATCTGAAGGTTGAGAGGTTCAAGTCCAGACAGTTGCCTCTGGTAAGGGGCGTCTGGAGTAGTAACAACCTGCTCTTCTGATACCTAGCCAGATCAGATAGCAACTATGTATCCACCCTGTCAGGCTAGCTACCGCTCAACACTCCCGCCCCCTCAACCAACCGTGCTCAAACTTAGCATCAGCTTACACTCATATTACATGCTGCAGGGTCAAAAGGTCATTTTCTACTTGTCACTCAAAGTGGATCAGTTCGTAGGACCCCACGGTGTTTAAGTAAACAGTAGAAAGTCGCAGTGTTAATCCGCACACCTGAGAACCATGAGCCCCTTCCTCAGAGTTCACACCCCTGCTGCCTCCTTTCCCATTTGGCTCCAGGCTCCCTGCTCCCTACAGGAGACTTAGTATTCTGTGTTTATGCTGTGAGTAACTCTCATTCCCTTCACACTTACACACCAGGGCTGAGTGTGTAGCTCAGCGGTACAGCAGTTACCTAGCAGGCAAAGGCCCAGCCCCACCCAGTGCCGGCCTTCAGCTCCATCACTATCAGCCCACAGCATAGAGTTCTGTATGCTCCCATCGTAGGAAGCTCTGTCCTGGTTTTGGATCTAATCTCTTTCCATAGCTGGGGTATATTTTCGTCTTGCTTCTCCTTCCTCCTTCTGTCTTCCTTGCCTGTTGCTTCTGGAAATAATCTCCCACTGACCTACGGTGACTGTGCTTCAGGTGGCTGTGACAGATTGCCTTCCGACGTCTCTTAAATCATTTTGATTCTGTGTCCTTTTTTTTTTTTTTTTTTTTTTGCCTTTTCTTTATGGAGAGTCGGAGAAACCATCTTACCGTTTTTACAGCTCCCATGTTCATTAATAATTACTTGACATTAATTAATATTTAACTTGAATTCATAAATGTCATATTTAATTAAAATCTCTTTTTTTTTTTTTTTGCACAAATGAGGAATGGTTGAATATTTCCAGAAGTTGGAATCTCCACTCATGCTTGTAAGTCACACAGTCCAGTTGATATTTCTATATAAGCACCTCTAAACACCCCTTTTATGAGCAGAGTCTCATTGTGTAGCCCATTCTGTCCTGTGATCGGGGCTGGCCTCAAGCCCTCAGCAGTCTTCCTGTCTTGGGCTCCCAGCTGCTGAGGTTTTGTGAACTACCACACTCAGCTAATTTCTACTCAATGGAAATGTTAGAACACTACTTATGCTCCCACCACCACCATTCCCAGCTTGGGAAGATCTCTGAGAATCTCATGTCAAGTCCTAGATCAAGTCACATATCTATAGTATAGTGATTAATAGTCACTCCAAGTCACTCATGGTTACATGCCATGAACCTGACATTTCCACCCTTGAGAATGAAGGTGGACAGACAGACAACTGCTGAGAGGCAAGCCAGGGAAACCGTAGGAAACACATCAAAATCCACTAGTGAACCTGCCCTGGAGGCTGATAATGACCTCGAGCCTACTTGTAATCAAGCCATCACTAATCAAAATATCTCCTAATCAGAGCCTAAGTGGTTCATCCTAAGGATAGACACACAGCTTGTCACCTAAAGCCATATGGCTGCCCCAAGGATCAGTCAGTGCTAACTGAAGGAAGGACAGCCTGGCTCAGGCTGGCACCTTAGGTCATATGCTGGATCTGTAGCCACAGTTTACACAGGGACAAGCAACCGCAGTGGCTATGATCACAACAAGCACAGAGGAGTGTATACAGTAGGCACAGCCAAGGCTGCGCTACTTAGAAAATCCAAAAGCTTTCCTGTCTCCCCACCCCCTCTCTGCCTCCTCCTCTCCCTGGTGTGCCTGACAAGTACATCGAACAATGTCAGAGCCAATAATAATATTTTTCAAAAATTGGATGCATTGGAAAGAGTTCCGATGGGGAGGGAGGGGCAGAAGATCCAGGCTTCTGTCCTGGCTTCGCTATTTGACCTTCAGGAGTGACTTCACCTTTCAAATGAATTCACTGTTTGCGCTCTCTCTCTCTCTCTCTCTCTCTCTCTCTCTCCTCTCTGTATTAAGTATGAAATAAATGGCATACTTTAGGGTTTTTTTTTTAAATCCACACACTGTGTATTTGTAATGCGAGGCTGAACACTGCCTTATCTCTGCGACCTTTCAGATCACAGAAGGTGCCAAGATCTGCAGAAGAGTCCGTGCCCTTAGATAAGCTTCTTAGTCAGTGTGACCCTTCTTTGTCACACTCAGTATTTACTGTGACTCAGAGGATGGGTAGCAGGGAACTATTTTTAATTCTCTTATCATGAACAAATCATCTTTTAAAAGATATTTTTTCCAGAGAGAGAGAGAGAGAGAGAGAGAGAGAGAGAGAGAGAGAATATGGTTCTTTTGTTTCTTTGTCATGTCCTTACTTAGCATATGTACTTTGCTTTTTCCTTTTTCTTCTCTCTGTGGGATCAGTACCAAAGTTGGGTCCATATGCCTGGTAAGTAAAGGCTGTACCACTGATATACATGGCAGCCCGTACCCCACATTTTTTTGGAAAATATAATTCTATTACACGTATGAGTGTTCCACCTGCATGCATGCCTGTGCATCCTGTGTGTGCCTGGTGCCCAAGAAGATGACAAGAGGGCATCAGATTCCCCGGAACTGGAGTTACAGATGAAGATGAGGTACCATGTGGTCCCTGGAATCGAACTTGGGTCCTCTAGAAGAGCAGCCAGTGTTCTTTTGCTGCTAAGCCTTTTCCCAAGCTCCCATTTAAAAAAAACGTTTAGGTTGCTGTGTGCAGGTGTGACTGCACACGTGGGGGGTGGGCGAACGTGGGCTGGGGGCAGGCTTGTGATGCTTCTCTGCATCCACCTTCTACAAGGCTTTTGAAGATGGAACTTGGGCTTCCCAGGCAAGCTCCCTGCCCAAGCTGTACCCACTGGAAAGATTTGTACACGTGCCTCTCCCACTTAAATTTTAGTGTACTTCAGCACTGACCTATCAGCAACTCCGAGAGGAACTGTGCTCTAGTCTTCTGGTTAGTGCCCTGACCAGCACCTTGAAGGGGGGAGGGAAAGAGGGGTGCAAGACAGCATAGCGCAGCCCTAAACCGGCCCTCATGGTTTCTGCTGTTACTCCCGTGTAAGGAATGAAGATTGGTCGGTCAGTTTCAACCCCACGTGAATATGTTAGTGGCAGTATGCATATTACCATTCCATGTGACAAGCCTCTGGCTGATAGCTTTTCTTAGGTTTGTCTAAGTCCAGGCCTGTGACAACAGGCTGCATGAATGAACTCAGAACCTAGGTTTTCTTTTTAGCCGTCTTAATGTGCTCCAGATAAACAATTATGTTGTAGGATCTGGCGAGTTGATAGCCACAAGAATTCCAAAGCCCGTGGCCGTGAGTGTTCAAGGGACAAGAATGTTCTCTTCTAAAGACTCAACCTCCCATTTGCCCTGGCTTACTAAATTTCTGTGTACTAGTGGAACCACTTAAAAGGTTATGTCTAGAAGATTCTCTACAATAAAAGAGAACATTGTGTTTTCCTGACGGCCGTGGAAGGCGGGCATCAGGGCCATCCAACCGAAAGGACTTGCCAAGAGGCATAGGCGGAAGAGATCACCTGCTTCATCTCAGGGGTGAGAAAGCCAACTGCTCAGATTCCTTCCTTTCCACTTACTACTTTGAGAATGTCAAACAGACGTCTTCTTGCCTCTTGGTGTTGTGTAGATTTTTGTGTGTTTAAGGGTACTCATTATCGACAGACTGTAAAAATGTCTGTGCAGACCTTAGTAGGTACAGGCATGCCGTGGCCTTTGTCTCAGCAGGACAGTCAGTCTGAAGACTACTTTGTTGTTGGTAATCACTGTGGTCAGGCTTCTTGCTTTGAAAATAAATACCAAATCTTTGACATGTGAGTATGTGTGTGCGAGTGTTTGCATGTGCAAGTGTTTGTGCAAGTGTGGTGTGTGTGTGTGTGTGTGTGTGTGTGTGTGTGTGTGTGTGTGTGTGTGTGTGTGTATTTGACAAGTAAGACTACTATGGAGTCAGATGGTGAGTTAAAAATCCAGGTTCTGAACTGGGCAGCGGTGGCGCACACCTTTAATCCCAGCACTTGGGAGGCAGAGACAGGCGGATTTCTGAGTTCGAGGCCAGCCTGGTCTACAGAGTGAGTTACAGGATAGCCAGGGCTATACAGAGAAACCCTGTCTCGAAAAACAAAACAAAACAAACAAAAAAAAAAAATCCAGGTTCTGTCAGTTAGATGAGTCAGGATGATGTGAATTATGTGAATACTTTAGTCCTCAGCTTTGTCATCTGTTAAATAGGAACAAGAACATCCGCCTCTAAGTTGTTTGGGATATTTGCTGTGATAATGTATAGGAGGCATGCGGTATAGATCTCAATTCATCAGAGGCACTTACTGAACACTAACTCTTTCTTCGCTGGACTGTTTTTGGGAACTACAACATAACACAGACAAGCAGTAAGATTATATCATAAAACACACACACAAAAAAACCCTTGTTATATATAAAAAACAAAGGCAGCAAAAGAACTGGCTTCTAGTCAGTGAAGCCAAAGAGATATTATTTAAGGTCAGAGAGTGCAGTAATGAGCCTTACTTGATAAGTACCTTTTTATTTCGGAAGCAAATTTGTTCCTTGGTGGTCATTTCATCTGATTATTGTTCCATTTGGGGACTTTGAACTTCCCAAACTAATTTTGCATCATGAAAAGGTCATTCCGGAGAGGACTCCCCCTGTGGTATAACCATTCCAAATAAACAGAAAACAGCGTTGGCGAAGCACAGTCCACTCAGCTCTGAGTGGGCAGTTTATTCTCCCAGCTGCACTTGGTCCAAGCTGCTCTCTTGAAGATACAAATGTACAAGATCCCACGGAGGCTGAGAGCTCCCTGGGGACCAGCTTTATGTCAAGGCAACATTGTATTTTGTAGAACTGGAGCTATGGCACCTTCAGCCAGGACGGCGGGAGGCAAGGACGGGCTGCCAACAAGGAGGGAAGATTTTCCAGGTCCACGTGGCTTAGCTTCTAGGAGGATCTTCTCTGTTAATTTTAGAGTTTTAATGTCTTCTTGGTCTCCTTTCTGTTCTTTTATAATAAATTAAAGGAAAATTGGATGAGTGTATGTGGATAGGGCAGGGGGTGAAGAAGAAACCATCTTGAAATTTCCCATCAGAAGAGAGCACAGGGAGGTCACCATTGCCACTTACAAACAAAGCCACCAGTGTCACCTACAGACCCCCATTATCACTATCAGAGATGTCACCTGATGTTTTGTATATCGCCCTTCATTAAGAATTCAGACAGGATACTGTGGAAACGCCCCCACCCCTAGAAAACAGGAGGATGAAAATTTTATTATTATTTTCCATAATGCTTCAATTATGCAGAATGTGAATTTAAATAGCCCTGTCATTCCCTGGCAGCATGCAGCTAATGAGGAATGACTCAGCTTTCGGGAAGTCCACACTGCAGGTCTGAGCAGGTGGCTTGGCCCTCCCCTGAGCTGTGAGGGAAAGATCTATTTGAGACCCCTGTCCTTGGCTTGTGGAGGGCCACCTTCTTCTGTTTTTATCTGTCTCTGTGCCCCAACTTTTCTCTCTCATAAGAACACTTGCCACATTGGACCAGGGTCCACTCTAATGATCTCATGGTAACCTGTCAGTCTCTGAAAAGACCTAATTCCAAGTAAGATCACCTCGCAAAGCAGCAAGAATTTAGAGTCTTGGGATGCATATTTCAAGCTATGGCATAAGGAACTTCACGCATTGCCTTTATCACCTGTAACAGGTATAAGCCATATTTACTGACCTCTGGGACAAATGACAAGCCTAAGGTGGATTTCTATGTCATATTTGAGACAGCCCCAAAATACAGTATCTAGATCCTGGCGATATAATGTTGCATGACTATTCACATGGGGATTGTTGTTTGGTGAAGTGCACACGTATGAAAGGAAATCAGCGTGGGTCTCAGCAGTGGGGGAGTAGAAGACATGTGTGTGCTTACAATGGTGTGTGTTTGTGTGTGTGTGTTTGTGAGTAACTGCTGTTTTATAGCTTTTATTGCAAGCCATGAACCTCAACATTTTTTTTTTTTTGTATATGTGCTTGAACAATTTGGTTTCTTGCTAATGATTTAGATTCACAAAGAAAAACTAGCTAATCCCGTTGGTTAGTCACGTGGGTCACCTTTTACAAGTTGTTTTGATATTATATACACAAACTTGGAATCTTTCCCCATGGCTGCAACTTGGCTGTTATTTTTTTTTTCCAAGAAAGAATTAATGTAACAGACAGCAAATAACCGTGTAGGAAAAAATACAAACTTTCTTTTTCTTTTTCTTTTTCTTTTTCTTTTTCTTTTTCTTTTTCTTTTTCTTTTTCTTTTTCTTTTTCTTTTTCTTTTGAGACAGGGTTTCTCTGTGTAGCCCTGGCTGTCCTGGAACTCACTCTGTAGATCAGGCTGGCCTCGAACTCAGAAATTCACTTGCCTCTGCCTCCCAAGTGCTGGGATTAAAGGTGTGTGCTACCACTGCCCTGCAAATACAAACTTTTGCAACTGAGGAACAAAGCCAGCCTTTGAGGCAAGGGAAAACCAGATACTCGAATACAATCCAATGAGAAGCAGGATTTTATGACCTTGAAATTAGGATTTTGATTGAGAGAGTGCTTCAGATCCTAAAATATCAGTTAGGAAATAGCTCCCTTCAGTGTCTTGATTTAGATTTAGATTATTATAGGACTGGGGGAGCAGCTCAGTGGTAGGGTATTTGTCTAACATGCACAAAGGATTTGATCTCAGTAAAACACACACACACACACACACACACACACACACACACACACACACACACACTCACACACTCATAGGAAATTTGAAGCTCCATTGTATAATGATAACCAAAACTAAGCGTAATGTAAAATATTGGTGTGTGTGGTGAATGTATATGGTATGTGGGGGTAGACGGGTACTTATGTAAGCATGTATATGAGGAGGTCAGAGGGGAGGACAGCCTAATGTGTCAACCCTCTAGTTCTAACTTACGTAAGACAGGCTCTGTCCATTGTTTGCCACTAGTCCACCAGATTCCTGGGGTCACGCCCCTCATCGCACCATAGAAAAGGTGGGGTTACACACAGGAGAGCTCTCTCCCCTAGCTTTACATGGGTGCTTGTAATTCAAGCTGGGATCCCTGAGCTTGCACAGACAGCGCTTTACCCACGGAGATGTTTCTGTATCCTCCAATCCAGCATTATCTTAATCTGCGCCTGGCCACGAACCAAACAAACCTAAGATTTATGCAGAAGAACAAGCTTACCTCCAGATCCTCACTGACTGAGGTCCAAGAGCTCTCACCAATGACTTGCCTTCCCATGTGATACTAAGTCTGGCTCAGCCTGTCCTGGGCCTCTCCACGTCAGGGCTGAATGTGCAAGCAGATGCCTTTGAGTACCGAGTAGGAAAAATCCGGGGATCACGCTAACATAGCCTGCCATTCTATAAGTACTGGTGCCAACTCCTCCCTGGATAGGTCTGGTATATCTGTGTTACATAAACAGCACGGATTTAGATGTATTTGATTCTCTATTTTTAAAAATGTCATATGTGAGTTTTTTTTAATGGCTGGGCTAGTTTAGTTGAACAATCTTATGTAAGATAGCACTTAGAAGCTCAGATCTGTGGGTCTGTGTATTATTTAGTCATCTGTTTGTGCAACTGTATTTTCCACCTAATTTAT
Organism: Uromys caudimaculatus; assembly: GCA_028551405.1. Classification (NCBI taxonomy): domain Eukaryota; kingdom Metazoa; phylum Chordata; class Mammalia; order Rodentia; family Muridae; genus Uromys; species Uromys caudimaculatus. The sequence goes on from CM052703.1 coordinate 4,327,621, forward strand.
GATGAGCAAATAGTTTCTCTGAACTCTCAAGCTCTGTTTCCCTGCTTCGGTTTGGTTTGTTTCCCTCTCAGTTTCCTTCACAACACCTTACAGGGAACTTTCCCTGCGAACCCGCTGTGATACTTCTGCAGAGGTAAGGAGCATCCCTCAGGAAGCAGCCCAGCCAAGTGAGCAAAGTGAAGCTTGGAATGGAATCCCTGCGTAAGTCACGTTCCTCCCAGTGCAGTTCAGTGGAGAGGTGGGTCTGTGGCACATGCTCTTTCAAAACCAACAGCTAACTAAATTGAGTCACCATGCACTGAGCATCATTTGCAGTGTCTTACCTAGTTATCATAATAGTCTGGTCAGACAACTGTTCTGACTTTAGGGGCAAGGAAATGGGAGCTTGGAGAGGCTGGTTTCCTGGCATTTCACCACCAGTTAACTGGCATGTGACTTGCAACCCAGTGCCTTAGTTCCCTTCCTCCTGCTGGGACAAAAGCCACTTAAAGAAGGAGGGATTTATTTGAGCTCACAGTTCAGGGTACAGTCCACTAGGGGAAAGTCAGCACAGCAGGAGGTGGAGCCAGCAGGCACTTTGCACCCACAGTAAAGAAGCCTGCAGGATGGAAGACTGTGTGCTTGCTGTTAAGTTCTCTCTCCTTCACATTCAGTCCAGGACCCAACCTGTGAAATGCTGCTGGCTGTATTCAGGGTCCTCCCACCTCAATGAACTTCATTCATACCCTCACAGGTAGACCCACTACCCAGGCAATTCTGGATTTTTTTTCAAGCTGATGGTTCATGCTAGCTCTCAAACCAGAGACTCCAGAGCCAAAGTTCTCCTGTTCTCATTTTTGAAATAGTTTAGTTATTTGAAATTTAGAAGATAAACTGATAGGATAAAGCTTAGTTGTGGGGCTAGAAGTGTATAGATCAGAGGCAGAGCATGTTTGAGGTCCACAGGCTCACACATGCATGAGCATACACACAGACACAGACACACAGCTCACACATGCATGAGCATACACACAGACACAGGCACAGACACACACATACACACACGCACACAGACACACAAACACAGACACACACACATGCACACAGACACATGCGTGTGCACACACACAGGCACACACACAGACACAGGCATACACACAGACACACGTATGCATGCACACATGTGCACACACATACAGACACACAGACACACACACATGCTCACATGCACACACACATGTACACAAACACAGACACACGCATACACAGACACATGCGTGTGCATGCACAGACACACAGACATACACATACACACATGCATGCACACATGTGCACACACGTGCACAGACAGATACACAGACACAGACTCACATGCACATATGCACACACACATGAATACTGTACAGTCCACAATCTGAATTTTTCTGGATGCTCCTCTTTTGTAAGAGCCTCATTCATAAGGACATTTTCTATGAACACTTCAGACCGGCTCTCCAGAAGTTACCAGATTCTCTGCTAGGCATTTCCTCCCTTTAACTGTTACCATGTTTCATCTTCCCCTCAAGTTCCTTCAGAATCCACAATTGCGCCCTTCGAATGCCTGTAGGGTTTCTGTCTCAACTGTGACAAGGAGTAAGAAAAAAATCCTTACCTGGAGGCCATGATGGCAGGAGCATCCTTGACAGAAGACATGCTCACTCCCCAGGGCCCCTGTGCCCACCCACTCTGCTGCACAGGATGTAAGGCAGCTGGCAGAATTTTTTATGCATGAGTCAGGTACCAGTCTTAGTGTCCCCAGGGCAGGGCCTCAGATGTACTCCTAAGACCTGCTGCTTTGTTTGAATGTGAAGGAAGAGACTCACAGTGTCCCCACAACTCTGCAAGAATGAAGGACTCATTCTCAAACCTCTTTAAAGATCCTAAAGATGAGGCCCTGGAAACCCCAGGACAGCTCTTTTTGGTTCACCTCTCAAGAATTGACGCAGATGGCCCGGCAGTCTCTGAAGAATGTGTGGGAACCACCTAATGCTCCTTGTTCTCAGTTTGGGGGTCTCGGTTTGGACAGAGACATCAGAACGTCCTAATTTAACTTCCAGCTACGCACAGATTTGGTAGCTGAGCAGAGTCGTAATTAGAATTGCTGGGGAGGAAGAAGCAGAGGAGAGTGTGCTGGCACGGGGGCAGCCAGAGACAGGCAGCACTGCTGTCTATAAGAAGCAAAGGGAAGAGGAACCCACACACAGAATTTCAGAGCCTTGAGCCAAGATCCTTGGAGGTGAGGAGACCTAAGAGCTAGCACGGTACGGAAACAGAGTAGGATGGTTCCCAAAGGGTTGAACCTACCATAAGGATGAACTGTGACCATGCACAGAGTAGTCAAAGGACAGGCAGATTCAATGAAAAAGAAGGGGACGATGTAGTGGCAGTCAGCTATCCACTGCTGTGTCAAAACACTGAGGAAACCAACTTAAATGAGTTAAAGATTTATCTGGGCTCATTGTTTTAGTGCATAGCTCCTCTGATCCAATGAGGTTCAGGCTTGCAAGGAAGGTGTCAACGTGGAGAAAGGCTGCTCTCCTCATTGAGAATTACTTGAGGATTTTTTTTTTCTTTCGGTTTTTCTCTGTGTAGCCCTGGCTGTCCTGGAACTCACTCTGTAGACCATGCTGGCCTTGAACTGAGATCCTCCTGCCTCTGCCTCCCAAGTGCTGGGATTAAAGGCGTGCGCCACCACTGCCCGCTCATGAGAATTAGAAAGAGAAGCAGGGAAAGGTGGGGACAAGGTAAACCCTTCAGAGCAATACCCAGTGACCCACGGACTCTGCCCAATCTCCACCCCCTAACAACTCAGCTATGAATCCATAGATGAATTAATCAAGCAACAAAGTTGTAACCTCCTGCCCAACAGCCCTGGACCAGCATATCATACACAGTCTTTTGGGACATTTAACTTCATTTGTCTTATTTTTGTTTACATTTATTTGTTCACTTAATGCTTGCATGCAGAGACCAGAGGACAGCGCGCAGTTGTTTCTCTCATTCTCCTGGTGGGTTCTTGGTGACAAGTGCCTTTACCTGCTGAGCTATCTAACTGGCCCTTTGGGGACATTTTATATCCAAGTCACAGAAATACATCATACAGGATCCATGCCCTGACACGTAGAATGTTCCAGTTCCCAGAAACCAAGAGCAAAAGACAAACAGCTCAACAGAAAATGAGCAAAGACCATAAACAGAGCGCTCACAAGTGAAGAAAGAGAAATGGCCCTTAAATACTGAGACAGCCTAACCTCTGTCTCCATGAAGGAACTGCAAGAACAATGAATAGCACAGGTCCATTTCTTGCCTCTGAGCTCGGCCAAAACTTGGATAATACCCTGCACTGGCCAGATGGTGGGGAAATCAGAACTCTGTGCCAGGTGCAAGGAGTTCCTGGCCCTTGTCTCAAGGAGGCTGACAGTGTGTATTTGACTAGGTAGACTAGGCTAAGCTCAAATTCATGGTGAGTCTCCTACCTCTGCCCTCGAGTTCTGGATTGCGAGTATATGTCTCGTCAGGCTGCCAAGCTACTTTGGCTGTGGGCCAGCAGCTTTCCCACTGTGTCCTTATCTCTGATGGTTCCCTCAAGCCCTCTGTGCTGACAGTCCCACCTCCCCCCTGGCCTTTAGCTCCTGCAGTACTCAAAGGCTCAATCCGGCATCATCTTTCTACTTCTATAATCTTCGTTGATCACCTTACCCATTCCCAGGATCTTAAAAAAAAAAAAAAAAGACTTGTTTTTATTATGTTAATTATGGGGGTATGGGCACATGAATGCAGGTGCTCACAGAGGTCAGAAGTGTCCAATCCCCATGGAGCAGTTGTCAACTGCCTGGTTTGGGTGCTGGGACTCAAATTCAGGTCCTCAGCAAGAGCAATATTTGCTCTTAACCACTGAGCCATCTCTCCATCTCTCCCACCAGAGTCTTTTAAGAAGTATTTGTTTTTATCCTTAATTCCATGTGCATCTGTGTCATGGCTTCTGTGTTCTCTAGGGCATAGCTGGTGCTTCGTTCATGCCTTTCCTTGGTGAAAAATTGGGAAAAGGGCTTCCTTAAGCCCCATAGAAAGCCACTCATTTCAGTTGGAAGGCGGCTACCTCAGCTCCTTACCTCCTCAATTGCCTACCTCATGACACTGTCACGTGGCTAGTGAAGCTCCAATGAGTGAACCAGGATGGGGAAACACCGACATTTACACCACAGGCTGTGTTTAATTAGTCCAACAGACTTTTGAAGGACATTTAAAATTACATTTACTGTGTGTATATATGTGTGTCTGTGAGTGCGAGTGTGTGTGCTTCGGCACACTTATGCCATGATACAGAAGTCAGAACATCTGAGGGAGTTCTCTCCTTCCACGATGTGAGTCTTGACGGCTGAGGTCCATCATTAGGCTTGGTGACAGGCGCCCTCACCTAAGGAGCCATCTCTCCAGCTCAAGTGTTCTTTCCCCTCCTGCATCAGATCACTTCCTTGGGTTTATGGAATCTCTTAACCCATGATCTCTCCATCCTGCCCTGTCAAAGCCAGACCTTCTGCAGTCGGCCCATTGCAATTCTGGGCTTGCCCCTTCCAGTCTTGCTTGGTGTGGGGGACCTGGGTTACACTGTGCCTAACACTCCCGTCCATAAACTCTGGCAACCTTCTAGCACCTTAAGTCTCCAGCTTTGTGTCTGGAGAGTGAGCAGCCTGTATTCAATTGGCCGGCCATACCCTGAATATTCAAGCACAGGAGGTCCCTACTGATCTCCTGGCTTTCCTCGCTGGGGGCCGGCATTTCATCGAGGTCTCTAACAGGTTCTACCATCCCCAGAAGGTTGTGTCTGATGCTTTAATCTAAGTGTTTGAGAAATCTGTTCTCCATTCTGTAAAAGGTGAGAAGCCTGCATGGATCCTAAATCAGGAAAGCATTGCTTTGTGTCTGTCTTCCCTTCGCAAGGCATGAACTTGGTTGGTTCCTTCATCAGATGTGGTTGCTCAGACCTTTGAAGGGTCACCAGATTTTTAACCTCCTCCTAGATCAGTGAGTGGTTCTCAACCTCCCTAATACTGTGACCCTTTAATACAGTTCCTAATGTTTTGGTGACCCTCGACCATAAAATTATTTTTATTGTTAGTTCATAACTGTAATTTTGGAATTGTTATATATCATAATGTAAATATGTGTTTTCCAGGGGTCTTATGTGACCCCTGTGAAAGGGTCATTCAACCCACAAGTGGGTCACAATCCACAGGTTGGGAACCACTGTCTTAGAGCTTAGGGCTTTGAGAATTCAAAGACAAATATGTATTATATGTATATGCACATGTGTGTGTTCATATGTGTGCATATGTATATACATACATATTGAGAGATAATATAAGCATATAGTCGATTGTTATAGAAATCAGAAGCTGTCTGGGGGACAGAGCCTTGGTTTTCACTTATCTGGATATTTCTACTTTGGTGGCTGGGAACTATTAAAATAGTTCCCAGAATATTTAAACTCATGGTTTAAATAAACATTTATTTAATTGAATTGTTAGCCAATGCATGTAGGAACAAGCTGGACCTACATGCTTTGTCTCTTATGAATAGAATAAAAATAGTCTGTGTAATTTATCAGATTTTCTGATCAAAGGTTTTGTTCTTTCCCCTAGAGAGAGGGTGATGAAGAGGTCATTTGTAAGTAGCTAATTCCTTTCCACATTCAGTGGTTTAGCACCCTTTGGATGGATGGATAACAACTCAGTTTGATACTTCATATCCATCTTTCCCTGGTTTTCACTTATGAAAGATGCTTGAAATACTTCAACAGGGGCAGGTCAAGGGAGGGGTGGGGGCCAGCCCACATTCTCAGCCTCCCAAGCTGCACTCGCTGAGCGAGCTTCTCCTAAGCAGGCACTGCACTGTGGGGGCTGCAGTCACCCTCAGTGTGGGTTTGCCTGCCTCTTGCAGCATTGTGTGGGAAGAGTTTAATTACAGGGAGAGAAAGCGGCTGCATCCAGCCATCTTCAGTTCCCCCGGGAGGTCAGTGAAGGGGACTGTAGATTATTGTTTCTGTCTCAATCCCATTGAGAGGAAAGGAAGACTGGGTGGGGCAAACTGGCATTTGAATTTTTCACTTTTTTTTTTTTTCAGATGTGAGCCAAAAATGCCTGTTGCGTTTCTAGTGAGTGTGATCATCACCCGGCAGCCTTCCTGAAGCGCCTTCAAGCTCCGCTGAAGTTTGTTTTAGCTCCCATCTAAAAGGAGCATGTTATTTAAAAATAACAACAATTATAAGAAGCCAGCACTTGTCAACAGGGCAAAGCTTAATTTTTTTTTAAAAAAAGCTTTAATTAAAAAACGAATTAATTAATTAATTTTTAATTAAAGCTTTAATTACCTATCCCTAAATGTTAATAAGTGTTGAGGTTGCAAAGCCTGATAGTGGACACATGAAGCAGAGCACACAAATTTTTTTTTTTTTATTATTTTTAATGTGGATTTAAGAAGCATGCATACGGTGTAGATAAGAGATTAGAGGCATGGAATGAATTTTTGATATCCCCGGGTGTCAGTTATTACTCTTTGACCAGGTATCAGAACAGGCTTCTGAGGGGCAGTAGGGAATTTTAATCATTCTGAGTTTAGGCTGGAGAGACGGCTCAGCACAATTGCTGCATAAGCATGAGGACCCAAGTTCAAATCCCCAGCAGCCACATAAAATACCAGGCATGGTCACATAAACCTGTACCCACAGCCTTGGGGTAGTGGTGGTGCAGAGACGTGGGGGCCACTGTGGCTTGCTGGTCACCAGCCTTGCTGCAGACTCAGTGAGACAACCTGTCCCAGGGGACTAAGGCAGAGGATAATAGAGCAGGACCTGTGTGATCACCTCCCCCACATATATGTGCATGTGTGCTCACTCCTACATACGTATGCATGTGTGGTCACCCTTCTCACATACATGTGATGTGTGATCACCCCCATATACATGTGATGTGTGATCACCCCACATACATGTGATGTGTGATCACACCCCACATACACATACACACACCCCAACACATGCACAACCACACAAACTCATTATGATTTTGATATCAGGGTCTACACCCTACACAAATCAAAATAGCAGCAACAAGAAACCCTACCCAGATTTAGGAGTTAATCCTCACCAGTCAGCCCTTCAGGTTGGAGGACATGAACTTTGTTCTGTGATTACAAAATCATTCCCTAAGGCCAGAAAGAGCTTGGAGTCCGGAAACAAATTATATTCAACGACAGAAAAAAAGAGGAACCATTCAGTCGGCTCAGAGAAATTCCTGCATCATTTCCTCGTGTGTGGTTCAGGTTAAAAATAACCTCTGATCCAAGTGGCAAGACCACTGTCCTGTCAAAGAGAATTGGGAAATTACCTCACGGCCAGGTTTGTAGGGTGGAGATGAGAGAAAGAGAGAGAGAGAGGAGAGAGAGGAGAGAGAGAGAGAGAGAGAGAGAGAGAGAGAGAGAGAGAGAGAGAGAGAGAGAGAGAGAGAGAATAATTCCTGGAGGAAGACATATCTGGCTGGGCTTTACATTAGAACTCTGAATTTCTGAGGAGGTGAACCTGGAGGTCCAGGAATGCACCTGTGGTGGAGGTGGCTGCTGTGTGCTGTCTTGGGCGGCCTTGAGTCTCTCAGAGATAGAGTGGGAACCACAAGTGCCATGCTTACTGGGCCAGGAGGCAAAACACTGCAAACGTTGATGTTAGACAGAGCTCAGAAGCCATAAGAGCTCCTTGGCAGCAGGCAACACCCGGGGGCAAGAACAGGCACGTTCTCTGCAGGATGGTGGCAGGGACTGAAAAAGAAGGGCGAGGGACAGCTTTGGTCAAACAAAGGCAGTGTACTAAAATAACAACAAAACTCATAAGGTCCAAAGGAAGTTCTGAGGCGCCTGTCCTCAAACAGTGGCAACCCCAAAGAAGAATAGGTGTGTTCCCTCCAGCTTTGTACAGTAGGTCCGAGGGTTCTTCATAATTCAGGGCAATCCTGATTGCTCCAGGGACAATCAACTGCTCCTCAACCAGTTCAGAGTGTGTATGAATTTGCATATTGTGCTAATTAGTACTCCAAGATTCAGGCTGATTTTTTTTTTTTTTTTTTTGAGGTCACATTGTGTTGAAGTGGAAAAAAAAAATCTACATGTCTGACCTTGGGAGTCTTCTTTCCACACCCTCCTCGAAACCACAGTTGCCCTGAGCGTCACTTTGAGCTCATGAGCAGTAGCACAATGCCCCATGTAACTAACATGCAGGGGTGAACGAGAGAAATGCGGTTCTCCTAGAGTAATCTATCCCGTGTGGTGGAGGACACAGAGCACTGGCTGCGTGGGGCTCAGTCTGAAGTCACACTTGCTAGGTTTATTTCTGTCCCTGAGCACTGTGTGCCAGTTTTGGAGAAACAGTTCATTTTTATATTAAAAAAAAGTATATGTCCATGTGTGCTATATACATTTGCATGTTCATGTATGTATGTAACTGCATAGAGAGAGAGAGGCCCAACTTTGTGTGTATCCCTTAACTGCTATCCACCTTATGTTTGGAGATTGGGTGTCTCATGGAGCCTGGAGCTCACTGATTGGCTAGACCATTCAGCCTGTGAGTTCCAGGGGTCTGTCTGTTTCTGCTCCAGAAGCTCTGGACTGACAGATATGTACCTGCTTTTTTTTTTTTTTTTTTTAAAGGCACTGAAGATCTGAACTCTGGTCTTTCTGTTTATATGGCAAGATCTTTACTGATGAATCCATCTCCACAGCGTAGAGACTCAGTTACGTCACCACAGAATGGAAAGAATATTCTTTGCTTCTTGGGGCTCTACTGTATAATGAATGAGCTAATTTACCCAAGAACTTTGCATTGTACATGGAATCTGGTGTGTGTGCTTAGTTAAAATAGTCTTTGCTATTTCTTATCCTAGATGTTGTCTGCTAAAAGTACAGCGTCTCTAAGCGACACTGTGCCACCAGTGACTGCGTTGGACAGTAGTTATCATGAAGCTACACGGCTCCCTGTGCTCACCTCAGCAAAAGGCAACACATTTGACATTGGCATAATAGCCAAAAATGCTTCTGAAGCCCTCACCAGGTAGAAAATACGCTCACTCACCCCCTGGTGAAATCTATAACCTGAGGGAAATCAAACAAGACAATATGAATCTCCTGTCAGAAAAGGAGACTGGTGGAGAACATGACATCATTTGGTCTGAAGGCTAAGGAGATTTGGTCAGTAGAAGTATGCAGTAGCTCCAGGGAGACCCTGGGAAGGCAGCCAATAACTTCTGACCTACAGGCAGAGAAGAAACTCTGGGAACTGAAAGGTCTCTTATCACATTTTAATTCAGAAAATAAAACCTGACACAGTAGAGCCAGAGTCTATAAATGGAGTGAGACTTCAAGAGGAGAAGCTTTCAGGTGGGAAGCAGCACATTTGGCAAAGAGCTCTCCCCATGTGGCACAGGTGAAGCAAGGAGCTTTGCCCGAGTGTTCTCAGCAGCTCCGGCATACGCACAGATGGGGAGGAGGAGCCATTGAAAATGTCTTATGCTTTGTATAATGTGATAATGCCTTCACACACAGGAGCTTGCAAGTGAGGGGACTTAATTGATCGACTGGTCCATCCACCCAGGTAAACTACCTACCCATCCATCCACTTCTGTCCACTCATTCACTTACCTAGGCAGACATCAATTGATGACACCTCTTTGCTAAGCTCTCAGCTGGAGGTCCAACCTTGGGGTGGTAGACACAGTCAGAAACCAGGGATGCATCAAACCCACCGTGTTACACACAGGTTGGACAGACAGCAGATTTTAGAATATCTGTATGAAACCAGGAGGAAGCTACAGATGTACAGCGAGAGAGTCCGTCATGTATGCTTTTTCATTTTTAATTTGGGGGTAAGGACCTTTTAGCCTGACTTCGGGTGACTTGGGAAAGTAGCCGCACAGATTAGGTGGCTCCGGTCCCTCTCTTGGCCACGTTCATCATCCCCAGAGAAAACAGCTCATGGGGCCTGGAGCCTCTAATGGAGCCAGTTCCCCACGGGCTGTCTTCAAGTGAGGAAGGTTATTTACTGCCTGCTTCGTCACCGCCGAGGACTCACATTCACTTCCGGCCGCCAAGTGGACTGGACAGTGGCCATCTCTGTCTGCTTTCCCTTCTGATGTGTGGACAGGGGCTGGTCAGAAGTACACTTTTAAAAGAAATGTTCAGAATGAGTTTTTAAAAACAAAAAATGTAATTCCCAGTCAGTATCAAGTTGTTCCTGATTGCTTATTTCTGTGTAGATTTTGTGCTTTTTGCCCAAAGACTCAATCAGGATTTCTTTTTAACCACAAGGAAACCCTAGTGCTATCAAACCAACAACCACCCACCCCAGTCCCTGGCTGAAGGCTGTGCCCATCAGCTTTAGAAGCTGCTAAGACTGAAATCGCTTGTGCGTTATAATAACTTTGACCTACTTGGACTGGAGCTAGTGAGACCCGGGTGCTGCCATTTCGCCTTGCTTCTCTGGACAGAAGGGGTTCTGGAGGTGGGGGGTTGAAAGCAGACATATAAACGCCATCATCAATATCTCAGTCGTGTACAGGGCGTTCCCTTCCGGGCTTGCTGGGTCATCTCTTCCATTCTCATCTAACCATTGTCTCCAGAGCAGGCAACGATGAATCAATCAAATCAACAAGTATTTATCCAGGGCTTACGGTGCACTTCGGACAGTTCCAGGGCTCTGTGGGGAAGGGGGAACAAGAATGTCTAAGACACATTCCTTCACTGCATGAGCAGCCGAGGCAGTTGTCTCCTTCAAACGCTGTCTTGATTGTTCAGTCTGAATAGCCCTGTGATTTTAAGCCACAAGGTTAAATATTGTAACCACTTTTGTACTTTCAAACCGAAGTGAGTCCTTTCAGAGGAGCGGGGAGAAAAAGCACACCAGTTTCTTATACTGGCCAACTGTTTTGTCCTTGCAATTGCTGCTGATTTGGGGCAGTTCAGAAAGGACGGTACATCCTGTCTGCCTAGGAGTGCATAGAAAGGGCTTCACGGAAAATTTCCCCTCCCTGGTGTCTCCGTGGCTGAGTGGGTGGCAAAGGAGTGGGCAGGCCTGCTTGTCCATTATATTCTGCTGCCTCTGAAGGAGCATGAGACTGACCGGCAGGCAGACAGACAGACTTGGATATTCCATCCATCTTCCTAGAAAAAGGGAAGTGTCCATGTTATGTAACAGTCTGATTTTATGAGAATTCCAGGCCCGTTTTGTTGTAAGTAAAGCCACAGCTAAGAGTGGAATGGGGATGCCCTCCAGCACTGCCAGGCTGGCACACTGGGGAGCACTGTCCTAGGAATCCCTCTGACGAATCACACAGTGTGAGCAGTTGCAGGTGCACACACGCTTTGAGAAATTACAGTGGTTTTTGACAGTTGTATAACCATCACCACAACCTAGGTTTTAGGAGCTTCCAATTCCACCCCCAAGACCCCCTGCCCTCCAGCCTTGCCCCCACTATTCAAGTCAAACCTCCTCTAACTCTCTGACCTAGGCAGCTATTGTTTTGCTTTTAGTCTAGCATGGGCTGCTAAGATGGGCTGGTTTGTGCCTGGTTTCTTTCACTTAGCGAACTACCGTCTAAGTTTGTCCATACTCATCCCTGCAGCTGGTATTCCCTCCTCACTGCTGTGCTGCCCTCTCATCCGGAGGGGCCATTTTGTTAACCCAACCTTTAGGTGGGTGCGTTTAGATAGTTCTAGCTTTTACTGTAATAGCTTCCGTCCCTGATGACTTAATACATGACACTAACATTTAGTTGAGAATTTTTCCACTGTCCTGTTGGTTTTCTGTGCTTTGCCTCCCGCACCATTTCTGAAAGACTCAGACATTAGGGTCATTTAATATAAAGTATATTAGAAAAAAGGAAGTTACCAGATGCATATTTCATCTAGTTGAGACTGGCGACAGTTAAAACACAGGTATATTTGATTCATTTATTTATTTTGGAGTCAATATCTTGCTAGGTAGCTTTGGCTGACCTGGAACTCTCTGTGTAGGCTGACCTGGAATTCCTAGAGATATGTCTGTCTTTGCCTCCCAAGTGCTGGTCTTAAAGGTGTGCACTACCATGCCTGGCAGGTGTCTTTGGGATATCGCATGGGATTACCTTCAGGCTATGTGCTTGAGTCATGCATGAAGTATGCATGAAGGAAGTGGGTCCCATCCCTACCATATTCATTCAAATATTTAAAAAATATGAACAATAAATATGCAATAAAAGCCATTCTGATTCCAAGCATTGAGAGTCAAGAATGGCCAGCCTGTGCAGAAAACAGGACCCAGAAAAGCTAGGTAACTTTATCAGAACACACAAAGCCAGTAAACTGAGGAACTGAAGTTTTAACCGATGTCTTCTGTCCACAAAGCATGTGAAGTTGGCAGTTCTGACTGAGAAGCAATTGTGTAGGTAGAACAGTCAGGGAAGCTGGGCGGTGGTGGCGCACGCCTTTAATCCCAGCACTTGGGAGGCAGAGGCAGGCGGATTTCTAAGTTCGAGGCCAGCCTGGTCTACAGAGTGAGTTCCAGGACAGCCAGGGCTACACAGAGAAACCCTATCTTGAAAAAACCAAAAATCAAAAACCAAAAACCAAACAAACAAAAGAACAGTCAGGGATACAATGGTCAGGGATACACCTCTGACCAGGGGAGCTCATGGTACCATGCTTGCAGAAACAGAAGCCCAGGCAGCCATGAAGACTGCACCAGCCAAGGAGCTGGAAGTCTGCTTTGAGGGGAATAAGGAGCCCAAGGATTCTGAGCAGCACAGACCATTGCCAGCAGAGGTCCGCTCTGCCCAAAGTGAGAGGTACCGAGCATCTGGCCAGGGAGAGAAGCTGGGGCGGGAGAGGAAAATGTGAAGCCTGTGGGAAGAAGCAAGACCAGACTTGGAAGCTGACTGTCTGGGCGTCAAAGAACACGTCACATCTAGTCACTTGGTAGATGACAAAAATGACCCCTCTTGGGGCCATACAAGGCAACCATATCAGAAAGGTTCCTTACAATTGTCCCCATTCTTTTTTGGGGGATCCCTTGATATCTTCTGGGTGCCTGCTGTGGCAGAGTTGGCTGGAAGCTGATTTCTTTGGGTGTCCTGAAGTCACTACTGAGTATGACGAATCCCACTCTCTACATTTCTCCCGTTGCACTGAAGCTATTTTGGAGCCTGTGATTTTCCTAGTTTTGGTCCAAGTTACAGGGTGCTGCTGGCAGTTGTTTGGTCCAGCCCCTGCAATATGTTCCCCCATCTGCCCCTGTTTCCACAGTTTAGCCTAAAAGATCTGGAGTGAAGCCACGCCTGCTGGTGGATGCGCACTGCCGGCTCGTGTCCTAGCCGCACCCTTTCCTCAGCTCCAGAGGCAGGCGCGTATCACAGAGAAGACTGCCCGTCAGCCTAATTTTGATGACTCTGGTTACCTCTGTGTGTCCTTCTCTCCACCACTATCTAGCAGCCTGTTAGTTTGTGGGAATGAGGGGACATGTTTAAAATACCATGCAATTAGGGGCCATGGGACACCTCGAGTTAAAAACATTTAGAAAATGCCTTTAGAATTGGGATCTGTCCTGCCTCTGAGACGTGGTAAAGAACTCGCCACAGATCTTTCACTGATGATAAACACAGGAGTAGCTGGAGTCGCAGGAGTAGCTGGAGTAGCCTATGAGACCCAGGGAAGTGGTTCTACTGCATCCAGGCCTCAGGTTCCTGCATGGGAAAGGGGGGCAGGATTCACCGCTCCAGAGATGCAGGGGTGGCTCAGTGGTTAAGAGCACTTACTGTTCTTACAGAGGACCCAGATTTGGTCCTCAGCACCTACATGGCTGCTCAAAACTGTCTATAGTCCTGTTCCAGGGGGATCTGATATGTGAGTACCAGGCACATATGTGATACACATATATACACACAGGAAAACACACATACACGAATAATAAAAAAATACATTTTTAAAAAGAAAGAACAAACTCATTGCTCCTGAAGCAGGTGCCAGCCAACAGTGGCTGAGTGACTGACTCTCATGTGTTCCTTCTTTTTCTTTTTCTCCGCCCCCCTTCCTTATTTTTGTTTGTTTTGGGGGTTGGGAGTCCTCACTTCCTGAGGGTGACATGGATACAGGTGTGGCCTCTAGAATCAGGATTTTGAGTGTTGGATCTAGGCCTTGTTTCTGCAACATAGGACCAACTAATATCAAAGCACTGTGGATCATCCTCCCCTTCACGTGAGATAGGGTTGTAGAGTAGCCAGTGAGTAGCTGTAATGACCGCCCTCCCCCATTCCGGGATCTCAGCATCAGAGCCACACGCTGTCCCTCACTTGGTTTCTGGCATATGTTTTCTGCCGGTAGCTTACTCCATCTTTCCGATGAAACTTCTTGTGCAGCTTGGAGCCCACAGCAATGGTCTCTCCCGTCGCTTAGACCCTGCCTTCCGAGAAAGACTCAGTTTGAACTGCTCCTGCCTGGACAAGTTTCCTGTGGCCCTGAGCTTCCCAACAGGGCGGTTTCTCTGAGAGGAACGGGAGTTAGGAAACTCTGGATATTTTTAAATCATGGTGAAATATGGATGAGGCAAACTTCTATTTTAGCGATGTCCCAGAGTTTGTTCATTGCCTTCATCAATCCATTAAGAACACTTACACTGCTGTGTGCTCATCACCAATACCTGACTCCACGACTTTTTTTTATCGGCCCAAACTGCAACTGTATCCATTAGAAAACTGCAACTATATCCATTAGACACTAACGACCACACCCAACCTGGGTACCACCCGCTTTTCTTTCTGTGAATCCGAGTTAGTGAATTAAGTATTACTGACTTGTGTGCTTGTCATCTTTCTGTTGCCCCAACAGAAGACTTGACAGAGACTTAACCTGAAAGAGGAAGTGTTGATTCTGACACTGTTTCAAAGGACTCAGAAGCTGTTTGTGTCATGGTGCGGAGGGGGGGGGGGGTAAGGAGAGGTGGGGAAAGAGCCAGCTAAGGAGAGCACATTACGGTCAAGAGCTTATCACCAGGTAACTACCGGTACTCAACTAGGCCAAACCTCTTAAAGTGTCTGCACCTCCCAACAGCCCTTTAAATGAAAACCATCAGTGGATTAACTCACGAAAGAGGTAAGGATCTTCATGGCAGTCACCTCCAAACTTTAAACTGTTGCCCTGGGGATGTGACCCTTCAGCACACCAGCTTGTGGAAGATATTTATGAGCCAAAACATTTTTTTCCCTCTGTTTAGCTGCTGTGAACAATGTCATAAGACACAAGGGTGTAAACATCACATAGCATCTGTATTAGGAAACAGAAAGAGAGACTAGTGTCAACCCATTTTCTTCCTTTCATTCAGCCTGAGACCCCCAATCCATGGGATATGCTACCCACTCTTGGGGTGGGTTTTTCTACTTTGATGAACCTAAACAAGATCACACACACACACACACACACACACACACACACACACACACACACACACACACACACACACGCTCGCGCACGCAGAGGTTTCTTTCTGTGGTGATTCTAGATTCTGCAAAGCTGACAAGCAACATTAGCCACTGTATTAGCTATTTCTCTGTTGCTGTGGCAAAATGTCATATCCAAATTCAACATAAGGAAGAAAGGGTTT